>JAHRHZ010000009.1:841782-909039 GCA_024137785.1 Ginglymostoma cirratum
ATGAACACAGCAGGTCAAGCAACATCATAGGAGCAGGAAAACTTGACCCTAAAGGGTTTAGGCCCGAAACGTCAAGTTTTCCTGCTCCTATGATGCTGCTTGACCTGCTGTGTTCATCCAGCCCCATGCTTGTTACCATGGACTCTTACCTTATTTAGCAGCCGCCTGTGTAGCACATTATCAGAGGCCTTCTGGAAATCCAAACACATCACACCCAATGGCTCGCCTTTGTCTAACTTGCTTATTACCTCCTTAAAGAATTCTAACAGATTTGTCAGGCATGACCTTCCCTTGACAAAACCGTGCTGACTCCGCCCTATTTTACCATGTACTTCCAAGTAATCTGCAATTTCATCCTTAATAGTGGACTGTAAAATTAATGGATGAAACAACCAAGGTCAGGCTAACCAGCCAGTAGTTAGCTGTCTTCTGCCTCCCTCCTTTCTTAAATGGGGTATTACATGAGGCATTTTCCAGTCTTCTGGGACCACCACTACCCACGCCCCCGCCCCGCCCCACCACCACCATCCCCACCCACCCACCAGATCCAGTGATTCCTGAAAGATCACAAATGATGCCTCTACAATCTCCTCAGCGATCTCTCGTCTGGGGTGTTTCACCACCTTCAGACCTTTCAGCTTCCCCAAGACTTTCTCCTTTAGGAATGGTCACTATACTCACCTCTGCCCCTGACTCTCTTGAAGTTCTGTTATGCTACTGGTGTCTTCCACTAAGAAAACCAATACAAAGTACCTGTTCAGTGCCTTCACCACTTCCTCATTCTCCAATATTACTTCACCAGCCTCTTTTTCAGCAATCCACTGTCCACTTGCCTCTCTTTCTTGCCTTTTAGACATCTATAAAAGCTCTTGCAAATTTCTTTTATATTACTTGCTAGCTTACTCTCACATTTCATCTTCTTCTCCCTTATTGCTTTCTCAGTTATCATCTCCTGGCTTTTGAAGGCTTCCCAATCCTCTGGCTTCCCACTAATCTTCACCAGGTTGTAGGCTTCTACTTTTGCTTTACACTGTCGCTGACTTCTCCTATCAGGCATTGTTGGCCCAACTTCCCCTTAGTAGGTTTCTTCTTCCCTGGGGATGAATTTCTCTGTGCCTCCCTAATTACCCCCAGTAACTCCTGCCATTGCTGCCCCACTATCTTTCCTGCTAGGTTCCCCTTCCAATCATCTCTGGCCTGCTCCTCCCTCATGTCTTTGCTCAAATGTAATACCATTAAAACCGATTCAATCTTCTCCTTCTCAAACTGCAAGCTTAATTCATTCATATCATGGTGACTGCCCCAAGGGGTTCCATCACTTTAAGCTCTCTAATCAATTCTGTCGCATTACACATCACCAAATCCAGAACTGCCTGCACCATAGTGAGCTCTAGCACAAGCAGCTCCAACATAACATCTTGTAGACATTCCAGAGATTCCTTTTCTTGATATCTGGTACCAACCAATTTTTCCTGCTCTACCTGCTTATTGAAGTCCTCCATGATTTTGGAATGGTGCCTTTCTAACATGCCTTTTCCATGTCCTGATTTGTTTTCTTCCCCACACCCTGACTAACTGGTAGAAAGCTTGTACATAACTCCCATCAGGGTCTTTCTTTATAACAAGGTGTGGGGCTGAATGAACACAGCAGGCCAAGCAGCATCATAGGAGCAGGAAAGCTTGACGTGAAGGGTCTGGGCCCGAAACGTCAAGCTTTCCTGCTCCCCTGATGCTGCTTCACCTGCTGTGTTCATCCAGCCCCATGCTTGTTATCTCGGATTCTCCAGCATCTGCAGTACCTTTTATCTCTGATATCCGCCTCCCCCTCTCTCCCTATTTATTTCAGAACCCTCTTCCCCTCCCCCATTTCTGATGAAGGGTTTAGGCCCGAAACGTCAAGTTTTCCTGCTCCTATGATGCTGCTTGACCTGCTGTGTTCATCCAGCCCCATGCTTGTTATCTCGGATTCTCCAGCATCTGCAGTACCTTTTATCTCTGGGTCTTTCTTTATTTGCATTTCCTCAACTCTAACCGCACCGATTCTATGCTTTCTGACTCTATGACATTTCTTGCTATTGATCGAATTTCATTCCTTACTAATAAGGCGACCCCACTCCCTCTGCCCACCTGCCTGTCATTTCGATAGAAGTTGTATCTCTGGATATTTAATTTCCAGCCCTGCTCCTCTTGCAGTCACATCTCTGTGGTACCCACAGCATTGTACCTGTTTTCCCACCTAATTTTAAACAATTTTTACAATAACATCCAATCACTCTAACACGCTATTTATGAGATAATCCCCAAGACTATACTTCATAGAACTTTACCTGTGATCTTGCCAATATCTTGAATAACTTCAACATTCTTTCCTTACAACCAATGTCTCTGAGTAAAACGTGTTCTAAATAGTTATTCCTTTCATTGCAGTAGTTTTGATACATGTACAATTGTGATTAATCTTTGTGCTTTCGTGTCAGTGAGTAAAGGAACAAGGCATAGCAGGGCAGAACTATACAACCTTTCAGTTTAAGTTGTCTACTTCAGTAGTGTCAGGCACAATTGTCCCTGGGGTTATCGCAAAGGTGGCAAACTCCTTGTACTTTGTGAATCATTCTCATGTTGTGCTGTCTGATTTTTTTCATGCAGTTACCTTGGAGAAAAAACCTGCCCCTCACAAATCCTACACCCTTTATATAAAAGGGGCAGTTTTCACCTCTGGTGGTTATTGGAAACCATTAACTTCGTGCTGATAGTGAAAATTACCTACAAAAAGCTTTTGTGCCCACGTGGGCTGATGTAAACTTGTTTGTGATCACAGGGATTATGCTACCTTCTGAAAGCTCTCCATTCGGTTCAGCTAAGATCTCCTCTTCATAGTAATATTAAGAAATTTATTGTCACTTGCAAAAATTGCAATTATCTTCTATCTGTCACATACACACTTCATTTTTGGGAGGAGCGAGAGAGAGAGAGAGAGAGAGCACCAGGAGGCTGCTGGGAAGGTAAGTTTTCCCACTTTAAAAAGCTTACCTCAAGCGGGAGCGGCCTTCATTTATTTGGGCAGCGGCTGAACCCGAGACACTACGCGTGTAGTGTCGCCCACCCGCCCTCCTCTTCTAACCAAAAAAAAAGGACTCAGTGGTGTGTAGATAAGGTAAGGCTTTTTCTATTTCATTTTTTATTTTATCGTGTGATTGGTAAAAACTTTTTTCGTTCCTTTTTCATTTATCTAAGTTAAGTTTAAGATTAAAAATGGCAGGAGATCTCAGACCCATGTTATGCTCCTCTTGCTCAATGTGGGAGCTCAGGGACGGGGCTGTTGCCCCTGACTCCTTCACGTGCAGGAAGTGTGTCCAGCTGCAGCTCTTGTTAGACCGTGTGATGGCTCTGGAGCTGCGGATGGACTCACTTTGGAGCATATGCGATGCTGAGGGGGTCGTGGATAGCGCGTTTAGCGAATTGGTCACACTGCAGATTAGGATTGCTGAGGGAGAAAGGGAATGGGTGACCAAAAGGCAGAGAAAGAGCGGGAAGGCAGTGCAGGTGTCCCCTGCGGTCATCTCCCTCCAAAACAGGTATACCGTGTTGGATACTGTTGGGGGAGATGGTTCACCGGGGAAGGCGGCGGTAGCCAGGTTCATGGCACCGTGGCTGGCTCTGCTGTACAGAAGGGCGGGAAAAAGAGTGGAAGGGCTATAGTCATTGGGGATTCAATTGTAAGGGGAGTAGATAGGCGGTTCTGTGGTCGACAACGAGACTCCCAAATGGTATGTTGCCTCCCAGGTGCATGGATCAGGGATGTCTCAGATCAGCTGCAGAACATTCTGAAGGGGGAGGGCGAACAGCCAGTTGTCGTGGTGCATATAGGCACCAATGATATAGGTAGAAAACAGGATGAGGTCCTACAAGCAGAATTTAGGGGGTTAGGAGCCAAGTTAAAAAGTAGGACCTCAAAGGTAGTAATCTCAAGATTGCTACCAATGCCATGTGCTCGTCAGAGCAGAAATGAAAGAATAACCAGGATGAATGCGTGGCTTGAGAGATGGTGCAGGAGGGAGGCGTTCAGATTTTTGGGACATTGGGACCAGTTCTGGGGAAGGTGGGACTATTACAAATTGGACGGTCTACACTTGGGCCGGACTGGAACCAATGTCCTTGGGGGAGCTTTTGCTAACGCTGTGGGGGAGGGTTTAAACCAATGTGGCAGGGGGATGGGAATCAAATATTGGACAGAAAGGAGGTAGTAACTAAAGCCTGTAGGGAACTAGATAATGGAGTCAGTGAGACTAAAGGGAAGTGTAGGCAGGGAGCAGATGATGAACACAAAGGGACAGGTGGTCTCAGGTGCATTTGTTTTAATGCGAGAAGTGTAGTAGCTAAGGCAGATGAACTTAGGGCTTGGATCGGTACCTGGGAGTATGATGTTATTGTTATTACTGAGACTTGGTTGAGGGAAGGGCATGATTGGCAACTAGATGTCCCACGATATCGATACTTCAGGCGAGATGGAGAGGGAGGTAAAAGGGGTGGAAGAGTTGCATTACTGGTCAAAGACGATATCACAGCTGTGCTGAAGGAGGGCACTATGGAGGACTCGAGCAGTGAGGCAATATGGGTAGAACTCAGAAATAGGAAGGGTGCACTAACAATGTTGGGGCTGTACTACAGGCCTCCCAACAGCAAGCGTGAGATAGAGGTACAAATATGTAAACAGATTATGGAAACGTGTAGGAGCAACAGGATGGTGGTGATGGGAGATTTTAATTTTCCCAACATTGACTGGGATTCACTTAGTGTTAGGGGTCAAGATGGAGCAGAATTCGTAAGGAGCATCCAGGAGGGTTTTCTAGAGCAGTATGTATGTAGTCCAACTCGGGAAGGGGCCATACTGGACCTGGTGTTGGGGAATGAGCCCGGCCAGGTGGTTGAAATTACAGTAGGGGACTACTTTGGAAATAGTGAGCACAATTCTGTAAGTTTTACAATACTCATGGACAAAGATGACAGTGGCCCTAAAGGAAGAGTTCTAAACTGGGTGAAAGGCCAACTATACCAAAATCCGGCAGGATCTGGGGAATATAGATTGGGAGAAACTGTTTGAAGGTAAATCCACATTTGATATGTGGGAGGCTTTTAAAGAGAGGTTGATTAGCGTGCAGGAGAGACATGTTCCTGTGAAAATGAGGGATTGAAATGGCAAGATTAGGGAACCATGGATGACAGGTTAACTTGTGAGACTAGCAAAGAGGAAAAAGGAAGCAGACATAAGGTCTAGGCGACTGAAGACAGACGAAACTTTGGAAGAATATCGGGAATGTAGGGAGAATCTGAAACGAGGAATTAAGAGGGCTAAAACGGGACATGAGATATCTTTAGCAAACATGGTTAAGGGAAATCCCAAAGCCTTTTATTCATATATAAAGAGCAAGAGGGTAACTAGAGAAAGGATTGGCTCACTTAAGGACAAAGAAGGAAAGTTATGTGTTGAGTCAGAGAAAATGGGTGACATTCTTAACGAGTACTTTGCATCGGTATTCACCAAGGAGTGGGACATGATGGATGTTGAGGTTAGGGATAGATGTTTGATTACTCTAGGTCAAGTCGGCATAAGGAGGCAGGAAGTGTTGGGTATCCTAAAAGGCATCAAGGTGGACAAGTCCCCAGGTCCGGATGGGATCTATCCCAGGTTATTGTGGGAAGCGAGAGAGGAAATAGCCAGGGCCTTAGCAGATATCTTTGCAGCATCCTTAAACATGGGTGAGGTCCCGGAGGACTGGAGAATTGCTAATGTTGTCCCCTTGTTTAAGAAGGGTAGCAGGGATAATCCTGGTAATTATTGACCGGTGAGCCTGATGTCAGTGGTCGGGAAGCTGCTGGAGAAAATACTGAGGGATAGGATCGATTTCCATTTGGAAGAAAATGGGCTTATCAGTGATAGACAACATGGTTTTGTGCAGGGAAGGTCATGTCCTACCAACTTAATAGAATTCTTTGAGGATGTGATAAAGTTGATAGATGAGGGAAAGGCTGTAGATGTCATATACATGGGCTTCAGTAAGACGTTTGATAAGGTTCCCCAGGGTAGGCTGATGGAGAAAGTGAAGTCGCATGGGGTCCAGGGTGTGCTAGCCAGATGGATAAAAAACTGGCTAGGCAACAGGAGACAGAGAGTAGTAGTGGAAGGGGGTTTCTCAAATTGGAGACCTGTGACCAGTGGTGTTCCACAGGGATCTGTGCTGGGACCACTGTTGTTTGTGATATACATAAATGATGTGGAAGAAGGTATAGGTGGTCTGATTAGCAAGTTTGCAGATGAGACAAAGATTGGTGGAGTAGCAGATAGTGAAGGGGACTGTCAGAGATTACAGCAGAATATAGATAGATTGGAGAGTTGGGCAGATAAATGGCAGATGGAGTTCAATCCAGGCAAATGTGAGGTGATGCAATTTGGAAGATCTAATTCAAGAGCAAACTATACAGTAAATGGAAAAGCCCCTGGGAAAATTGATGTACAGAGAGATCTGGGTGTTCAGGTCCATTGTTCCCTGAAGGTGGCAACGCAGGTCAATAGAGCAGTCAAGAAGGCATACGGCATGCTTTCCTTCTTCGGACGGGGTATTGAGTACAAGAGTTGGCAGGTCATGTTACGGTTGTACAAGACTTTGGTTCAGCCACATTTAGAGTACTGCGTACAGTTCTGGTCACCACATTACCAAAAGGATGTGGATGTTTTGGGGAGGGTGCAGAGGAGGTTCACCAGGATGTTGCCTGGTATGGAGGCGCTAGCTATGAAGAAAGGTTGAGTAGATTAGGATTATTTTCATTAGAAAGACGAAGATTGAGGGGGGACCTGATTGAGGTCTACAAAATCATGAGGGGTATAGACAAGGTGGATAGCTAGAAGCTTTTTCCCAGAGTGGGGGATTCAATTACTAGGGGTCATGAGTTCAAAGTGAGAGGAGGAAAGTTTACGGGAGATATGCGTGGAAAGTTCTTTACGCAGAGGGTGGTGGGTGCCTGGAACACGTTGCCAGCGGAGGTGGTAGACGCAGACACGTTAGTGTCTTTTAAGATGTATCTGGACAGGTACATGGATGGACAGGGAGCAAAGGGATACAAACCCTTGGAAAATAGATGACAGGTTTAGACAGAGGATCTCGATCAGCGCAGGCTTGGAGGGCCGAAGGGCCTGTTCCTGTGCTGTAATTTTCTTTGTTCTTTGTTCTTTGTTCACACTGTACCCTGTCTGGAACATAGGACTTGAGACCAAAAGTAGGATACTTGGCCTACAGGGCAAGAAGGGGCTGCTGGCCTATTAGGTCTGCACCAACTCTTCAAACAGCATCCCACCCAATACCTTTTACACCACAAACCCACCTAGCCTGCACATCTTTGGACTATGAGATGAAACTGGAACACCTGGAGGAAATCCACGGAGACACAGGGAGAATGTGCAAACTCCACACAGACAGTTTGAGGCTGTGGTTGATTCTGGGTCCCTGTGCTGTGAGGCGGCAGAGCTGAACTTGCTGTTCTTGTTCTGGTCTTCGCTCTACTTTCCATGACCCTTGATTCTCACATCAATCAAAAACCTCTTGAATTATAAGGGGTGTTAAGGTAGCTTAATGGTTAGCACTGCAGCCTCACTGGGTCAGGGACCAGGGTTCAATTCCAACAACCATCTACGTAGAGTTTGCACATTCTCCCTGTGTCTGTGTGGGTTTCCTCTCACAGCCCAGAGATGTCCAGGTTAGGTGGATTGGCCCTTCTAAATTGCCCAGGGATGTGTAGGTTAGGTGGCCCAAACATGGGAAATGTAGGGTTACAGGGTAGGGGGGTGAGTAGGTGTGGACTTGTTGGGCCAAATGGCCTGTTTCCATACTGTATGGATACTATGATCTTGCTTAAAATGGATCAGCCTCCATATGTCTCTGAGAAAGAGAATGCTACAGACTATGGAACATAGAACATAGAACATTACAGCGCAGTACAGGCCCTTCGGTCCTCAATGTTGCGCCGACCTGTGAAACCAATCTGAAGCCCATCTAACCTACACTATTCCATTATCATCCATATGTTTATCCAATGACCATTTCAATGTCCTTAAAGTTGGCGAGTCTACAACTGCTGCAGACAAGGCATTCCATGGACAACACAAGAGATGCTTTAAGAGACAAACATTGTCCTCATCTTGGTCTTGTTCATAAACTGTGTCCCAGATTTCTACTCTCCCCCACAAGCATACATTCACCCAATTAATTCCTTTCTGATAAAGCAGATGTGTAATGAAGTCAGTCAGCTTATTGTGCAAAAATATTAACACGGAACAAGAGTAGGCCACTCAGCCCATACAGCCTGCTCTGTCATTCAATAAGATAAAGGCTGATCTATTTTAAGCTTGAGTCTACATTCCTAAATATCCCTCAATAATCTTTCATTAACATTGGTCATTGAGAATCTATCTACCTCTGCCTTAAACATATTTAAAGATTCTGTGCCCATTGCCTTTGAGAAAGGAAATTTTAAAGACTCACAACCTTCAGAGAAAAATGTGTTTTCACACTTCATTTTAAACGAATGAATTATTATTTTGAACATGTAATGTTATGACACTGAAAGCGTTGTGCTTTGTCACAGGAAGGATCATCCCTGCTTTGACTTTCAGTGCAGAATGCTGAGTAACAGATGGATAAAGTTTGCCGTAACCTGCCTTGTGAAATTGAGACAGCAATGACAGGACTGTTCTCTGCACCCAGGTGTGGATCCTGCCTGTAGAATGTGGTCAGAGTGTTGATAATTCTGCATTTGTTGCTCATTTATAAATGCCTTGCCTTCCTTTCAATTAAACAACTAATTTGGACTCATCAGAAGAATCCTCATCATCAATACCTTGCCACGTTAAAGCCAGCAGCAAACAGGAGTAGTGACAGAGACATTTGGGAAAGAAGGATAAACAAAAGCTGAGGCAAATCAATCAATTGATAAAGCAAAATGTATCTCGGTTTCTCAAAAGAAAACAAACTCTCAAACATTAAAATAAGCATAACATTTAATTTTACAAAGATATGTAAGCAATTGACTAATGTTAATGCTGAAAACTGGGCCAAAATCAATCAGATTACTCTTTAATTCAAATTATTAAACTTGCATATTCACATAATGCAAAGCAAAGTTAACCCCAGAAATGTCATTGGATTACTGAAGACTGAACACATCAATCATGTTTTCTGGTTCCAGCTTATAGTTAGCAAGTCTATCCCCAAGCGGAGTTGAATAAAATCACCTTTTTATTGCTTGTTTACATCATTGCTGATGTTCTATATGAGACCAATTTCTTTATAAATATTGGAGAGCATGTAATAAGGTCCAGAGACCACACAGTTTACACAAGCGTTTTTAATCAGCTACACCAGGAAATTAATAAATAGGTGGAGATTCCACTAAAAGCTTTTCACACCCCAAATCTAATCTCTCAGAAATGCATAGACACAAATTCCAACGTTTTCATGATAAGCAAAGAAACTATCAATGAGTTATCCAAAGATATCTTGAAACAGTAAGATCAACAGGTCATCTAGATATTCATTTCACTTGCTATAAGGAAAGTTTGGGTGCTAAGAGGAGTGAGTATATCTCTTTCCAAAGTCAGTAGGTACTGTAACTTTGTCATATTTAGGGCATGTGACATCTTTGAGCTGAGGCTCATTGACATTTCCAGATGATGAAAGGGATACTTTTGCACTGGTACAATTTTCGAAAATGTTGTAAATTATCACATTTTATTGTCTGCCCTGAAACAGATGGTGCTGAGGTGAACAGTCATATTAAATTTGTGAAAAAAGGTGCAATCACTTGTCATTACAAGTAGAATCCAAGTCAGATCAAGCTACAATTTTGAACATCAAGGTCACCTTGATACATTAATTTAAAATAAGAGATAACAAAGTGTAGAGCTGGATGAACACAGCAGGCCAAGCAGCATCAGAGGAGCAGGAGGGCTGACGTTTCGGGCCTAGACCCTTCTTCAGAAAATTACATTAATTTAAAGTTTTTCTTTCGAAAGGCTGATGTTCCAATGCAATGGCCATCTCTTCAGGAACTTCGACAAAGATCTAACTGTACAAAAGAACAATGGATTGACTTTTATTGGAGTCGCAGGCTTTGTAGCTATTAGATATCAAAGCATTATTTTGTTTACTGCTGAGATCTAGATCTGAGTGGGTAAATGAAGATGATTTATTAACGTAAAGAGTAGCATAAATCATCTCTGGTACTGTCCCAAGTTGTGAGGCATTTTGTAGATAATACATCAAGCCAAAGACAGTCAAAGTTTATAAGAAGAATGTTTTTCTCAGGGTAACATTGCCTTTGACCAAACAACAGCAAATGATGTGAAATTTCTCAGTGAGAGATTAGGGAATTAGGAGAGGAAACCAAATGCCTACCACCAAACTTTGATAGGACTTCTAAAATGCATCTGTGGCAAAGATAAATACACCGAGAGGTTTGGGCTAAACCTCAAATGACTTAGAAAGAATAACATTTTTATGAAGTAAATGTGGAAATCAATGTCACATGTAGAAACATGATATTGAAGATAAAAAGCTCTTCTTTCAGTTCAAAACAAAAATCTGCCATAAAGTCACTAACAGTGAGGGAGCTAAGAATACTTTCATGTTTTCTTTATTTGTCCCACTTCAATAGCCATTTAATTAACTAATAAAACAACAGACAGAATTAATACCCTGTTCTTTTACAATTTCCAAGCTGTTTAATAACAGATACTTCACTGCCTCAATCCTGCTTGTCTGATCTTCGCTTAAAGAATTTTATTTAAAATATATATTTGAGTAATTTCTTTTCAGGTAGAAGTTTCGACAAAACTACAGCTCAAGGATTTTTAATACATTTTTCTAATATTTTCAGATGAATACATGTACATTATTTTGTCATCAGTCTGACAATCTGAAAAGGAAAATAAGAGAAGTTTAAAAATCTCTCTTAAAATAAAACTTCTTTATGATAATATTTTATTATAATTTGTCTTCAACATCCAACATTTTTTTACAAAAATGCATTATTCAAAAACTTGCTGAAGACTCATTATTTAATACATGTGAAGTAATTGTTAAATTTATAACACCAAACAGCTAAGGCAGCTTAATGTACAAACAATTGAAAATTTCCTTCAACGTCTTTCGAGTAAATCATTGAAATAAGAGAAGTAACAGCAATCAAACACAGTGACAATGGAGAAAAGCATCACACTTCCAAACAGATTTAAGATCACAGATAGTCCAGAGAAAGAATTAAGACTGACTATCTGGAAGTGTTAATTCATGAGATAAAGAATTGATTTAGGGCTACAGAACCCAGAGAAGAACATGTAAATATGTTTCTTCATTTTGTAGGTACAGTAAGGGGTTACATTTTAAAATGACAATGTAGGAAATTTGGGATATTAGAGTCATAAAGCTGTACAACACAGAAACAAACCCTTCAGTCCAACTCTTCCATGCTGACCCAGTTATCTTAAATTAATCTAGTCCCATTAGTTAACATTTGGCTCATGTCCTTCTAAACCCTTCCTATTCATATACCCATCCAGATGCCTTGTAAATGTTGTAATTGTACCAGCTTCCATCACTTCCTCTGGAAGCTCATTACATCCATGCACCACCCTCTGCATGAAAAAGTTGCCTCTTGAGTCCCTTTTAAATCTTTCCCCTCTCACCTCAAATGGATGCCCTCTAGGTTTGGACTCCCCTACCCCAGGGAAAAGACCTTGTCGATTTACCTTATCTATGCTCCTCATAATTTTATAAATCTCTATAAAGTCACCCTTCAGCCTCTGATGCTTCAGGGAAAATAGCCCCAGTCTCCCAGTAAAGCTTAAACCCTCCAACCTTGACAACATCCTTGTAAATCTTTTCCAAACCCTTTCAAATTTAACAACATCCTTCATATAGCAGGTAGACCAGAATTGCACACAGTATTCCAAAAGTGGCCTAACCAATGTCCTCTACTGCCGCAACATGACCCTCCCAACTCCTATACTCAATGAATTGATCAACAAAGTCAAGCGTACCAAACGCTGCCTTCACTATCCTGTCTACCTGTGAGTCCACTTTAAAGGAACTTTGAACCTGTACTCCAAGATGTCTTTGTTCAGCAACACTCCCCAGAACCTATAAGTCCTGCCCTGATTTGCCTTTCCAAAATGCAGCACCTCACATTTACCTAGCTCAAACTCCATCTGCCACTCCTCAATCCATGATATATTCTACCGAGGAAAATGCACTTCAAAACAACAGCAAGCAAATATGAATCTTTCAATTTGTTCTGTGGCATTCAGCAAAATCTGTAACCCAACTCCATATTCTACATTTGTCCCATATTTCTTAATAGCTTTGGCTAACAAGAATCTGTCAGTCTCAGATTAACAATCAATTTAGCTTCAATTACTATTTGTGGAATAGAGTTCTAAATTTTTAGTATTCTTCATGTGTAGTAATGCTTCTTGCACTTCTGAAAGTTCTGGCTGCAATTTTTTTGACAGTATGGTCCTTAGTCCTTGACAGCCAACCAACAGAAATAGTTCCTCTCTAACCAACCTATCTGATTCAAAGTGTTTGTGAAGATTTGTAGCTTGGGTTGTGAATGAGGCTGTGGACTTGTTCGCCAAGCCAAGGTGCCTGATTGCAGACACCTCACTGCCCTGCCACGCAATATCACCAGTACCCCTCCGGTGAAGCACCCATGCTCCTTCCCACCTGCTTTCACACTAACAACCAAAAATATAATGGCGAGAGCAAGATTTAACAGACGAGAGTCCTGGGCTAAGACTAGCGAGGGGGAGGCAGTCCTGGAACTTACTTTGGAGCAGTTGAGTGCCGGTATGGAGTGAACTGGAGGCTTGGAAAGGAACAGGGTTGGCTGCTGGAGTGGGGGCTATCCTGGGCGGTGAGACCATGTGTAGAGGACCTGCACTGAGCTGCTACACTGTAATGTTGATTTGAAATTTCTTACTTGACTGTAATGTCAATCCTTTAACTATGTCCTACTTTTTAAAGTAGGTAAAGTAATGTAACTACTTTTTATTCTTCTTTTGTATCCAAGATTTGTAACTAGGTACTTGTACCTAAGATGGTGCCATAAGAGGCAGACATTGTAAAAGTTTTTCACTGTAGTTCTAGAGTGGAGTACACCTGACAATAAAGGGTATTGTATTCTATTCTAAGAATACACCTTTCAAGAGAACCTGTTGACAATTTTATAAATGATCGCTAGACTTCGTAAGACGGTTGTGAATATTCTGATTTACAAATGTGACCAAAGTTCCAGTTCAGCAACAAATGAATCTAAACGTTTTATCCTCAGGTAGCAGACTTCCAACCCAACCAAGTCTTCAGATATTTAAGAAAGTCGGTGATATATTAGTAATAAGCCTAATTTAAAATTTTGAAACAATTACGTCAAGAATTTAATAACCAGAACAATGCTTCATGTAGTGAGACATAATATAACTTGTTATTAAATATTACGTTATACATCTATTCTCTGATCTCAGGAGCAGGAGTTAGCCATTCATCTTCTCAAGCCTGTTCCACCATTCAATATCATCATGGCTTATCTGTGGCCTAACTCCCTGTACCCACCTTTAACCCTTGGCCTCAATGCCTTTGCTCAACAAAAATGTATTGGTCTCAGAATTAAGATGAACAGTTGGTCCAGCATCTACTGCAATTTGTGAAAGACAGTTCCAAACCTCTCCCACCCTTTGTGTGTAGAATTGCTTCCTAACATCCCTCCTGAACAGTCCAGCCCTAATTCTTAGCCCATGCCCATAGATCTACAATCCCCAACCAGGGGAAATAGTTTATCTACTCGTTCTTTTCCTACTCGATCAGAGCAACCTGTAATGTTCTAAATCCCAAAGGAAATAGGCCTAGCTTGTATAATCTCTTCTCATTACTGAACCCCTGAAGTCTAGGTATCTTTCTTGTAAACCTATGTTGTATTCCTTCCAAGGCTGATATATCCTTCCAAATGTGTGGTGCTCAGATCTGCTCACATTACTCCAAGTGGGGTCTAACCAGGGTTTTGTAAAACTGCAGTGTAACATCTACGTCCTTCTACTCCAGTCCCCTGGATGTAAAAACCGGCATTCTATTAGCTTTCCTGATTATTTTCTGCCCCTGCATTTGACATTTTAAAGATCTATGCACCTGAGCTCCCATGTCTCTTTGGTTATCCACTGTATGTAAATTCATACCATCTTAAAAGTACCCTGATGTACCCTTTCTGTTCAAATTGGATAATCTCACCTTTTTTTTATTCATTCACAGGATGAGGGTGTCGCTGGCTAGGCAGCATTTATTGCCCATCCCTATTTGCCCAGAGGGCAGTTAAGAGTCAACCACATTGCTGCGGGTCTGAAGTCACATGTCGACCAGATTGGGTAAGGATGGCAGTTTCCTTCCCTAAAGGACTTTAGTGAACTTGACAATCAACAACAAATTCACAGTCAACTTAATTCCAGATTTTTTTGTTGAATTCAAATTCCACTATCTGCTGTGGCAAGATTTGAACATTACCTGAGTCTACAGATTAACAGGCCACCACCTTCCTTGCCTGCTTATATGGAACTCCATCTTCAACTTGGTGTCGTGAACTTAGAGCAATACCAGTAATCAATGATATAATATTGACAATAGAATAACCAATACCAATAATACCTGATTGGTGACAATGAATCTCCCAAAACATCTCAAATGGTTCTAGTAGCCCTGACCACAAAACTTACCAAATACCATTGAAGTACTGGCTTACAAAAGGAGCCCAAACTTCAAAGTTTTGGCATAAATTAATCTACAAGACTTCATTGTATATTTCCTTTTGCAAAAGTGTTTTCCCCTGATGTCAAATAAGGCTTGGATTGTTTCTGATATGAAATCACACAGGCTGAATTATCAGCCGGCTATATGTCCCTGATTACAGACAATGAAGACCTGTTTGTGTAGGGTGAGCTCAGCCACCCAGCCAGTATCCAATAGGATCCACCATCCACTGGGAGAGGAATCTCACCAGGCCCTGACAATGTGAGCTTTGGCCAGAAAGTTGAGAAAATTATGTGAGATGATCAGTGAGAAGCTTCTTGATGTTGAGTGCAAAATGTTCCATTTTCTGGCCTGATCTCAAAAACTGAGAAGGGATTCTTGTGAGTGAGCAATGAAAACTGGACGACAACAATTCCCGACATTAAAGTTAGGGCGGTTTTCTGGTTACTCTGACCCATCATTTTCTCTGCAAGCCTCCACCTTGGATACCAGACACCAACATATCAGCACACACTATGGGCAGTAACAACACACACCACCCACCCACCAGCCTAATACCAATATCATGACATATCTCAGAGTCTTTGGTACTTGTTGCCACATAGAGCATGTGGGCAGTGTCCTTGAGTATATTTAAGGCTGAAATAGATTCTTGATCAGTCAGGGAATCAAGCATTATGGGAAAAAGGCAGGAAAGTGGACATGAGGAATGTCGGATCAGCCAAAATCCTGTTGAATGGCAGTGCAGACTCAATGGGCTGAATGGCCTGTTCCTGCTCCGATTACGTATGATCTTATCCCAAATCCAGTTACAGTATGATTCTGCGCTTCGTCGCTGCACTTTTGGAGTGCACCAGCACCTTTCATTGGAATGCTGCTGCCAGGATACTGTACGTCAAGAGACAGATACTCATCCCCTGGATTGGAACAGGGGTCATCTCAGGCTAGCTTGTTCACTCGCTTCACTTACTTTGTGACCACTTGCAGTCACCTTTTGGCACTTTGCCAATGCAGCCAGGGCTCACAGGCTGCAGTCATGTTTTAGCTTTCAGAGCAGATTCAACTCAAACAGCTGGTGACATTTATCAGCAGTGAACAGTCACAGGGTGTGGTCATGTTGCTGTGCCATGTCAGTCTCAAGCCTACACCGTGGACCGGCTGTTTATAAGTGTGAGGTCATCCACTTTGGTAGGAGTAACAGGAAAATGGACTATGTTTTAAATGGTAAAAAATTGCAGCACGCTGCTGTGCAGAGAGACTTGGGTGTCCTTGTGCATGAATTGCTAAAAGTAGGATTGCAGGTGCAGCAGGTAATTAAAAAGGGAAATGGAATTTTGACTGCCATTGCTAGAGGTATGGAGCTTAAAAACAGGGAGGCTATGCTGCAGCTGTATAGGGTCCTGGTGAGGCCACACCTGGAGTACTGTGTGCAGTTTTGGTCTCCTTACTTGGGAAGAGATATGCTAGCACTGGAGGGGGTGCAGAGGAGATTCACTAGGTTGATTCCAGAGTTGCGAGGGTTGGATAATGAGGAGAGACTGAGTAGACTGGGCTTATACGCATTGGAATTCAGAAGAATGAGGGGAGATCTTTTAGAAACATATAAGATTATGAAGGGAATAGATAAGGTGGAGGCAGGGAGGTTGTTTCCGCTGGCAGGTGAAACTAGGACTAGAGGGCATCGCCTCAAAATAAAGGGAAGCAGATGTAGGACTGAGGTCAGGAGGAACTTCTTCACCCAAAGGGTTGTGAATCTGTGGAATTCTCTGCCCAGTGAAGCAGTTGAAGCTACCTCACTGAATGTTTTTAAGCCAAGGCTGGATAAATTTTTTAACAATAAAGGAAGGATGGGTTATGGTAAGTGGGCAGGTAAGTGGAGCTGAGTCTCAAAAAGATCAGCCATGATCTTATTAAATGGCAAGGCAGGCTCAAGGGTCCAGATGGCCTACTCCTGCTCTTAGTTCTTATGTTCTTATGTTCTTTATGCGGCAAACACACTCTATGTGCCTCAACCAAACAGCCATGCCTCCACGTCTAAGGGAGTAGTCCTCGGTCAAGTCAGTCGGGAGCTGTCTTGTTGCAGTGTATCACGGCTATTGTCCAATCACAGTCTAGGGGTTTGGACACAGTCAGTCTGCCAACTGGGCAGCCCCAGTCAGAGAATCAGGATCAGTACAATACAGGGATTGGGCCATGTCAATCCTGCAGGTCCAGTGCAAACATTCAGCTGGGTCAGATTTGGAACTACACATAGATCATTCAAGGGTCTGATCAATCATCAGTCATGTCAATCCATCTAGGTTAGTCAGGAATATTTGAGGGATGGTCCATCCTGAGGGTCACCTGAATGAAAGTCTTTGGTGGGGGGGGGGTGAGGTGTCATCACAGTACACTGTTGTTGTGGGGTGTTTGTTATGAATATTAACGCTGGGGATTGGAGAATGCAACTTGAAGTGTGAAGGGGACAAGAATAATGAAGGCGATGAGTTTGGCACATTAAGTGGGGCGGGTAGGCGTTAATGTATTGGAGGATATGAGACACTGTGGGAGGGGTCGCCACAACAATGCCCTTGACAGTGAAGATGGGGTCAGGTGTCATAAAGCAACATGATGTTGGGCAAGACTAAAGTGTAGGGCTGGAGCTCAGGGGTTAATGAGAGGGGACTGCAATCCCATTTCCAACAGCTGCATCCCAGTCTGTGGAAGAATCATGCTGCTGGGCTAGTCAGGGAGTGCCATGAGGAAACGGACATTGTAATTTAGGGATGATGCCGTGATTACCAGTTTGAGGTTGAAAATCACTGTGCCAACCCTCTCCTATCATATTTAATTAATTCAAAAGCCTGTACTGTAAATAGAGAATGCCTCTGACCAGACCTGAAGTGGGTGGAATTACAGGTTTTCTGATTGAGCATGTGGGCTTTACTTATGAGTGATGTCAGGTCTTTCAAGAAGCAATTACATGAGTCAGGTATTTGCAGAGTGCCTGGCTGAAGCTATTTGCAATTACAGCATTGTACAGGGCAAACACATGCAGTACCCAACTGTGTGAGATACAATTCCTCATCTCGAGCAATCTTGAACATTGCAACCTTGTAGATTGAAGATAGTCATCTCAGTAAAGCAGCAACTTTCAAAGTGGCACACATACAATGATACTGCAAGGTCGGTCAATCAGTCTGCACAGGGCAATGGAAATAATTCCTTCTCACCTATTCACCAACATACCCTTCTGTACAATGATGCTTTTCTTGAGCGTGTGGGGCTGGGAGAATGTGATTGTCGTACTCATACTGCACTCAGAAACTCTAGCTATCTCTTTGCATTGATAACTGTTGCATTCATTGAAATAAAGTCCTCTGTCAAAGTGCCATGTGTAAACTATGTTGCGTGATCTCTGTCTCACTGTATGGAGCAATGTGCTTAGTGAGTGATGTAAATGTTGACAGCTCAGCTAAGGATTCGTTGCTCTGTTGCATATGTATCCTCACAAGTTCATTGCGAGGTGACTTCCAACAAGCAAGAGCTGACGTCTGGAACCCTGTGGAAAGGTTCCAAACTCTCAGTTAGAGTTAGGGATTCTTTTAAAAAATTCATTCACAGAATGAGGGCATCTCTGGCCAGGCCAACATTTACTGCCCATCCATAATTGCCCAGAGGGCACATAAGTGTCAATAGACAATAGACAATAGGTGCAGGAGTAGGCCATTTGGCCCTTCGAGCCAGCACCACCATTCATTATGATCATGGCTGATCATCCACAATCAGTATCCTGTTCCTGCCTTATCCCCATAACCCTTGATTCCATTATCTATAAGAGCTCTATCCATCTCTTTCTTGAAAGTATCCAGAGACTTGGCCTCCACTGCCTTCTTGGGCAGAGCATTCCATGTATCCACCACTCTCTGGGTGAAGAAGTTTTTCCTCAACTCTGTTCTAAATGGCCTATCCCTTATTTTTAAACTGTGTCCTCTGGTTCTGGACTCACCCATCAGCGGAAACATGCTCCCTGCCTCCAGAGTGTCCAATCCCTTAATAATCTTATACGTCTCAATCAGATCCCCTCTCATCCTTCTAAACTCAAGTGTATACAAGCCCAGTCGCTCCAATCTTTCAATATATGATAGTCCCGCCATTCCGGGAATTAACCTCGTGAACCTACGCTGCACTCCCTCAATAGCAAGAATGTCCTTCCTCAAATTTGGAGACCAAAACTGCACACAATACTCCAGGTGCGGTCTCACCAGGGCCCTGTACTGCTGCAGAAGGACCTCTTTGCTCCTATACTCAATTCCTCTTGTTATGAAGGCCAGCATGCCATTAGCTTTCTTCACTACCTGCTGTGTCAACCACATTGCTGTGTGCCTGGAGTCACATGTAGGCCAGACCAGGTAAGGATGCCAGTTTACTTCGCTAAAGGACATTAGTGAACCAGATGGGGTTTTCTGACAACCAATAATGGTTTCTTGGCCATCATTAGATTCTTAATACCAGATTTTTGTGGAACTCAAACTCCACCATCTGTCATGGCAGGATTTGAACACAAGTGCCCAGAACATTACCTGGGTCTCTGGATTAATACTCTAAAGATAATACTGTTAGCAATAATACTGCTTAGAGAGTTCTGACTTACTAAATTAATGGCTAGCTGGAATAAATCAGAGGAATTAAAATCCTGCTTTAATACCTGATGAAGCATAATACACCAGTGGAGGCCTCCAATCACTCACACTGATCCCACATTCACTCACACTGGTGATACTAACACCCCACCCATGGACAGCTGACCCGAAAACACTTGTTCCTCAACTGACAAACAACTCTCTCCAGGGCACAGCCAAACCCCCTACATGGACAACTGAGGAGAATACCTGACCTGACCTTCCCCATTCTGCCAGCTGACAGACCCCTTGGCACTGCTTGGGCAATAAACATCACTCCTCAAACTTCTGACTCCCTCCAAACAGACACCACTCCTCTCATACCTAGTGCATCCTCCCTCTCACCCAATTACCTGCCACGTATACCCCTGCACATACCTGCCACCCTGCCCACTCTCACACCTTCCACACTGACCTTTTCTCACTCACTGACAAAGTGACTTTAGGATTTTTGATATATGTTTACTCATTCAAATACCTCACTTAGTGCCATAAAAAGGGAATGTGGCAAAGGCCATAATCCACTCTCCACTCTGATGCAGCCTGTGAGTTTTACTGAATACTTCTGATATGATATCTCATGCATCAAAAGACTGGCTGGAGAAATCCTGAGTAATCTGCATATTGTGATAATTTTCTTTTAACTTTTGTGATATCTCCAGGAATAGTGGGGCTTGAATTCCTGCATGGCATCCCAATGAGTTACAACCAAGATAACAGAGGCACAAGGTTATTGTTGTAAAATTCTTCTTAGAATCCACAGGACTGACAAACAGCAGAAATAGAACCAAGCCAAAGCATTCTAGACCAGGGTGAATGGAAAACATTGTTTCCATTTGTAGGAGAATACAAATTTAGGGCCCATATATACAAGTTGTTTACTCATAATTACAATAGGAAACAGGGAGATTTTATTTACTCGGGGAATGGTTAGGATATACAAATCATTACCACAGGAAGTGGGTTGAGCCAAATAGTCCAGACGATTTCAAATTGATTAATCGTACCACAAAATCCAATCAAAAGGAATGCGTAATAACCTGCTATAACATAATAATTATGCAAAGTAGTGAGGCATCATTGTCATCAATAATTGTAAAGCCCACTGAGTCAGATACTCCTTTGTTGTCATTAAACATGAGAAGCTCATTTACTTGTTCAGGGAATTATGTTGTCATTATTATTTGCCACGACAACTGTATGGTTCTTTCTAGTTTCTCTTCGCATAAAAAATTATTAGCATGATTAATCTGAATCCCATTTTACGGTGCTCCCAGCTTCTAAATAAGCTTATTGGAAAGAGCATTGTAAATGATCAAAAGAGTAGGTATCATGTGTAATTTAAGAGTAGTGATAACTTCCTATCCTGTTGAGTAACTGTTGTTTCCACAGCTGACTGTTTGCAAAGTTGCATTCCATGTTTGCATAGAAGGGTACATTAAATAACATGAGGCTATCAGAACATTACCAGTGATGGGTAATGCCTCAATATTTCATCCTGTCATACAAGTGGGAAGTTGGTCAATGAGTGATGGACCATATGTGTGCAAGCTGAGAGATGTGGGTATGGGGCTGGTAACAGTTGCTAACTGACCATGGGTGAGGTCGAACATATCAGCTTAAAAATAAGAGGTGAAGTACAAGGATAGATGGATATTAGGCATGAGTCCTGATCGATAGAGCATGTTGCTAGCTGCTGAGGCATTTGTGGTGAAGAGAGCACGGGCTGAGATTAACAATGCCAATGGAAGGATGTGAGACGGATCATCATCAATCCTGATCACTTAGTTTGAAAATCACCAAGATCAGCCCCTCAGAGTTGTTGACCTGAAAGATTAACTCTGTTTCTTTCTTCATAGGGGCTGCCGGACCTGCTGGATATTTCCAGAATGTTTTGTTTTTGTTTGGCTCAGATTTCCAGCATCCACAATATATTTGACTTTCTTTAACTGAATTGTCCAGTTTTCTCAGTAGGTGTTTCACATTCCTCCCTTTCAAATATTTTGTTTTCATAGAATCCCCACAGTGTGTAAACAGGCCACTTGGCCCAACAAGGCCACACAGACCTTCTGAAGAGCGTCCCACCCAGATCCATCCCTGTATTCTCCATGGCTAACACACATGACCTTTCCATCCCTGAACACTACGGGCAATTTAGCATCCCAATCCACCCTAACCTGCACATCTTTGGACTGTGGGAGGAAACCGGAGCACCCAGAGGAAACCCACTCAGATACAGGGGGAGCATACAAACTACACACAGACAGTCACCCGAGGGTGGAATCGAACCCGGGGGGGGGGTCGCCAGTGCTGTGAGACAGCAGTGCTAACCATTGATCCACCATGCCACAAGTTGTAGAACTTGATCAAATTATGTTTATTTATGTCAGATAAATATATTCAGTCGGCTGCTGTGAATTAGGTCAGATCCATCTCTCAATACTGAATCATATCAGGAACACCCCTGAGCCGCTTCTAGGATATAGTGAGCTAAAATGCCCAGCAACAATCAAGACCCCAATGACAGGACCACTTATAGATCCTTATCTTGATCGGTGTCTGAATCCTACACACCCCACACTATCTTCCCAGAAGAGGACAATTAACCTGCCTTCTTCAGGAATCCCCTGTAATCAGAGATGGCCTTGGGCTGTGTAACAGATCGTCAAGTGGCAAGAGCCAACCAAGTAATATTGGGTTCACCAATGGAGCAATAGGATTTTCTCAAAATGGAATCTTCCTGTCAATGTGTTCACTCTCAATATAGCCACAGCTGTGAGGATGATATTGAGGTGGGGTTACTTGATGGCTCCCCTCAGCTTGCTCCTTGGACAAAATCTGTGGAAATTTAGTTGGCTCCACACATGATGAGGGAAGTAATTTGATTGTGGGAACGATCCTGTCTCCATCAGTAAATGGCCCTTTCATTGAGGTCAGTTGCTGTCTATTTCATTGGAGCGAGCTGACAAATTTCTTCCTCGCCTCCCCTCCACCCTCCATTCCCCTCCCCTCAACCTTTGTGAATTCACACACGGGTGGGAGTGTATCAGGGCCACCTTGATGTGCAAGCCACAAAATCCCTTCAGCCATGTTCACCTCCTTAATCTGTCTATCCCTCTGCCAATATGTACATGGCTCGGATAATAAGTCAGAGATTTTCACCTTTGCCTTTTTTTTTTCAAATTTTGTTCTATGTTCCTAATATGGTTTCAACACAGCTCTTGATTCCAGCTTTGAATGTCTACCTGTACCCATGATCTAAACTGTTACTTCAATGCTTCTGGACGTGTTGTCCTTCAGTTGTGTAGCCATTCCTGTGAGCAGACCTACCCCTGTCAGAAATATGTAGGTAGGACCTATCTATCTATTCCAAAGGAATATATTGAAGAGCTGAAGTGGTGGCTGCCTGGGACCAAGAGACGGCATGATGATGTGATCAGTCAGGTGGTTGGCCAATGAAGATATTGTGTGAATCTTAACCAATGCCCCATCATACTCCTCAAATGAATATAGTTGATCCTTTGATACCTTTCCAAGGAGAGCAAGGATGTGCCTTTAGGTATTCTAGCCAACTGTTCCAACAGCATTGTTAAAGTAGATTATCTGGTTCTTTACCTCATTGCACTTTGGACCTTGCTGTGTACAAATTTGCTATCATTTTATTCAAAATTACAACATTGACTGTATTTCAAAAATATTACATTTGCATGTGAAACAATTTGAGATACTCTGAAATTGGAATATTAAGAGGAGTTCCTTCTTTCTTATAATGGGTTGCCTGAACTTCTGTGTAGCACACTAATCGTTTATTTCTATAAATATGAAATTATAGAAGTACAAAACTGTAACATTGCAAAACTTCAACAGATTCCCTAAAACACAAAGTACACGAAAAACATTGCATACAATCATCCTGTGATGTATTTAAGAGTTTCATTGGAGAAAGATTTGATAGAGCGGAAGGTTGTTCTTGTCAGTGAGGTTATGATGGCGTGTACCACACTGAAACAATCAGTGTAAGAGAGTAACAAAAGCAACAGGATTTAAAGGAGCAGTTTGTTTCACATATCAGCAGTACATGCGTCAGACAGAGTTACAAGGTCACATCTGAGTTCAAAGCTGAATGAAACAACACAATGAATGTGGATATCAGGTAAATTAGAGAGCATCAATTGACCATGGATAGCATTTCCAAATAGTATATAAGATCCTTGTAACATTTGCAAGAATATTTCATGTTTTTAGTCAATGAAGTAAATTTTAATTATAATTGTACAATAATTTATTCTCGCATTTTCTTACTAAAGGTAACAATACTTTAAAAATCAAAACAAACTACCAACTACTTCTAAAGGGAATTCAATATATGATTCAGTGACAGTTCCAGTGTTCCTGCTGTGATTCTCATGAATCTGTAGCCGACAATGAATAAAATTATTTGCAGTGAAGTTGCACATTTAACAGCTTTTGGCGTCTGGAGTGCAGCTTCATGATTTTACCACTCGCTGTCTCTTTTGCTGATTTCTTACATTCTAGTGTCAGTAAAGTTCAGGTCATCTAAAATTGTGTGGTCTATGTCCTTAATCACACCAAGCCGCGTTCACCTTTCAGCGCGGCGCTCACTGACCAACACAGGCTCCCAATTAAGCAGTGCCTAACCAACTTAAAATGTTCATCATTGTGTTCTATCCCTCAATGGCCTCTGTCCTTAATATCACTGTCATATTTTCCAGCCCCACAATCTTTGAGACATCCGTATTTCTCTTTTTCTGGCCTCTTGTGTATTCCTGCGATTAATCGCTCCAACATTGGGTGCCGAGCCTTCGACTACCGGTACCGTTCTCTCCAGAACTCGCTGCTTAAACCTTTTCGCCTCTCTTTCTGCTTCCTAAAGCCTCCCTAACCAAGGTTTTGCTTCTCTGCATGTATACCAATTTATCTGGCTTGCTGATAAATTTTGCTTTTGAATTCTCTGGTAAGAAGTCCTATGACATTACATCGACGTAAGTAGATCGTGTTGCGGTGTGAATTGTCGAGCTTCCTTTGCTTCGAAAGCAAAGAAACAGGACACCCCACCAAAGTATTAGAACTGCAATTTGTTTACAAGCTTACAATTATTCCATGACCGACAGCAAAAAAACTCAAATATTTTGACCAAATATTGAAGATCGTTATATTTTCAGAGCATGCAAAACTGTGCGTAGTTTTCCGTTTAGAAAGTACAGCTACAAGCAGCCATCATTTTAATTGTTGTTCTGCGTGAGGCTTGAGGCTTAGCATTTTTACACATACTCTAAATCATGCACCAACTGCTTCTGATTTCCAGCATAATGATAGATTGTGAGAAGCTGCCAAGCTTAGTATGCAACCAATTCAGTGGAGAGACAAAAAATACGAGTGATGGTGACTGGTAAGCTTCATGATTATTTATAGTTAGTTGTCAGTAAGAAAGAAGTTATTGATGTTAACTTCTCAACGAGTAGTAGACATATGGAATTGGCTTCTGGCAAAAACAGTGACATGTCAATTAAATATGCAGTGTTAGAAAGGCAATGTATTGGCAATGACATTCTCTCCAATACAATATAATTCTGTCACTTCTGAGATGGTGAATGAGGTTAGTATTTTAAGCGTGCGGTGCAGCAAATAGGTTAACGTTCCGCTGTTTCATGTGATGGAGGATTTAAGCGAGAAGTCAGGAGATGTTTTGCATGGCGTAACCTTTTTGGAGATTTGAATTTAAATCTGTTACATCTTAGGAAACTGAAAATCCTGCTGAGGATCTTCGACCAAGCATTGCTCGTGGAGGAGCTGGATTAATTTCCTGAAATTATTTTTCTTGACCAATATAAATTTGGCAAAACAAATCTGATGAGTGGAATATTTCCCACGAGAGATGACAAGAAAGTTGGGAAAATACAGAAGATTTTAAAATAATTTTCCTCTGAGCTTTGTAGGACCAAATTACTGCAGATGCTGGAATCGGAACTGAAAATAACAAATGCTAGTGATCACAGCGGGTCAGACAGCACCCGTGGAGAGAGAGCAAGCTAACGTTTCAAGTCTGGACGACGCTTCATCAGGGCTGAAGTGTGGAGGGGGCAGCATTTATGCAGTGGGGGACTTGGTTGGAGTAAGGATGTGAATAGTTCAGGTTAATGATCAGAATGTGAGAGTGGCAGAACAATGGTGTGTCTAACTGTCAGACTGGAAAAAGCAGACTGTCCCATTGGAGTTGGGGGAAGGGAGAGAGGATCACAGAGAATATGCCAAGTAAAGGTAAAAGAAAGGGAAGGAGTAGGTTCACAATTTAAAGGTGTTGAACTCAATATTAAGTCCCAGAAGGCTGTAAAGTGCCTAATTTGTAGATGAGATGTTATTCAAATAAAAACCAAAAGAACTGTGGATGCTGTAAATCAGGAACAAAAACAGAAGTTGCTGGAAAAGCTCAACAGGCCTGGCAGCATCTGTGAAGAAAGAATCAAAGTTAATGTTTTGGGTCTGATAACCCTTTCTCAGAACTGTTGATGAGATGTTTTTCCTCCAGTTTGCACTGTGATTCACTGGAGCATTGCAGCGTGCCAAGGACAGACACGTGGGCATGTGAGCAGGATGCTGTGTTAAAGTGACTGGCTGCAGGAAAGTTGGGGACATGCTTGCACACGGACCAAAGGTGTTGTGCAGACTCAGACCTTACAGTAGCTAGTCATTTTAACACAGCATCTTTTAGCTTTACTTGTTACATTCTCTGTCACCATGTCAACCCCACTCCCACCTCCTCACACCAGTGGAACTGTCAGCTCTTTCCAGTCTGGCAGGTAGACACACCATTGTTCTGTGTGTGTGTGTGCACGTGTGTGTGTGTGTGTTTGTGTCTGAGAGAGAGAGAGTGTGTATGAGAGAGGATCTGTGTAAAAATGTGTGTATACACACACTGTCTGTTACTCGCACACAAACATGTGAATCTATGGGATGAATTTGTATGTGCAGATACATTCTAGTTTGTTGAAAAAACACACAATTTATAGACAGTCAGTCAATGTGGTGCTTCATAAATTCCTACTTTAGAAATAAAACCAGTCTGATTCCAAACCAAAACACAAACAGATTCTAAACAAGGTCTCACATCTAACCTGCATTGTCTGACCTAAAATGTCACCTCTTCTTTACACTGATAAAACCTTTAGTTCTCTCAGGACAGTGATTTCAAAGGAATTTGTGGATTTACATATACGTATTAATCAATTTAAACCTTCTAACTGATTAAAGATTTAACAGCGTCTTAGGTTTGTTTAGTACATCCTGATCAGCGGTGTGACCCTTTCATCTTTTACTTATAAATTCTGTCTCTGATACTACCTCTCTTACTAACACCTGAAGAAGGAGTAAGGTACTGAAAGCTTGTGTTTTCAAATAAACCTATTGGATTATATCCTGGTGTCATATGATTTCTGACCTCATCCACGCCAGTCCAACACCAGCACCTCCACATCATAAAATCACATAGGATTCAGCATGGGCTGGTTTGATGGGTACAACACTGGCTTGGTCTTGAAGAAAAGGGTAGTGGTTGAAGGGTGTTTTTCAGAATGGAGACCGGTAACTAGTGGTGTTCCACAGGGATCAGTCTTAGGCCCTCTGTTGTTTGTCGTACTTATAAATGATCTGGAGGAAAATGTGGGCGGTCTGATTAGCAAACTTGCAGATAACATGCAGATTAGTGGAGTTGCTGATAGTGCCAACCATTGTGAAAGGATACAACAGCATACAGATAGACTGGTGACTTGGGTAAAGAAATGGCAGATGGAGTTTAATCCAAACAAATGCCGGGTGATGCATTTTGGAGGATCAAAGTGTGGATTATACTATAAATGGCAGAAACCTTAGGAACACTGACATTAAAATGGATCTGGGTGTGCAGGTCCACAGTTCCCTAAAAGTGGCAACGCAGGTGACCAAGGTGATTAAGAAGGCACACACCATGCTCGCCTTCATCGGCCAGGACATGGGGTATAGGAGTTGGCAAACCATGTTGCAGCTATAAAACCCTTGTGAGGCCGCATTTGGAGTATTGTGTGCAGTTTTGGTCGCCACATCACCAGAAGGATGTGGAAACTTTTGACAGAGTACAGAAAAGGTTCACCAGGGTGTTGCCCGGTCGAGACGGCATTGGCTATGAGGACAGGTTAAAAAGACTAGGATTGTTTTCACTGGAAAGGTGGCAGCTGAGACATGACCTGATAGAGGGCTACAAAATTGAGACGCAGAGACAGGGTGAATAGTCAGAGGCTTTTTCCTAGGGTTACAGTTTCAATTATGAGGCGACACAGATTCAAGGTCAGAGGGGGAAAGTTTAATGGAGAAGTGTGAGGGACGTTTTTCACACAGAGAGTGGTGGAAACCTGGAATGCACTGCCAGAAGAGGTGGTGGATGCAGGCATGTCGGCAACAAATAAGAGGCATCTAGATGGTTACATGAATAGGGATAGAATAGAGGGATACAGGCCAAATAAGGGCAGAAGGTTTATTTTTTAGTTTAGTTAGGGCATGATGATTGGAACAGGCTTGGAGGGCTGAAAGGTCTGTTCCTGTGCTGTGCTTCTGTTTTGTTCTTTTGTTCTTTGGCCACATCCGGACCTGCGTTGGTCCTCGGTTAAATAATTCAATTACATCCCAAATTGCACCTGTGTGGAACGTTAGAATGTTAAACTGATGATTTCCCAAGTATCCTATGGTAAATCAGCAATTTGTATCCTTTAGTTTGTTTTGTTGCCGATCTCCCGCAATTCCAAGAGCAGTGGGATAATGAGATAAAAAAAGAAAATCGGCAGCACTATACTGAAAATGTAACAGCTGAAATGGCTTTTATTATACTCCAAGTGCCATTGCTTTTCCACGATAAATTATTGAGTTCTCCTGCGTTAAAACCCTCTGTTAGTGAATGTCTCTGTAATTGAATGTATTCTCAGATACACATCAATACAGGTTAAAGATGTTTTCTCAGAACTCAATCTGGAGAGATTAAACATATTTAGTGTTCTACTAAATTTTTTTTTAGCTTGAAGAGAATATTCAATATTATCTCAAAGGATTTAAAACCTTTATATGGATGAACTGAAAGTTAGCCACTGCATTAGCCCTAGACCCGGTGAAATGTACTCATTTTCTTTTTCCAGTTGCATACTTTATGTGAAACAGAAGAATGTATGCTGGAGCCAAAGAAGTTAACAATACCTAACAGAAACCATGTAGTACCAGCTGCCACATATATGTTTACACATGTATATAAAAACGCACAATTGATTGTTACTGAAATAATATATCAATATTTAAAAAACAAGACATGACGCTCTTAACTACTGTAATAGTGACAACAATAATCAGACCATCGAATGTAATAATGCCCCCAGTTATCAAAAAAGCAAAAACCATACTTGCAGTCGATAAAATGACAAATGGAAATAGATTTTCTTTAAATGTGACTACTTAATGAGGTCAAACTGCCCCAAAAATCTTGATTTACAAAATGTTATAGAAAGGGAGAGGCATCCATCAATCTCTTTACGGGACTCTGTCTGGGAAAATGTCCAAAGTCCATAGGGACCAAACTTTTTAACAATCTCAACACATTGTTCCTGTTAACTCTGATTTCTCTCCACAGATACTGCCAGACTTGCTGAGGTTTTCCAGGAACTTCTGTTGTATTTTCTGATTTCCAGCATGTGCAATTTTTTCAGAGATAATAGGAACTGAGATGCTGGAGAATCCGAGATAATAAGGTGTAGAGCTAGAATAACACAGCAGGCCAAGCAGCATCAGAGGAGCAGGAAAGCTGATGTTTCAGGCCTAGACCCTTCTTCAGAAATGGGGGAGGGGAATGGGATTCTGAAATAAATAAGGGGAAAGTGGAAGGCAGATAGAAGATAGATAAAGGAGAAGATAGATGGAGAGGAGACAGACAGGTCAAAGAGGCGGGGGTGGAGCCAGTAAAGGTGAATGTAGGTGGGGAGTTAGGGAGGGGATAGGTCGGTCCAGGGAGGACGGACAGGTCAAGGGGATGGGATGAGGCTAGTAGGTAGGAGATGGGCTGGTTTTGGGATGCAGTCGGGGGAGGGGAGATTTTGAAGCTTGTGAAGTCCACATTGATACCGTTGGGCTGCTGGATTCCCAAGCAAAATATGAGGTGCTGTTCCTGCAACCTTTGGGTGACATCATTGTGGCACTGCAGGAGGCCCAAGATGGACATGTCATCTAAGGAGTGAGAGGGAATCCAGCAGCCCAACGGTATCAATGTGGATTTCACAAGCTTCAAAATCTCCCCTCCCTGGACTGCATCCCAAAACCAGCCCAGCTCGTCCCCGCCTCCCTAACCTGTCCTTCCTCGCACCTATCCCCTCCTCCCACCTCAAACCCCACCCCCATCTCCTACCTACTAGCCTCATCCTGTCCCCTTGACCTGTCTGTCCTCCCTGGACCGACCTATCCCCTCCCTAACTCCCCACCTACACTCACCTTTACTGGCTCCACCCCCGCCTCTTTGACCTGTCTGTCTCTTCTCCACCTATCTTCTCCTTTATCCATCTTCTATCCGCCTCCCCCTTTCTCCCTATTTATTTCAGAATCGGCTTCCCCTCCCCCATTTCTGAAGAAGGGTCTAGGCCCGAAACGTCAGCTTTCCTGCTCCTATGATGCTGCTTGGCCTGCTGTGTTCATCCAGCTCCACACCTTGTTGTCTATGTGCAATTCTTTATTTTTTTTTGTATCGGAGAGATAAAAGTATCTTAAACCACCCAAGGGAAACTAGTTGTTTGGATCTAGTAGGTTGCATCCATTCTGGAGTTTGTGCGTTAAAGGAGAAGGTTCGATTCTGTGTTTTTTTAATTCATTCTGGTTAGTCATACATGAAAGGGTATACTTATTTTGTGCTGATTTATTCAAGTAGATGATGATTATTGTAATATAACGACAAATATGTTTGACATGCTGGGGTGTCAGGATAAGGTAATGGAGTGAAGTAATAGGCTTTTATTGAAAGGTGTGAGAGAATGAGTTAAGACAATGGTAACAAAGGTAGAATTTGTTTATTTCCATGATCAGATGCACTCTCTGTTCCTCTTCAGTATTTCTCTGAAAGATATTCTGCCTGATGTTTCTCTGTACATAATTACTGTCTGCATAGCTGTCAGGGCACCATAGAGTAGAGTTCTGTATGGGAAGACGGTGATATAGTGACAATGTCATGGGGCTAGTAATCAGAAACCCGGGCTAATGTTTTACCTGGGCCCAATTCCCACCAAGGCAGATAGAAAACTCTGAAGGTATCAAGAGTTATGGGGCAAAGACGGAAATGTGGAGTCAAGGATTATCAAATCAAGCCATCATCTGACTGAATGGCAGCATGGTCTCAATGGGCTGAATGGTCTATTCCCGTTCTCACAGCTTATGGTCTAGACAAATGTCTGTCTCCAGAAGGTTTTCTTTCTGGCAGGTTTGGATTTGTGTTTGATTGCCGATAGATACCACCAGGGAAATCAAGTCCTCCCCTTGAACATGCAGTTGATGTGCAGACATCTGTTACAAATCCAATTGGAACTGGCCAATTACAATGGATGAAAAGATGTAAGAAGAAAAGGATGACAGGTGATCAGAGGCTGCGAGTGGGTCCTGCTTGATCAGATTCTGGGATCCGGTGATCGGGGGCTGTGAGTAGGTCCTGCCTGAGCAGGTTCTGGGATCTGGTGATTGGAGACTGTAAGTGGGTCCTGCCTGAGCAGGTTGTTGGATCCGGTGATCGAGAGCTATGAGTGGTCCTGCCTGAGCATGTTGTTGGATCTGGTGATCGGGAGCTATGAGTGGTCCTGCCTGAGCATGTTGTTGGATCCGGTGATCGGGAGCTATGAGTGGTCCTGCCTGAGCATGTTCTGGGATCCGGTGATCAGAGACTGTGAGTGGGTCCTGCCTGAACATGTTCTGGGATCTGGTGATTGGAGACTGTGAGTGGGTTCTGCCTGATCAGGTTGTGGGATCTGGTGATCGGGGGGGCTGTGAGTGGATCCTGGGTGATCAGGTTGTGGGATCTGGTGATTGGGGACTGTGAGTGGGTCCTGCCTGAGCAGGTTGTTGGATCCGATGATCGGGAGCTATGAGTGGTCCTGCCTGAGCATGTTCTGGGATCTGGTGATCAGAGACTGTGAGTGGGTCCTGCCTGAGCATGTTCTGGGATCTGGTGATTGGAGACTGTGAGTGGGTCCTGCCTGATCAAGTTGTGGGATCCGGTTATGGCACGGGTAATTCTCGAATCAGAGGCAGCACCGACAGCAGGAGGAGATCGGGGACATTAGCATCAGCAGCAGCATGTACCCAGCTCCTCCCCAGGCGCCAAGCTGTGGCTTGGCCAAGGGACCTGCACAGAGATAAGGCTTAAATAAAACTTTAATATCTGTATATTTCTCAGTCCTTCTGGCTTTGTTTCCTTTTTATCTGCCTTTTTTTATTCTGGTTTTGTAATCACATGTGTAACCAAAGTGGGGACTTTGTACACTTTTCTCTGTAATCCTGTGTTCCTATACTTGAGTCCATGTGACACTAAAATCTAATTCTAATTCCAATATATCTGATGGCAGGTGTCAATTTGATGCCAAACAGAAGTATGGTACAGTTGTAGTGAAAATGGACTATCGACATTCAATTTTCATTCTTTGACTTTCACAAGTAAGACTACCTGCCAGACTGGAAAGAACAGACTGTCCCACTGGGGTTAGGGGAAGGCAGAGAGGGTGACAGAGAATGCAACAAGTAAATCTAAAAGAAAGGGAAGGAATGGGCTCACACTTTGAAGGCGTTGAATTCAATATTGAGCCCAGAAGGTTGTAAAGTGAAAGTGAAAACTAAAGTTTTCTGACTCTTCTGCGGAGCTGCTATTGACCCCAGTTGCTGAAAAGAGGGAACAGATATTTTGGGCCATGGAAAACCAACCAAAGGTAGGATACAGGGGGAGTGGTAGTCAGTGTCATGTCCAGCAATTTCTGTCTAGCACAGAGCAAAGGTTGCTCACTGACTTCACCAGATTAGTCGAGGCAAGAGAAGGCACCTTGTTTCAACCTAATGTCATAAACGGGTTTCATATTATCGCCATCTTTCTTTCTCAGGGTGAACACCATTTATTACTTACCTGAAATGTTCAGAAGATGCTCACAACCCCTTCACACCTGCCAGATTTCTTGCAACTATTCCTTGATTGAAGATAATTTAATTGGGAAGATTCACATTAATTTACTTCTTGCGTCCAATAACATGTCCACAACAACACATTCACTTACACTTAGGCTGTGTTCCATATGACGGTCACTCACACTCTATAATTACTTCACAAACAAAAAGTGCTTCATAACCAAAGGTAGAAAATTACCACAGATGAACGAACACCAACTTTTTTTAGTCTTATAACTATCGGTGTGTTGGAAAAGCAGTAGATGATATCACAGCCAGTGTGGCAGTTGTAGGTCAGTAAATAAATTGTCCTTTTCTTTTCTTATTAATTCATCCTACACAATAAAATATTGTCAGTGAAATAAGCTCATATCTTACACTACCAGTCATATCAAAATAATACACTAAGGAAGAGAATTAAAAGAACCATTTTCTCTACTTCTTGGCCATCCAACCAACACTGTACAATTGAATTCCAATACAATTTATATTGAATGAAGGGAGAAAGTACTAGATCTCTCAGGCATTGTTGGAGTTAACACTCACTCTGTACAGCTGAGACAGAGAGAGACAAGGGGGAGAAATAAAGTCTACTTTCTGGAGTGCCTCTTTATTTCCTGTGGAACACGCTTTATCATTGTTAGGGGAAATAAACAAAAGGGTAAGCTGAACAAAGGCATCTTAAACTCAAAGACATTGCCACATTTGTTGAGTTCTGTACTTTTGATCTGAGCTAAACCAAACCTCTATGTCAAATCTACTTCACTCATTCCTCATTATCTCAAAGGTAAGTGGGCAATGGGGTGAAATAAATTACCTGGTAATGACTGGGAATGTCATGTTGATGTATTATGTCCTTATTAATCATTGTGCTCTGAGTCAGCTTAGGTAATAGTGACATGATGAAATTAGCCTACCAAAAGAATATGAAAATTTTCCTACTGGGTCATGGAGCTCTTCATTGTGACCAGATAGGTACTGGGAAATTGATATCAATCACTCAGTATCTCTTCCTTTTTAAATGATTGATCTACACAGTCATTAGGATTTCTTGTCAGGTAGTCCAACAGTACTTAACATTTGAAAATGAACAGGTGGGACTGCAGTGTGTCTTTGGCTGGACTCCAGTCTACAGCTCTTAAAACCCTTTTCCTTCAGGACAGCTTTAACATCACTTCTTTATGTGGTACAGCATGAAGCGTTTCTCCAGGCAATTTGCAGGCAAGGAAAGTGGATAAGAAAGGAATTTTTCTGCTTGTTTTCATCGTGTTGTACTCCTAACTGTGATTCTAGTCATTACAGGGAACAGCATCAGATAAAATTTGAATGTCTTGGTGCTAGAAATATATTTTAGTTGATACAAATTGCACTTTCACAAAACCACTTAGTTAATTTTATTGAATTATTGAATGAATATTTAAATTGTGATCTGCATTGATAGCGTGTTCCATGCTCTTACAGCCCCATTGTAAATGTATTGGCATTTAATGAAAAATAGCCACAGGTGGGATTTTTAAAAACATTTTTTCATTTCCAGTTCCATGGATTAAGAAATCCAAAACTGCCAAAAGTAAGGACACAAACAGGTGAGAATCAACCTATCCACCAGAGAATGCAGCCCAGTAGCCCCAGGACTCTTTAACATTTTAAATTGCAGGCTCCTAGTCATGGTTAATTGGGAAAAGCACAATCGCTGACTAGTGGGAGTGGATTCCGACCAAGAAGAGGAGAATGGGGGCAGCCTTGAGAATAATCTGAATCAGGGTCAGGTAAGTGGAAAAACACATGACAGAATTTCAAGATGAGATTAATCTTCCTGGATTGCTACAGATGGTTCCCGTTTGCTATAATCTAAGGATGGCTCTTGTGCTGCAGGCATAGTGTCCTTATCCCTGGACCAAGAGTTCCAGGTTCAGGCCCCACCTACTCCAGAGGTATGTAGTAACATCTCTGAACAGGTTGATTAGGAATATGTCTAAATAATAATCTAAGGTATGTCTTAAGTGGAAACATTGTATATGCCTATTATTTGGTAAAAGTACTGATCTTTGTGCTAGAATAGCTAATTGATCTGCACTTAAATTACCCACTGACATTCCTTAAGGAATCTGAATGGCATTTAAGTGACTAGCACTGGACTAAAATTCTCTCTGAACAGATTGGGAGTAAAATAGTCTTTTCAGAAAATTTAAGCCATTAATTAACCATGTTTCACATTTTACTGATCATTTGCTGCAGGAAGTTTGGAAAGAAATTTTGAAATACTTAGAGACTTCCATTGACACCTTGACAAGACTTCACGCATAATAAAGACTTAATCCAGAAATTCACTGAAGATTTTACTCAGAAGAAAATAGTTGCTATTTTTTCCAACATTGCAACAGTGACACACTGGAAAATTACTTCAAGGCTGTAAAACCATTTGAGTCAAATGGTGGTCAAGAAGACTATGACAGAAATATGTAGAGTCATAGAGTTGTACGGCACGTCTGTGGAATTCCCTGCCCAGTGAAACAGCTGAGGCTGCCTCGTTAAGTGTTTTTAAGGCTATGATAGAGTTTTGAACAGTAAAGGAATTAACGGTTATGATGAGCAGATGTGTAAGTGGAGCTGAGTCCACAAAAAGATCAGCCATGAACTCATTGGATGGTGGAGCAGACTCTAGGGGCCAGTTGGCCTACTCCTGCTCCTATTTCTTATGTTCTTATGTAGTACACAAACAGACCCTTTGATCCAATTTGTCCACGCTGACCAGATAGCCTAAATAAATCTAGCCCCACATGCCAGTATTTGGCCCATAGCCCTCTAAACCTTCCTATACATACACCCATCCAGATGCCTTTTAAATATTAATTGTACCAGCCTCCAATGCTTCCTCTGGCAGCTCATTCCACACACACACCACTCTTTGTGTGAAAATGTTGCCCATTAGGTACCTTTTAAATCTTTCCCCTCTCATCTTAAACCTATGCCCTTTAGTTTTAGACTCCTCTACTCTGGGAAAAAGACCTTTGCTATTCATTTTGCCCCTGCCCCTCATGATTTTATAGACTCTATGGCTTTTCTTTGCTCAATCTTATTGAACACCTTCTAGCAATCCTGACGAAAAAGATCTTGATGCTTCATGAGGAAACCAGGAACGACATATCAGGCTAGGCTGAGCAGCACCAGTGGCTAGAGGAAACGTGCACAAGGCCATTAGGTGGATTCTTTAGCCACTGCAGGTACAGAACATTCTTCTCCATCGAAGAACCCATGCAGCCTTTCACTGAGCAGCACACTGCAGTGTTTCAGCTAGCACACTCCATACCTTAGCTGGCATTTCATCCTGAAGGGATAACCTTGGCTCAGAATGTGTGAAAGACCTAACCACGTTGTTTTACAGATCAGCATCTATTTAGCTGCTATTGGGATGCAGACCAATCAGAGGGCTGGCCACTTTGGGAACTGCACCTGGAAGAGAAGTCGCTGTGGGAACGGCTATTCTCCTGACCAGGTAACGGGTCTAACCATGCCAGAGTCAAGCAGACCATGACAAGGGGGCACTACAAGAGAGAGCACGTGGAAGGATGCTCCTGAAGAGGTCATTGCCACCTGTGTGGCCTTCTTTAAATGACAGTGTTGTTGAATAGGATGGGCTGCCCTATCTAATCTCAAAGGGATGTTGCAAGGTGTAACTAAGTGGTTCACCTTTGAGACAAAGGCCTTATCTGTGGTTAGTAAAATGCAGGCAAGCAGTGGGAAGAGGATCCTAATGGACCACACAGGTGGGAGTCAAGCTGGGTGACCTGAGAAGATCTCAATTTTGAAGGGGCTGGGCAGAAAGTCTGTCTCAGGGCTCCAGCACTGTGGTCAGAGTTTAAGAAAATCAATATTAAAACATAATACATTCTCTCTGCTCACCGCCCTCACCTCACATACACCCAATGTCTCATCTATGCCACCCCATGCTGATCTACTCACGCCTATGACCTTATTATGCCTTTCTTTCACTGTGCCATCCTCTAACTGTATGCAGACCTCCCTATGGCCCTTTATAGCCGTGATGTCAATTCTCTACCTCTGATCTTTTGCCCTTTATGCCCCCATGGTCTCTGTGCCAACTCTGCTAAGATACACTGTGGGCAAGACTTACGATACAGGCTAACTGACTTTATTGATGATGAAAGTATTAGCAAAAGCAATCTCATCACCAGCAAAATAAAATCAATACAATGAAATTCCTTTAACCAGTCCCTCATGTAAACAAACATTTCATTTCAGTGATTAACCTCTCATGTCAGTAATATTTCCATTGAATCATTTGTCAGAGTTCAATTGATAGACACCCCATTCGGAAAATGATAGCTTGGAAAATCAGCCATGTAGAACAGATCCTTTAAAGTGAACACTCATTCTGAAATACTTCGCAATGTTTATTTAACTCCACACATACATTTGGACAGTTCCTATAAAACTTACAACCAAAAAGGTTTAGGCACTTTTAATGTACAAACCTGACTTTTCACAATCCCAGTGGGTACCTTACCTCTCTCAAAGAGGGGTATATAAAATATTTCTGCAGCCCTCACTCATTTCTTCCTCTTCCTACCCCTCCCCATCGCCTCTTACCCACCATGCCCCACCCATGCCATCTGCAGTCTCCATGGTCCCTCATACCAACTTGGTAATGCCAGCTTAGTGCCTGCTTTCACCTTCTCCTCGTTTGCTGACCATGCCAATGCATTAAGTATCCATCAGTGCCCAGGGACATAGGATAAAATGTATAGTTCTATGACTGAAAGTTATGTATTTCCGATTACACTCTGTTAGAGAATGCATTCTCATTTAGAAAACACATTTTGACATTTGACAATGTTATATCCTTGAAAATTCAGGATAGTCTTGAGCGGCATTGATAAGTTGGACAGTTTCAAAGATTTAAGCACGTTTTATATACTACCTTCTCCAGTTGCAAAGGGCACATGATTCCCCAAGAGGATACAAGATTCACAACACCCTCATACCCATGATCCTCATAATCCCTCGGTACTGTACCTCTCTGAAGGAGTACTGTGGCCATCCAAAAGCACATGCATTGATTGCCCAGTCTAATCACCACTCTCCATGTCACAGAAACCAGGGACTCCAAAATCCAATTTCAGTAGAGATGGCAGCTGTTATTAAATGGCCAAAAACTGCACACACATGAACCATGGTCAGAACTCCTCCCCCCTCATCGTGCTCCTATCAAAAAGAGAAATGTTTGATTCGGGGTGAGACTTGGGACTCCTGAGTTATTCTGAAAATTTTAGCCCACCAGTGATGATCTCCAACTGACTTCATCAATTCTGAGGAAGGGTCTCTCAACCGGAAATGTTAACTCTGATTTCTCTCCACAGATGCTGCCAGACCGACTGAGCTTTTACAGCAATTCCCATTTTTGTTTCTGATTTACAGCATCCACAGTTGGTTCTGATTTTATTTGGCAATAGATCTTTACTGCTTACATTAATTATACCATAAATATCTGTGTCTGACTATGAAAAAGCAATGTTACAGTCAAAGGATGTATTAAGTTTGAGTCCATAACAGAATAGTTGGCAGTGATTTACGAGGCTATAATTCAATCAGCATGTTCTGATAATAACGCTATAAACCACAAGTTTAAACTCTTACAATTTATAAATGACAAAAAGACCCTTAAATAAAATGAGAGCCATAAGCTTGCTTATTGTCTATGATACCTACTTGAGCTGTTCAATTCTTGTTTATAAATTATTTTACTGAATAGTGGTTCTACAGCTATAGTAATTATAGTACAAAAGAAGCCTCGGTAGCCTATTATTGGACATTAATCCAGTCAGTTAGACACCCCCAATCTGTTCACATGTTTACCCCCTTCAAATGACAAAACAAGTTCCTTGCAAAATTGTCAATTACCTGTTTCCACCACACAAAACAGCTCTGAGACTCAAGTATTTAGCATTCCCTGCATGACGACAATTATCTTCCCATCCCTCCTGCAACTCTGGCCTAAACCTTTAAATCATCGGCTGGTCGGAACAACTTTCTTTCTCTACTTTGCCTAAACCTGTCATAATCTTGTTCAACTTTATCGAATCTCCATCTGTGTTGCTCCAAGGGTCACACCCCAACATCTTTGACCTAACCTTATCATTAAAATGACCCATACCTGGAACTCTTCAACACCGTCTTAAGGATACTAATGTTTTTCTGAAAGTGGTCCTTGAGGGCTGGAAGCCCCATCTCAGGTAATTACATTAATTCTCTGCCCTCTTGCTCATGATATTTTACAACTAGGAACGTTTCCTCTCTGTCCACTCTGTCCATATCTTTCATGATTTTGAATGCCTCGATCAAACCTCCCCTCTGCCTTCCTTTCTCCAAGAAATACAATCCAAATCTCACCAATCTATCTTCATCACTGAAGTTCTTCATCCTTAGATCTATTCTCATGAAGAATAACATGATTACAACATAGTCATTAAATATTCTAGCCTTTCCCTGTTCCTCCTAACATTTAGTACTCACAATGAACTTGATTGCCATCATCCTACCTCTTTCTACCCCATTTATTCTTTTTGGATTTTTGGATTTCTTTTTATATTAACTGCCCAATTCTGGCCTGGTTCCTACCAGAAGCATTTGAAAAAGACTTTGAGACCTTCAAAGTAGCAAAAAAAGTGTTCTATATATTAAGATGTAAGCAGTTGTTCAGTAAACTATGCTTTTGTTTCAAAATTGAGTGGAAGGTGGGATCAAAGATAGCTACTTAACATTTCTTTGTATTTACAAAGCTAATGTTTTCCAGCTGCCAGGAGTACATGAGGACAAGAGTGCAGGAAGCTGTTTGACAAGAGGTTACAGTTTTCTCATAAAGCAAAAAAATCACAGAAAGATGGTAGTTTTGTATTGCATGGTATATGGCCAGCTGGGAAGTATAGAATAAGAAGTAGCCAGAACCATATGTTTAGCAGAGAAAATGCTGCCTGTGATAACAAGCACGGGGCTGGATGAACACAGCAGGTCAAGCAGCATCATAGGAGCAGGAAAACTTGACATTTCGGGCGTAGACCCTTCATCAGAAATGGGGGAGGGGAAGAGGGTTCTGAAATAAATATGGAGAGAGGGGGAGGCGGATAGAAGATGGATAGAGGAGAGGATAGGTGGAGAGGAGGCAGACAAGTCAAAGAGGCGGGGATGGAGCCAGTAAAGGTGAGTGTAGGTAGGGGGGTAGGGAGGAGATAGGTCAGTCCAGGGAGGACGGACAGGTCAAGGGGACGGGATGATGTTAGTAGATAGGAGATGGGGGTGTGGCTTGAGGTGAGAGGAAAAACAGGTTAGGGAGGTGGAGATGAGCTGGGCTGGTTTTGGGATGCGGTTGGGGGAGGGGAGATTTTGAAGCTTGTGAAATCCACATTGATGCCATTGGGCTGCAGGGTTCCCAGGCTGAATATGATTTGCTGTTCCTGCAGCCTTCGGGTGGCATCACTGTGGCATTGCAGGAGGCCCAGGATGAACATGTCATCTGAGGAATGGGAGGGGGAGTTGAAATGGTTCGCGACTGGGAGGTGCAGTTGTTTGTTGTGAAATGCTGCCTGTATTGTTCACTAGAAATGGAGGAGGGGAAGGGGGCTCTGAAATAAATAGACAGATGGGGAGGCAATGATAGAAGGTGGATAGTGGTGCGATAAGTGGAGAGAAGACGGACAGGTCAAAGAGGTGGGGATGAAGCCAGTAGCCTCATCCCCACCACCTTGACCTGTCCATCTTCCCTCCCACCTACCCACCCCTCCGTCCCTCCCAACTGTTCAATCCCTGCCCAACTCTCAACCTACACTCACCTTTACTGGCTTCATCCCACCTCCTTGACCTGTCTGTCTTCTCTCCACCTATCTGCTCCTTTATGCACCTTCTATCATTGCCTCCCCCTCTCTCCCTATTTATTTCAGAGCCCCCTTCCCCATGTCTGAAGAAGGGTCCAGACTCGAAATGTCAGCTTTCCTGCTCCTTTGCTGCCTGGCCTGCTGTGTTCATCCAGCTTCACACTGTGTTATCTCTGACTCTAACGTCGGCAGTTCCTACTATCTCTATTGTTCACTAGCTGATTATATGTGGGAGCTCATGCTCAGATTGAAGACCAGGTTTCCTTTATTCATTGACTGGATGAGAACATTGGCTGTTATGTAGCATTTATTGCCCATCCCTAATTGCCCAGAGGGCAGTTAAGAGTCAACCACATTGCTGTGGGTCTGAAGTCACATGTAGGCAAGACCAGGTAAGGATGGCAGTTCCTTCCCTCCAGGGCATTAGTGAACCAGGTGGGTTTTTCTGGCAATCAACAATGGGTTCATGGTCATCATTAGACTCTTAATTCCAGATATTTACTCAATTCAAATTCCACCATCTGCTGTGGCAGGATTTGAACCCAGGTCCCCAGAACATTATCTGGGCCTCTGGGTTAATAGTCCAGCGTTAATAGCACTAAGCGTTAAAGGAGGACAGAAGATTGCTTAGCTTGAAGCGAAAGAATGATGTCCACAGTGTAATTGACAGATTGTTCTGGGATTACACGTTTGCTGGATTGAGTGTCGGGGCGGGTTGGGGGCTGTGTTTGTGATGCTGCTGGGGTGTGATGTTGGAGCAAGCCCTTGGAAGCTGATGTGCCCGTAAACTGTTAGCTTTCTGGACAGAAATTCTGTGGAGTGTGAGATGCGTGAAAAGTAACTATTTCTATAGTTCAAAGTGTAAGTTGCCTACAAATAAAAGTGCTTCATCGATAGTGTTTTCAGAAGTGTGATTCAGTAACATTTTTAAAGCAAGAATTTTTGAGGTGTTATTCTTTCAGCTGTTAACTGAGAGTTCAATTGCTTCTTTGTAGTTATTTGTCCCAATGGAGATTGAAACATTAAGAAATAGATATCACGTGGAGATTCAGTTAGAGTGCAGGAGTAGTTTCAAAGTACCAGTGAGTAAATTGTTCGGTAGACACTTCTCAAGGGTAATAGGTGACTGGAGCTGTGATGGTTGGATGGGTAATATCTTTAATGTTTCACGTGCTATCAGACACTGAAAGCGTTATGACTCTCAGACAGTTCCAGAGAGCATACTCTGACCTTAAACAGACATCCAATTTTCAAAGAAATCTTTGTGGTATATACCACCTGCCATTTCTATTCTTTTAGTAGGCTTCACCATTCAAACTTTTCCATTGGAAAACAATGACACCAGGTCCACCTCAACACACATATGATAGTTCTCAGAGTATATTCTGCAAAGCATCACATGATTCCACACCAGGGAAGGAAATATACAAGATGAACACAAGATTTGACAATAATGACCAAATCTTGAATGCTTCCATTGAATTGGTGCAGATTTTGGGATGAATTGATATCAATAAACAAAATTAAATGGGTTCTTAAACATTACCATCTTGAACTCATGGCTTAAAGACTGTATTTCCATTGTCCTCCTGAAAATAATTTATAGTTTTTGAGGCCATTTGAAGAGATCAAGAGGATTTAGCAAAACCTTGGACTGATTTCTCCTAATTTCTACCCAAACTTTTACTGCCATTTAAAAAATGGTGCCTAAAGATCAGTAGATATTCAATATGGATACTTCATCATAGAGACTGTTTGTACACTGTTACTAAAAATTTTTATGGTGCTTACTTTCCTGAGATCTTTACTTTTTGAGTTCGCTCAGGCCTTTTACCAGGGTTTCACTCAGCCTTACTCAAAGTGCAGTTTTACACAAGGAAAATAAATTTCCCAGACAGAATCCTGACGTTATGTTTAAGAGAGAAATATGCGCAAGGAAAAATCTAGATTAGAACCTCTTGCAGATCACTTTAGTCCAAATTGCTAATTTGACACAAACTATACCTAAAATTGTGCTCCTTTTGAAAAGAGATTCCACTCAAAAACTCATTTGGGGATCAACAAACACCTCCCAAAGTTGAAACAAACAGTCCATACATTTGTTGTTTTGCCTACTGACTTCATACTCCAATTCCATTTTCAGCTTCTTTCAGTACTTTTATTTATTAGTTACAAAAATGTAAGGGAATGAAAAGAAGGCTATTTGACTGGGTGAGAGAGATAAAAGGTACTGCAGATGCTGGAGAATCCGAGATAACAAGGTGTGGGGCTGGATGAACACAGCAGGTCAAGCAGCATCAGAGGAGCAGGAAAGCTTGACGTTTCGGGCCTAGACCCTTCATCAGAAATGGCAAAAATGATGCTGCTTGGCTTTCTGTGTTCATCCAGCTCCACACTTTGTTATTTGACTGGGTGACGCAGTTGGAGGTAGGAGGTTATACATTAAAACCCTCAACAATTACCTTACGAAAATTCACAAGCTTACAATATAGGAACATAGGAATAGGAGGAAGTCTTTCAGCTCTCCAGCCTGTTGCACTGTTGAATGAGATCAATATTGCCAGGAATTGGGAAAAGTAGGCCTGGGTAACAAAGGCAGGAGTTCCTTTGCAGTGTGACTTTATTTGATATCCATGCCTCATGGCCCCAGTAGGTCTGTTAATCACTGATTCTGAAGTCAGTTCTATTGAGCTGGTGAGCACATTGATTGATTGATTTTATTGTCATGTGTTCCAAAGTACAGTGAAAAGCTTTGTTTGCAAGTGTTACAGGCGGATCACAGCAAGCAAATGATGTACAGATCAAAAAGACTTAGAGGCATACAGGTTACATTGCAGGTTTGAGGCTAGAATCCATTCAACAGTCTGATGGCGACTGGAAAGAAGCTGTTCCTGAACCTGCTGGTGCATGTGTTCAAGTTTCTGTATCTTCTGCCTGACGGAAGAGGCTGCAGGAGGTCATTACCAGGGTGCGATGGGTCTCTGATGATGTTGGCCTCCTTTCTACAGCAGAGAGCCTGGTAAACGGAGACCATGGATGGAAGAGAGATAACAAGGTGTAGAGCTGGATGAACACAGCAGGCCAAGCAGCATCAGAGGAGCAGGAAGGCTGACATTTCGGGTCTGGGCCCTTCTTCAGAAGAAAATTCTAGGCCCTTCTTCAGAAGGGTCTAGGCTCGAAATGTCAGCTTTCCCACTCCTTTGATGCTGCTTGGCCTGCTGTGTTCATCCAGCTCTACACCTTGTTATCTCAGATTCTCCAGCATCTGCAGTTCCTACTATCTCCATGGATGGAAGGTTGGCGTCAGTGATGAATTGGGCTGTGCACACCACCTTCTGGAAATGCATTTATATTTTTAAATAATGTCCGAGACAGAACTGTGCAAAAACCACTAACAAATGTCAGCTGATTTTCTGGTAAACTTTGTGAGAAATGCAGTGATCATTAGTCTATGATTCTTTGCTTTTTAAAAAGAAAATAGAGGGTTCAATGTTATCAAAGCTCGGCTAACTTGTTAATTTCAAGGAATTTTACATAGGGTTTTGCTCAGTGAGACCCTGTAAGTTTCTCACACAATTATCTGCTGTTCACCTTATTATATATACACCGTGTTTCCATGGAACTGTTCTCACACTGACTTGCACTCACCAGTGGAGGCAGCACACGCCACTCTAAGACATTCCCAGATTTCTGACTTGGAATCATGTTTAAATCCCAGCTGTGCAGCAGGTCAAAAGCTGCAAACCTAGAACTACCATTCACAATGTGTCCTTGGGCAATTCTAAAAGACCTGGCTGAGGAAGAGAAGTCGAGTCGATGTTTCGCTGGCAAGGAGCCAGAGGTCCAGGTGGACGGTTGGGTGGAGGGTTGGGTGGAGAATAGAAACCAGCGAGGAAAGGTTGAGAGAGCTAGGGCTTTTCTCTTTAGAACAATGAAGGATGAGAGGTGACTTGATAGAGGTGTACAAAATGATCAGAGGTATAGATAGAGTAGACAACCAGAGACTTTTTCCTAGGGTGGAGGTAGCTATTACAAGGGGGCATAGTCTTAACGTGAGTGGAGGTAGATATAGGGGAGACATCAGAGGTAGGTTCTTTACTCAGTGTGGTCGGGGTGTGGAATGCATTGCCGGAGACGGTAGTGGAGTCGGCCTCATTAGGGGCATTTAAGCGACTATTAAATAGGCATATGGATGATAGTATAAGGTAGGGGTGGAGGTTAGATAGACCTTAGGTTTAGCGTAAAAGTTCGGCGCAACATCGTGGGCCGAAGGTCTGTACTGTGCTGTACTGTTCTATGGTCTATGTCCTATCCTCTTTCCTCTGGTATGTCAGAGGAGAGCACAGCGCCAGAGCCTGCCAGCTTGGTCTGCATTCACCAGGGTGAGTCAGTGTATTATCACCAGTCCCAAGGAACACCCAGCCATGCTAGGAAGTAGTTTCAGGAACATTTGTGCTCAGTAAACATTAGTGCCAACATCTGCTCTCTACTACCTCGCACTCACTCTAACTCTATTACTGCAGCCACCTCACCCCCTCTGTCCATGGTCTACCACTCTTAGAATTGCATGCAACATCTTCCCTGAATTGCCCTCAGCCACCCTTCACCTCTAAGTCTACATTCCTTCTATGGTTCTTTCTCAGTCACCATCTATCCCCACCTTTCCAACACTAACTCTGTGCCAGCCGCTTTCAGCTGACTCAATGGCCTAGTGGTATTATCGCTAGACTGTTAATCCAAAAACCCAGCTAATGTTCTGGGGACCGGAGTTCAAATCCCGCCACGGCAGCTGGTGGAATTTGAATTCAATAATTAAGAAAAAAGTCTGGGATTAAGAATCTACTGATCATCATGAATTCATTGTCAATTGCTGGGAAAAACCATCTGGTTCACTAATGTCCTTTAGGGAAGGAAACTGTCATCCTTACCTGGTCTGGCCTACATGTGACTCCAGACCCACAGCAATGTGGTTGACTCTCGACTGCCCTCTGAAATGGCCTAGCAAGCCATTCAGTTGTACCAATCGCTACAAAGTCTCAAAGAAATGAAACCGGACAGATCACCTGGCATCGAACTAGGCACCGGAAAAGACAACGGCAGAAACAGCCCTGTTGACCATGCAAAGCCTTTCTCATTAACAGCTGGGGGTTAGTGCCAAAATTGGGAGAGCTGTCTTACAGACTAGTTAAGCAACAGCCTGACATGGTCATTCTCACAGAATCATACATTACAAACAATGTCCCAGACACCACCATCACCATCCCTGGATATATCCTGTCTCACTGTCAGGACAGACACACAGTGGCACAGTGGTATACTCTGAATGAATCCTTTGAAGAATGGAAAGTCTGAGGATTCTTGGAATGACAAACTATCTACGATATTTAAGGAGTTTTCACTGTTTGAAGTATTATTTGAGAATGAGATTACTTAAAATCTATTCTTGCCATCCTTTAATACAGTTTTGATGAATTTTCACATATGCTTCATTCCTTTACTGAACTATCCAAATGTTTACTGATCTCTTTGTTACAGTTAATATCTTGTAGACAATGAACCACTTCTTCAGTAAGAGTCTTGTCATTTTGTGATTCCTGTTCAATAGGATATTATGTACCAAAGCAAACACCCTCAAAATACACTAAGAAGATAGCCTAAACACTAACTTTTTCTTACCTTAAAGGTAAATGTAAGATGTTGCATTCCAGATGCAATTCGATTGGTCAAACTTCTTGACTTTAAGCAAAGTACACATTATTTTTATCCGACTGAGTAAATTAAAATTAAAATAAAAGAAATTAACTAATTAAAATAAAATAAAAGAATTAACTTTAATTCTATCAAAAAGCTTAACAAAATAATAGATATATAATTACTGCTAATTAACTGTTCCAATGTAGTAACATCTCATAAACACATCCTTGGCAAAGGCAAATTCAGTAAAATAGATTGTCTCACATGCGATTCTAGCAGCAGGAAGAATACCTCAGCTTTTAGCTGTAACACAGAGAGGAATGTAGCAGTTGGTCTTTCTTTCTCAACGAACTGTGTTTCTTTGCTCCATTTCTGTCAAAGTTCTGGCTGTATTGTAGACTGGTCTATGTTTTCCACCTTTCCATTTAAAAGTGGATGTGAAATTTTCTTGCTGTGTAGAAGCACAGTGATTTTGTGTCTGATTGCAATATGATATGGTAAGCTGGTTTTAGTTTTCCAAGACTACTACATAATTTTGGGAACTCTGCTCTGAATCCTTTTTGTTTTCCCTAGATCTCAAATTTGTAAAATTGATGAATGAGTTACAGATCTGTGCAAGTTCTCCAGTTTAGTAACGAATACTCCTGATTGTGATTTCTCATTCTTTACACTGCAGTGTTGCAGTTAATTAGAACATAGAACATAGAACAATACAGCGCAGAAGGCCCGAAACGTCAAGTTTTCCTGCTCCTATGATGCTGCTTGACCTGCTGTGTTCATCCAGCCCCATGCTTGTTATCTCGGATTCTCCAGCATCTGCAGTACCTTTTATCTCTATCGCAGAACAGGCCCTTCGGCCCTCGATGTTGCACCGCCCTGTGAGCTAATCTAAGCCCATCCCCCTACACTATCCCATCTTTTACATATCTTCTACTCTTCTACTCTTTGTTGAATACCTACAATCCCTCGAGCCAGATGGTGGAAAGCTGGAGAAAGTTTTGTTTTGTGAGTTTCTCTGTGTCTACAAGGACTGATAATCCTGCTGTCATGTCAAACTCTAAATTTGCTTTGTGCTCATTTCCTTTAATTTCATCCCAATAAGTTCCCTTGCATTCTGTTATTTGTCCTAGGAAAGTCTTTTCATTGTTTTTAGGCTCTTTAGGACCTTGCATGTTAACTTTTCTTTTTGGTTTGAGTAACCTCATTATGCAGCAGCAAATATATTTAAAATGTCTTTTCTTCCAGGAATGACACATTTTTCTTTCTTGGAAGACATTCTTCACACTGCTGCAGCCTTTTCCCAACTCAGTGGAAATGTTGCATCATGATCATTGGCACCTACTTGTTTTGTTTCCCCACCTTCAGCCTCATTGTGTTTTCCGTCTTCCACAAACTGTCCTGTCTCTGCCAGTTTTCTCCAGGATGCCGCTGTCACCTCAACTATTTATTGTTGTTCTCTCATCTCTGCTGGCCTTTCTGATTACACTGTATTTGCTATTACCGAATCTTCTCATCACTAAAAAAGTCCAAAAGATGTCTTCCAAGATTCTGATCAGACCATAATCCCTAGTTAGGTCATCTTTCAGCTTTCATCTTCATATTTATCTGTTGTTCAATGCAAGCCACTAACATAGGGATTTATATTCTCTCCCAGTTTTCAACTGCATTTGTAAAATTTCACCCTTTCTCGAAACATATCTCTTTGAAGCCTGAAATAAATATCAAAAGACCCAATAACATTTCCATGAATGACAGTTTCTCCACTTATACGCTGTCTCACTGAAACATCTGCAATGCTGCCAAATACATAGAGAAGATTACTGATCCGGTCCTTATTTAGTTTAGCATCTAATCCCGCTTTGCCCTGGATCGTGCTGTTGGAACTGCATTTGTTTAGCCAGGAAGTCCATCACACTCATAACTTGTTCCTCATTAATGGTGACAGGCTTTGTGGAATCAGGAGATGAATTATTTGCTGCAGGATTCCTCGCCTCTGACTTCATCTCGTTGCCGCAGTATTTATATGGTTGGTGCAGTTTAGTTTCTGGTCAGTGGTTATACCCAGGGTGTTGACTGTGGGGGAATGTACCATTGAATGTCAAGAGGCAATGATGGATTCTCTCCAATGGTGATGACTGCCATCTGTGAGATACAAATGCTACTTTCCATTTATCAGGCCAAGTTTGAATGTTATCTAGGTGCTATGTTGTTACTTTGCGCTATCTGAGGAATTCATGTGTGATGGTGTAGTGGAGAGAAGGTTGTTGTGGAAACAGCTGATGATGATGTTTCCTGAGGAACTCTGACACAAATATCCTGTGGCTGAGACCTTCATCAACCACAAACACCATTTTTCTGCTTACAGCTGCTTTCCAGCAGTCGCTGGGTTATTTTTTCCTCATCCTGCTGCTCTGTTCTATTGTTGCTTGACTTTACTTTTGATGCTGTTCTCCGTTACCTTTCTCGTAATGTCAGGCCAGCCACTTGCTGTCACCACCTGTTATCATAGTGCTGTGTCTGAGAACAGTGTCCAAGATAGTATCTCGTGAAACAACTAGAATATAAGCTGTTGGTAAGATTACTTCTTTAACTCAACATCAACACAAGGCTGTGAACAGAACCAACATTCTACAGAACCTACTGTTATGTGATCTCTTAATCACTACTGATCTAGGCTAGTTATTTACATATTTGGGCATTAACCTTTTACTCTACAAGTGGGAAGATAAAATGAGATCCGTTATAAAGGAATAGGGCTTGATCAGAGTCAGTGTGACTGCAGAGAACCTAGAAAGGAGCACGGTGAAAGTACTGAGAGGTATAAAGGAGCAGGTTGGGAGATTCAGAGCAGTTTGAGGTATAAAGGAGCAGAACTGATAGACAGCACAGCAATACTGGGGAGAATTGTAAAGGCATAGGGCTGGGAGACACCCAATGAGACAGGACAAACTATAAAGGAATGGTCTGCAAGAGAGACAACTAGGCTGGAGAGTGTTGTAAGGTGCAGCACTGGTAAAAAGATGAAAAAGGAGAAAGCTATATAGAGTGCACAACAAGGCTGCTAATGAAACTGTTGAAATGTCAGCTCCACATGCCTGAATGAACTGCAACAGGCTTTATTAGGTATGATATTTTACCAAGGAAGGTTAGAGAAGATATCTTATCCAGATCCCTACAGATCTAGGCTCCAGATCCAAAGCCTCTATGACATTGTTCCTTTCACACATGTTCAGTAGAAGTGCTGAGAGTAAAGATCAAATTCCCTTTCCTTTATAGATAGAGATCACCTCCAGTGGGGTAGGGTCTGCCTCCTCATGCCTCCAATTATCTTTTTATAGTCATGGAATCCTTACAGTGTGGAAACAGGCCATTCGGCCCAACAAGTCCACACCAACTCTCCAAAGAGCAATTCAACCCAGACTCACCTCCCCTACCCCTATCTCTGTAACCCTGCATTCCCCACGGCTAATCCATCTAACCTGCATATCCCTGGACACTTATGAGCAATTTACCATGGTCAATCCACCTAACCTGCACATTATTGGATAGCGGGAGGAAACCCACACAGTCACAGGGATAATGTGTAAATTCAACGCAGTCACCCAAGGCTGGAAATCTGGATCGAATTGAACCCTGGCCCCTGGTGCAGTGAGGCAGCAGTGCTGTCCTACTGAGCCACTGTGCTGCCCTGTCTCCTTGTTCTACAACAGAGATGATTCTGCGTCTGAATTTTCAAAAAATACACTCCTGTGTGGGATTGATGCATCGTAGCCTAAGCCAGCATTTATTACCCAAGCCTAATTGCCCTTCAGAAGGTGAGCATGAACTGCTTTCTTGAATCACTGCAACACATGGCAACTGCAATGCTGTGAGGGATGGAGTTTGGGGATTTTAACCCATTGACAGTGAAGAAACAGTGATTATAGTTCTGAGTGTGGGGAGAAGTCCTGGCGTGTAGGCTGTGACATTGTAGGACAATTCACTGGACTAGAAATCTACAATGCCAGCTGAATATTATGGAGACATATGCTTGAATCCCACCAGGGTCGATGGTGATATTTTAATTCAGTAAAAATGTGGAGTATAAAGCTAGCCTAACGGCAAGCATGTACCCATTGAAAATTGGCATAAAACCGAGTTGGTTCACTAATGTCCATAAGGGAAGAAACTTTTCAATCCTTACATGATTATACGCTACTTTACACTGAACCCATAGCAAGGCTGGGTATTCTGAACTGCTCTTTGGGCAATTAGGGATGAGCACTTAATTCTGACCTAGATAGCAATGCCCACATCCTATGAATAAGCTTAAATTAAACCCAAGGCAGAGTGTGACTTGGGAGGAATGCAATGCATCTGACGCCCTTGTCCTTCCAGCTGGTAGAGGTCACAGGTCTCAAGGGAAACCTGGTGAGATGCTGCAGTGTATTTTGTGTCACTGTGTCAGAGGTGGGGGGAGTGCATGTTAATGGTAATGGATGGTGTCAAGCTTATTGATTGTTGTTAAAGCTGTAATTAACTGGGCAAATAGGGAACATACCCCCATCACATGCCTGGCTTGTGCCTTGTAGACTGTGGAAATAACTGGAGAGTCAGGAGCGAGTTGCTCATTGCAGAACTCACAGCCTCTGACCTGCTCTTGTAGCCATTGTATTATATGGCTGCCTTGTACAGCCTAACAGAGCCTTAGACAGCCTTAGCAATACATCCCCGCCTTTGTATTCTGGGCCTCTTGAAATGAATGCTAACATTGTCTTTGCCTGCCTAACTGTCTTTTGAACCTAAGCCCATCTGTGCTTCACATTTCTGAAGCCTTTTCCCATTTAGAAAATAGTTTACACCTCTATTCCACCTACCAAAGTGCATAAACTCACACTTTCCCACATTTTACTCCATTTGCCACTTGCCAACTCTCCTCGCATGTCCAAGCCCATCTGCAGCCTCCCAACTTCCACAACACTAACCTGTCTGTCAACCATCTTTGTGTCATCTGCAAACTTAACAAAAAAGTTCCTTCATCCAGATCATTATGACTGACCTCCAACAATCACGATATTTTTTACTCCAAGTCCGGATTCCATTGACTTCAGTTTGGCTCAGGCTCCTTGATGCCAAATTTAGTTAAATGTTGCTATGATGACAAAAGCAGTGACTTTCACCTCACTGTAACCTCCGAGGTCAGCTCTTTTCTCAAAGTTTGGACCAAGGTTGTAATAAAGTCAGGAGCTGAATGTTCCTGAGCCCAAACTGAGCATCAGTGAGCAGTTTATTGCTGCATAAGTGCCACTGAATAGTATTGGTAATGACAAGCTCCATCACTTTTCAGAGGATTGAGAGTAGATTGATGGGATAATAATTGATGAAGTTGGGTCGCGCAGTTTTTTGAGCACAATGTTGCGCGTTGGTAGCTGCATTGGAATAGCTCGGCTGAAGATGCAGCTAGATCCAGAGCACAAGTCTTCAGTAACATTGTTGAAAATTCATAAGGCCAATAGCCTAAGTGTGATTGTTCTACAATCTGTTGGGATGATGTGGCTGCCATGAATAAAAAGCTTACAGTTATGTGCAATCTGTAAATTATGAATCTAAAAGTAATAACAGTATTTTGTGTGTGAAGGGTGGTGAGTCAATTGCTGGATAAGTCATGTTTGACAGAGTTTATTGGCAGTTAAATGAAGAGTCTGGGCAGGTTAATTGAGCAGTGTGTGTGGTTTGTGATTCATTTAAATGATTTTTCATATTTATATGAATTAAGTATCCCTGTCCATTTGTGACAAGACTGAAAAGTTTGCATCAATGCATCCTTATGCTTGAAGCTGGACAGTGATAGCTAAGTACTCCATCCAACTGTCCTCTGGGCAGTGGAGCTTTCTATTCCTGTTGACCTCTAGTGCCTAGGCCTCTGCTGCATCACAGAATTTGAGGTCACATTATTTGGCCTATAGCACCATTTTCTCTCTTTCCTCTTCCTGCTGATCCACTCCATTTTAATCACTTCCAGCAACTGTTCCACTCAAACTGCTCCTTACCTTGAAGAGGTGGGGTTTTGACTTTATGTCGTGCACTTTAGGGTAAATGGTGCTCGCTTTGTATGACTATTGTTCCTCTGCTGAGGCATGTCAGTACTTAGCTCTGTACATGATTCTGAGCTGCATTTGCTATTATTACATTAGAAGAGTTTGCAAGGTGTCTGCGTCACTTTGAATGGGTGGAGTTAATCATGCATCACAATTTCTGTGCGAATTACCAGCCTTATCCAACTTATCTGCTAATTGATGACATTGTATCTGTATTTACAAAGGAAATGCGTGATGGAGGGCTCCAACTAAAACCGGAGACTGATGTTATGGACAAGACAGTATTGGATAAGAGAAGACTTAACAATTAGTGTTAGTCAAGGATGGCAAGGCACCTCATTCAGATGGAATACATTCTCTGTCTCTTTGCAAATTAACAATACAATCAATAGAGATATCAGTCACACTCTTTCAAGCTTCTTTTCATACGAAGTCGAACCAGAATGCTAAAGGTTGCCCATTTTTTCTTACTGTTTAAGAAAGACAAATAGACAAAAAAACTTCAGGGTTGTCAGCCAACATTGGTAATGGGGTAACAAGATGTAAAGCTGGATGAACATAGCAGGCCAAGCAGCATCATAGGAGCAGGAAAGCTTGACATTTCAGGCCTAGACCCTTCGGAAGTGATTGGAAAACATCAGGGATGAAATAAACTGTCAATTGAAAGAAATTGATTAATCAATGAGATACAGATTGGATTTGTTACTGATTAACTTGGTAGAATTTATCAAGATAAAGCAACAGATTTTGTATATATGGACTTTAATAAGGCATTGAACAAAATACTCTACAGGAGATTAATTAAGAAATGGAGCTAAAATCAGGAATGCCATTGAAATTTCTCTGTCACATTAACTCTCTTTCGCCCTTTAACACACTCCATAAAATATATCTGGGAGATCCAGCGATTGGCCACCCGCCCGAACATCCCCTTTTGAAGATCAGAGCCAAATTTGTTTGACAACACTCACGGGAAGTGCCTTAGGGTGGCTTATAGCATTCAAGGTGTGACATGGAGGCATTTGCTGTTGTTTAAATTGATGGAAATAAGAAGAAAGTATAAAGATGTTTAGAGAATTGAGTCAGGAACAGGAAGTACAGAAAATTGTTAATTAAAGTAAAGCTAAGATTGTTATTATTGTTAATGGGTAACAATGAATCTGATATTTATTGATGTGAATCAAAATTCATCTCATGAATGGCTTTAAAATGCTAGTGTTAAACAGAGAACAATATTGCATATTTCTGTGCTGTTAATTCATCCATATTTAAATATTTAGGTTAAGCTTCAATAATTAGTAAGTACAACCTGTAACCATGGAATTGTCTTGCTATCCAATATGACACCCGGCAACAAGACATGTTACAGTAGTTTCCAGCCAACTTTCCATCCATTAAATATCATCTGCTTTAACTTTCCAGCTGACAAACAAATTACCAGCTGTCAATTACTGGAGAAATCTGTTTCAGTTCAATTCATTTCATAACTGATTTTGTTGATGTGCATGTGGCGTACTGTGTATCTGGTATTTGTTAACTGTCAAAGATACTGACAATTTCAATTCTCAACCTTTTTTTGTTTTATTCATTAATATTAAATTAAGAAAAGCCATTAACGTCCACTACATAATAATTTATAGAATTATATAATGCATGGTTGTCAGGCAAATTGAACCCCATAAGAAAGATGTCAAACTAGCAGCTAAAAAAAACTCTTAAAAACAACTGGAAGCTTTGGCAATCTCTGCTGATATTTTTTGCTTTATTATGCAAATGTTTTCTTGTTCTGGTAGCACAATTTGTAACAGTGAAGAGGAGTGGGAATAAAATACATACAATAGAGGCAAATAAAAGCAGGATGGTTGGAGAAGAAATCAAAAGAATGAAGGAAACTGGGGAATTAAAAGCAGAAAACAGGGGACATAAAATTCAGATTTATGGTGCTACTGGAGATGGCGATACAGAAAAGGAACAGCCTACTGAGGATGCACCATCAGCCATTTCTAGCATTGTCCCTGTGGCACAGCTAAAGGACAAACATTTGGTTGCATGAAGGGCCAAGCATAAACATTAAGTCAAGAACCAGGCACCCAAATTGTACGTGAGGTAGTTTTGAAGAACTTCCACTATTATGAATGGTGGAATTTTCCATGATGGTCTCTGAGTATGGCATTGGATGTGGTAAAGGTTGTTATGGACCAGACCAAACACCATCAAAGTATTCTGAAGATAGTCTAGACCCAAGAAAGACGGAATTGGAAAAACTTAACTGGATTGTAAAACTTAACAGAATAATAATCGATACAGTAACTATTACTACCTAACTGTTCCAATACAGTAACATTCCATAAATACTCCTTTGGCAAAAGGCAAATACAGAACACAGATTGTCTCATATGTAACTCCCATAGCAGGCAGGCAACCCCCAGCTTTCGGCTGTAACTGAGAGAGGCAACCAAACAGCTTCCACCTCTTCAAGATCCCAGCAGCAACTGCTGAAAGCTAAACTAAAGATCCTGGTTCGGTGGCAGTTTGACCACATCCATTTAGGCGGATTCTCTTGTTCAAACGTTTTTAAAAAAACCCAAGGCCTAACAAGTTGTTTACTGTAGTGGCTCTGATAGACGGCTTGTTAGCTCTGCCTTAAACCCTCTCTTCAAAAAAACCCAGGACAAAATAACCTGTTAGAACCACAGCATCATCATTTCTACCCACTCCTGGGAAGGGTTGACTTGCACAATTAAATGGTTCAGCAGCACCTTAGCAAATGTTCTGGTGCAGACCATCCATGAAAGATGGGAACTCCTGCTATCGTAGCCAGGCTGCCCTGGAGTAAAGACAGTGCCAGTGACTTGCACAAAAGAACCCGGGTCCAGTGCATGAAGAGAATGACACAGATGGGGTTTAGTGCAGAAAAGGCTGAGGTCATGCGCTTTGGCAGGGAGAATCAAAGGCAGACTATTATTTAAATGGAGAGAGATCCCAAAAAAGATGCAGTGCAGAGTGATCTGAGTGTTTTCTTCATGAAATATAAAATGTTTTCCTGCAGGTGCAGCAAATAATTCAGAAGGCAAATGGAATTTTGGTCCTTACTGCTGGGGCATTGGTGTTTAAAACAGGAAAGTCTTTTGTAGGGTGTTGGTGAGTCTATGCCTGGAGAACTGTGTACAATTTTGTTGCCCATGCTTAGGAACTGACATTGGATACAGTTCCAAAGAGATTTACTATGCTGGTTCTTGGGCAGGAGGGATTGACTTATCAAGAACAGCTAAACAGGTCAAGCCTTTGTTCATTAGATTAGAGAAGAATGCAGGATGACGTTATTGAAACCTATAAGTTTCTAAGGGGCTTGATGAAGATGTGTAGATGTTGGGAAGAGGTTTCCACAAGTGGCAACTCTTGACTGAAGGGATATAGTTACAGAATAAGGCACATTCCTTTAAAACTGTGATAAAACTAATTTCTTCTCCCAGAAGAGAATAAAGTCTGTGATTCTCTGATCCTGTGAATTGTGGAGGCTAGATCACTGAAAGGATTTCAAGAGGATGTAGGCAGATTTTTGAAGTATCGGTGAGTTAAGGGTTATGTTGAGTTGCCATGAAAGAGGAGTGGAGGTCTGGGGTCGATCAGCCATGATCCTATTGAATGGTAGGTTTAAGGGTTGACCGCTGCTCCTATTTCTGAAGTTCTAACATCAGGCAGTAACGTCAGAGGCCCCCACCTGCCTGGGGTGAAAGACGGAGGAGCAGGCCTAGGTCTGCACACTGGTTCTTTGGCTGCCTCCATGGGAAGGGTGGCAACTGTCTTTGGGCCCCAGACTCAGTGGAGTATTCAGGGGCTATCAGATGTGAACTTAAACCTGGATTAATCCCATTATTAGAAAGCTAAGTGGGGAGACAAGTTTTCCGTTTATTGCAACCAGACCAAGAGATCCCAGCAGTCACAGACAGAGAAGAGGAGCCCCAACTAGGACCCCAGGGAACTTCATTTCCATTACCTTTCTTCGGGATCTGTCTGAGAATTCCTAACAATGGTATAGCCAGGTTTTCAGAAGGTGAGCTCTGGTCTGCCAGCAATCAGCTCCGAATCTGAAAAGCTGCCACCAATGGGTGCTCCAGAATGTGGTAGCTGTGACAGCTCCTTGGATATCATGCACAAACTCAGAGTATTTCCCTGGTATAGGTATTAGAATCATAGAAACATAGAATTTTACATGACAGAGTAGGTCATTTAACCCATCATATCTATACCAGCTCCCAAAAGAGCTACCCAGCTAGTCCCAGTCTCCAGCCCTATCACCAGAGCCCTCTTCATCACTTTCGAATACATATCCTACTCTCTTTCGAAACCTCCTATAGAATCCGCCTCTGCCACTCTCCCAGGCATCACATTCCTAATCCTAACAACTCTCTGAGTAAAGAAGTTTCTCCTCATCTCACTCCTAGCTCTCTTGCTGACAACCCTGAAATTATGATCCCTATTTGCTGACATGCCAACTTGTGGAAACAGAACATCCTTGTCAAAATTGTTCAATAACATTCATGGTAGATATTCTCTTTAACCAGCATGCTTTTGGCCTAACAAGCAGGAAAATATTAGATCTTGTTCTGGAAAATGAAGTGGGGCATGTGAACAGCGTTGCAGTGAAAGAAGATCTGGGCAATAGTGATCATAACATAATTACAGTTAAAGCAGTTTAGAAAGGGGCAAAGAAAATCAATGGTGAAAGTTTGCATTTGCAGGAGAATCTATTTAATAGGAAAGACATCAAGCACAGATGGATAGGAAAAAAATAGGTTGATGAAAAGAAACTGTAATTGAGCAATGGCAGGATAAAGGTTTTTTGCATAAAAAATAAATGGAGAATGGTTGCAGCATAGAAAGAGGCCATTCAGTCTGTCATGTCTGTACCAGGTCTCTACAATAATTCCCCAAGTGCTACTCCTCAGTCGATACCACATAGACCTGCAAATATTTTCTCTTCAGGTTTTGAACATATTTCTATAAGGGAGAATAATATGGCATCTAATCTGGAGCTCTGGGGATGGCAAAGGAAACAGAAGTTCAAATAAAGTTCAGTCGTTTCAGCGGCGGGAGTCCGGAAGGAGGCGCGAGGGCAGCCTGGGAAGGTGAGTCTGGGAAGGTGAGCTTCTCCTTTTAAAAACTTACCTCATGATGCGGAGTGCGCGTCGAGCAGGAGCAGACACGGGACGGTTGAGTAAGTGAGGTAATATATTTGGGCGGTTGCTTTACCCAAAACACTACTAAAGTAGTGTCTCACACCCATCCTCCTCCTCTAACCAAAAAGGGTCTGAGCGCCGATTTGGTAAGTTACTAGTTTTTTTTTCCAATAGTCTGTTTTTTACAATTCAGAACAATGGCAATGGATGCAAGGGCAGTTGCATTCTCCTCCTGTAGGATGTGGGAGGTAAGGGTCACCACTAGTGTCCCTGCTGACTTCATCTGTGAGAAGTGCACCCAACTCCAGCTCCTTGGAAACCACGTTAGAGAACTGGAGCTGGAGCTGGATGAACTTTGGATCATTCGGGAGGCTGAGGGGTTGATTGAGAGAAGTTACAGGGAGGTAGTCACACCTCAGGTACAGGAAAAAAGTAGATGGGTTACAGTCAGGGGATGGAAAGGGAACAGGTAGACAGTGCGGGGATCCCCTGCAGCCGTTCCCCTCAATAACAGGTATACCATTTTGGATTCTGTTGACGGGGACGACTTACCAGGGGTAAGCCATGGGGTACAGGTCTCTGGTGCAGAGTCTGTCCCAGTTGCTCAGAAGGGAAGGGGGAAGAGGAGGAGAGCATTAGTCATTGGGGACTCCATAGTTAGGGGGACAGATAGGAGATTCTGTGGGAACGAGAGAGACTCACGGTTGGTGTGTTGCCTCCCAGGTGCCAGAGTCCGTGATGTCTTGGATCGTGTCTTTGGGGTCCTGAAGGGAGAGGGTGACCAGCCCCAAGTCGTGGTCCACATAGGTACCAATGACATCGGTAGAAAGAGGGATAGGGATATAAGGCAGGATTTCAGGGAGCTAGGGTGGAAGCTGAGAGCTAGAACAAACAGAGTTGTTATCTCTGGTTTGTTACGCGTGCCACGTGATAGCAAAGCAAAGAACAGGGAGAGATATCAGCTGAACACGTGGCTGCAGAGATGGTGCAGGAGGGAGGGTTTCAGGTATATGGATAACTGGGGCTCATTCTGGGGAAGGTGGGACCTCTACAAACAGGGCGGTCTTCACTTGGACCAGAGGGGTACTAATATCCTGGGTGGGAAATTTGCTAGTGCTATTCGGGTGGATTTAAACTAGCTCAGCAGGGGCATGGGAACCTGTGGTGTAGTTCCAGTACACAGGAGGATGAGAGAAGGGAGGACATGGACAGGATTTCACCATCACAGGAGTGTGCTGGCAGACAGCAAGCCGGTTTGAAGTGTGTCTACTTCAACGCCAGGAGTTTCCGGAATAAGGTAGGTGAGCTTGCAGCATGGATAGGTACCTGGGACTTCGATGTTGTGGCCATTTTGGAGACGTGGATAGAGCAGGGTCAGGAATGGATGTTGCAGGTTCCAGGGTTTAGATCTTTCATAAAGATCAGGGAAGGTGGTAAAAGAGGAGGAGGTGTAGCTTTGTTAGTCAAGGACAGTATAACGGTGGCTGAAAGAACTTTTGACGAGGACTCGTCTACTGAGGTGGTATGGGCTGATGTCAGAAACAGGAGAGGAGAGGTCACACTGGGAGTTTTTTTATAGGCCTCTGCAAAGTTCCAGGGATGTGGAGGAGAGGATCGGCAAAATGATTCTGGGCAGGAGTGAAAGGAACAAGGTGGTCATTATGGGAGACTTTAACTTCCCCAACATTGACTGGAAATGCTATAACTCTAGTACGTCGGATGGATCAGTTTTTGTCCAATGGGTGCAGGAGGGTTTCCTGACACAGTATGTCGAAGGGCCGACAAGAGGGGAGGCCACACTGGATCTGGTACTTGGTAATGAACCAGGCCAGGTGTTTGATTTAGTGGTAGGTGAGCACTTTGGAGAGAGTGACCATAATTCAGTTACGTTTAGTTTAGCGATGGAAAGGGATAGGAACATGCCACTGGGCAAGAGTTATAGATGGGGGAAAGGCAATTATAATGCAATTAGGCAAGACTTAGGAGGGATAGAATGGGGTAGCAAAATGCAGGGGATGGGGACAATCGAAATGTGGAGCTGGTTTAAGGAACAGATATTGCGTGTCCTTGATAGGTATGTCCCAGTCAGGCAGGGAGGAAGTGATAAGGTAAGGGAACCTTGGTTTACAAAAGAATTTGTATCTCTTGTTAAGCGGAAGAGGGAGGCTTATGTGACATTGAGACGAGATGGTTCAGATGAGGTGATGGAGAGTTACAGATTAGCTAGGAAGGATTTAAAGAGAGAGTTAAGAAGAGCAAGGAGGCGACATGAGCAGTCATTAGCAGGTAGAATTAAGGAGAACCCGAAAGCTTTCTATAGGTATGTGGGGAATAAAAGGATGACTAGGGTAAGAATAGGGCCAGTCAAAGACAGAAGTGGGAAGTTGTGTGTGGACCCTGTGGAGATCAGAGAGGTGCTAAACAAATATTTCTCATCTGTTTTCACTCGGAAAAGGGAGAATATTGTAGAGGAGAAGACTGAGATACGGGCTATTAGACTTGAAAGGATTGAGGTTAGTAAGGAGGAGGTGTTATCAATCCTAGAAGGTGTGAAGGTAGATAAATCCCCTGGGCCGGATGGAATTTTTCCGAGGATTCTCTGGGAAGCTAGGGAGGAGATGGCGGAGCCTTTGGCCTTGATCTTTGAGTCGTCATTGTCTACAGGTTTAGTACCAGAGGACTGGAGGATTGCAAATGTTGTGCCCTTGTTCAAGAAGGGCAGTAGAGATGACCCAGGTAATTATAGACCAGTGAGCCTTACATCTGTTGTAGGAAAAGTTTTGGAAAGGATTATAAGAGATAGGATTTATAATCATCAAGCAAGCAACAATTTGATTGGAGATAGTCAACATGGATTCGTCAAGAGCAGGTCGTGTCTCACAAACCTCATTGAGTTTTTTGAGAAGGTGACCAAGCATGTGGATGAGGGTAGGGCTGTTGATGTGGTGTACATGGACTTCAGTAAAGCCTTTGATAAGGTTCCACATGGTAGGCTGTTGGAGAAAATGCGGAGGCATGGGATTGAGGGAGATTTAGCAGTTTGGATTAGAAACTGGCTTTCTGAAAGAAGCCAAAGAGTGGTGGTTGATGGAAAATATTCAGCCTGGAGTCCGGTTACTAGTGGTGTGCCACAAGGATCTGTTTTGGGACCACTGCTGTTTGTCATTTTTATAAATGACTTGGACGCAGACATAGGTGGATGGGTTAGTAAGTTTGCAGATGACACTAAAGTCGGTGGAGTGGTGGACAGTGTGGAAGAATGTTGCAGGTTGCAGGGAGACTTGGATAAACTGCAGAATTGGGCTGAAAGGTGGCAAATGGAGTTCATTGCAGATAAATGTGAGGTGACGCACTTTGGGAAGAATAATAAGAAGGCAGAATACTGGGTCAATGGAAAGATTCTTGGTAGTGTGGATGTGCAGAGGGATCTTGGTGTCCAGGTACATAGATCCCTGAAAGTTGCCACCCAGGTTGATAGTGCTGTTAAGAAGGCATACGGTGTGTTAGGTTTCATTGGTCGAGGGATTGAGTTCCGGAGCCGTGATGTCATGCTGCAACTGTACAAAACGCTAGTGCGGCCTCACTTGGAATATTGCGTATAGTTCTGGTCGCCCCATTCCAGGAAGGATGTGGAAGCATTGGAAAAGGTGCAGAGGAGATTTACCAGGATGTTGCCTGGTCTGGAGCGAAGGTCTTATGAGGAAAGACTGAGAGACTTGGGTCTGTTCTCATTGGAGAGAAGAAGGCTAAGAGGGGATTTAATAGAGACCTACAAAATGATCAGAAGATTAGATAGGGTGGACAGTGAGAGTCTTTTTCCTAGGATGATGACGTCGGCTAGTACGAGGGGGCATAGCTGTAAATTGAGGGGTGATAGATTTAAGACAGATGTCAGAGGCAGGTTCTTTACTCAGAGAGTGGTAAGGGCGTGGAATGCCCTGCCTGCCAATGTAGTTAACTCAGCCACATTAGGGGCATTTAAACAGTCCTTGGATAAGCATATGGATGATGATGGGATAGTGTAGGGGGATGGGCTTAGATTAGTTCACAGGGCGGCGCAACATCAAGGGCCGAAGAGCCTGTTCTGCGATGTATTGTTCTTTGTTCTATGTCCTATGTTCTAAAACAGAAAATAAATTTCATTACAAAATTAATACATACATTATAGTCCACCACCAGATGATATACAGGGATTATAGCAGAAGGGAAAAAAAACAATAAAACAGGCATTTGAACTATACTGGACCAACTCACTGTGTATTCTACAAAGTGGGAGTGCAGAACACCCAGTTCTAAAGATACAGGTTTTGACTGTTATTACTTCCTTTAGGAGGGGAAATTGAGAAGTAATATAAGCATGGCAAAGAGACAAGTAGAGAGAGGTTTAATGGCACTGTCCAAGGAAGCTCCATAATTTTTAATAATCATCAAAAACCAAAGGATTAGTTTGAAAGGAATCTGGATGCCAAATAAAGTCAGGTGGAAATGTTCTTCAGATGCAAATGGTGTGACTAAGATCCTGAGGTCTGAAACTTTCAGCGAGGTGGGCAGGGTGGGAATCTCTTCCCCAGCTGTTTCTATCACTGAAAGAAGCTTGGTTAGAAGTTTATGGTGCAGCTATAAGGAATTGTGGGCAGGGCCCATTACCCGAGTGTAAGATTTCCCACCCTTAATGAGGAGAACATGTTGTCCACACGAGCTATGAGCTATTCCGATTGGCTGGCAGTTCCAGCGATCCCAGCTGTACCCTGGGTGAACAATGCCCGGATCACAGGCAGGCTCCACCAGGAGGTTCCAAAGAAACCAAACTGAGATAAGGCCGCAGCATTGGCCTGAAGACAGTTCGGAGAGATTTGGGAGGGGGCCCAGATTTGTCAGGGTTTGTGTTTTGTAGAGCAGATGGGTGGGAAGGAACTGGGGAGCTACTTTCAGAGGAGGAGTCCCAGATGAACAAACAGTGTCCCCTGAGGATGGTATGCTGGTTCCCTACTGACATTTTGCAAGCTTCTTTTCTTAAAAACAAGGGAATCCAATTTCTATTTGCTTTCCACACCAACTGTATTTTGTTCAGAGATTTTTCTGTGGCAAATGGACTGCTACAGTTCAACAAAGCAGATTATTACCGCTTTTCAAGGGCAGCTAGGGATGGTTAATAAATACTGAGCCAGCCAGCAACTTCCACATTTCCCTGAATGAACAAAAACAATCAAGCCTTTAACAATCAGATATTTACAGATTGTGTTCAACTGCCAGTGTTGGTGTCCTGGGCATTGGGAATGACTTCACAGTTGGATAAAAACTCAGCAGGTCTGGCAGCATCTGTGCAGAGAAAACAGAGTCAACATTCAGGTCCAATGACCCTTTTTCAGTTCTGGACCTGAAATGTTAACTCTGATTTCTCTCCACAGATGCTGCCAGATCTGCTGAACTTTTCCAGTAATTTGTTTTTGTTTCAGATTTACAGCATCCACATTATAATGGGTAGGAAGGTTGTGGACAAACAAGCCAGCATGTACTACAAGTCCATCTGCTAAATCCACACCCAGCGGAGGGGCATGTAATAACCAGCCCTGGATAGTTCAAAAATAAGGCAGCACAGTGGCTCAGTGGTTAGCACTGCTGCCTTACATCGGCAGGGACCCCGGTTTGATTCCAGCCTTGAGCAACTGTCTGTGTGGAGTTTGCATGTTGCTCTTCAGAGGGTAGTTGCAGAGTTAATGGGCCAAATGGTCTCTATCAGCAATGTAGGGATTCTATGCTATGAGGCAGTTAATATTGCAGCTGTAGAGGGAGAATAGAGATACTGGATAGAAAAAAATACATTGGCATGACTCAAAGTTAACAAAGGGACCTGGTCTGATTGAATACCTGCTATGTTACTGGGTAGGAGGCAGGGAGAGAAATCACAGGCAGGGTGCTGTTCTTATCCCAAAGCCCATCGCTCCTGGCCCAGATTCTGTGCCCTGGTGGATCTCCAGGCCCTGTAGCTGATGGAAAACTGGGTGGATATAACAGAAACATTGAACATCTTGGACATAGTAGTACCGGAGAACATGATTCTGTGATTTGCACGACAGGAGGGATGCAGATATTTCACACCTGTTCAATAAGAAAGAGAGAGATAAATCTGGTAACAACAGACCAAGTGATAAAATATTAGTGGCAGGAAAGCTACTAGAGATCATTGTCAGGGCAAAAATTAGTTCTCACCTGGAGAACCACAGGTTAAAACAGACAGCCAGCAGCAATTTGTTAAAGGTGAATTGTGTCCGACTAATGGGATTAAGTTCTTTAATAAAGTAATATAGAATGTTTGTTAAGTAATTGTACATCTGCATTTTCAAAAGGCCATTTGATAGATTGCCACAGAGCAGACTAATTGCTAAGGATAAAAATCACACTATAGCGAAGGGATGTTATTCAGACTGGAGGGAGGTAGGGAGACAGAGTCTGACCTTCATCTATCCTCCTTAACCACATCCCTCAGTCATCCAGTTTGTACTCGGGCCAATGTTTGGACCTGGATATAGGGAGCACTTTTTAGATGTATACAGGTGATATGGAATTTGGCTGTGTAGTAAATAGTGAGCTGGATACTAACAGAATTCAGAAGGACATAAACTGGTGGATTGGTCAGTGACGTGAAAAACAGGTTAATGCAAATAAGAGAGAGGAACATTAATCAAAATGGTACTAGTTTGAGGGGGGGGGAGTGAGAGAACAAAAAGGGGTGCATAATCAGATACCTTTGAAGCTGGCTGGACTACACGGAAAGGCATTTATTAAAATCATTGAATGCAAAAACATGGAGGTCATGTTAAACTTTCACAAATCAGCTCAACTATTGTGTACAAAACTGGCCACCACTCTTTGGGAAGGATGCCAAGACTTTGGAAAAGACACATTAGAGATTTGTTGGTATGACATGAGGGATTTTGGGCTGTGTGGAGAGATTGAGAAATTGGGATTGTGTGCCTTATAACTGAGATGGTTAAGGAAAGACCAGTACAGTTTTGCACAAGTATGAAGGGTTTTAATTCACCAAGTTGGGATATACTGCTCTTGCAATTGGATCAGTAAACGAAGGGCAAAGGTTTCAAATAACAAACAAAACAGCTGGTGGGGAAATGAGGAGAAACCTTTCACTCAGAAAAGTGAAATACTTGCATTTTTATCATATATTACATCACATCGGGATATTCTAAAGCACTTGACAGTCAATGAGGTATTCTTCTTAACAAAACCTCTTTCAAACATGGGGCAGCCAATTTGTACACAGCAACTTCCGACAAATATCATTGTGAAGGTGACAACCTTATAAAAAAAAGGACACCAGGGATAATTCCACTGCTGTTTATGAATGTAGTGCCAGAGTATTTTACGTTTAAATGGGAGAGCATAGAACATAGAACATAGAACATTACAATGCAGTACAGGCCCTTCGGCCCTCGATGTTGCGCCGACCTGTGAAACCAATCTGAAGCCCATCTAACTAACACTATTCCATTATCATCCATATGTTTATCCAACGACCATTTAAATGCCCTTAAAGTTGCTGAGTCTACAACTGCTGCAGGCAAGGCATTCCATGTCCTTACTACCCTCTGAGTAAAGAATCTACCTCAGACATCTGTCCTATATCTATCATCCCTCAATTTAAAGCTATGTCCCCTCGTGCTAGCCGTCACCATCTGAGGAAAAAGGCTCTCACTGTCCACCTTATCTAATCCTCTGATCATCTTGTATGTCTCTATTAAGTCACCTATTAAGCTTCTCTCTAACAAAAACAGCCTCAAGTCCCTCAGCCTTTCCTCATAAGACCTTCCCTCCAGACCAGGCAACATCCTGGTAAATCTCCTCTGCACCCTTTCCAATGCTTCCACATCCTTCCTATAATGCGGCGACCAGAACTGTACGCAATATTCCAAGTGAGGCCGCACCAGGGTTTTGTACAGCTGCAACATGACCTCACGGCTCCGAAACTCAACCCCTCTACCAATAAAACCTAACACACCGTACGCCTTCTTAACAACCCTATCAACCTGGGTGGCAAGGCTTGACAAGACTTGGTCTATGAATGTATCCGAACGACAGCATTCCTACACCGCGGCACTACCTCACTTTTGTCCTAGTTTATTAATGTAGGTTTCTTTATTCAAGCCTCTCGAATGGAATCTGTACTCACAACCCGATGCTCAGATGTAAGGAAGTTACTGTCTGAACCATGGCTTACCGAAACTCTTAGGATCTGTAACATACCACCTGCCAGGCTGTCAGAATCCAATTATCAAGGAACTTTCAAAGGGCAATTGGACATGTGTTTTACTAGGAAACATTTGTCGGGTTCTGAGAAAAAGAACTGAGTTGTGAGATTAAATTGAACAGCTCTTCTAAAGATTCAGCCCAGGTACAATAGAATGAATGAACTTCATGCATCCTGTAAGATTCTACAGGCTGAATATCACGTTCTTTGTCAAGTTTCATGGAAAATTTGTCTCTTGACACATTTTTTTTCAAACTCACCTTCTTTACTACCCGTCCTGTCCCAACGGAATGTCTCTCACCTGGTTCCAGCCACTTCTTGCCACACACCATTCTCAGAGCAACTCACTGCTGCCCAGATATCCCTGAATTGACTGGCATCCTTGGAATTAGTGCCACCTTTAAGAGGCCATTCTGTACCTGGACAGGTACTTTTAGTCTGGAGCTGCCCAACACAGTTTCGGACAATTGTCCCTGCAGCACAGATAGTGGAAAATTTATGCCCCACTTTATGGGTGGAGACTTGGAAGTCCTGCTGGATGGGGTACTGCAGATATAGGATATCTTCTTCTCCTGGGAACCAGTAGGGGAGCTCATGGCATCAGACCATGCCCAGTCTGGTCTTATGTTTCCAGATGTTGCATGACACAGTCTGGTGCAGTCCCTGAGCACACAGTATCCTTGCTGCAGCATTACAATGAGAGTTACTGTTGCAGCCCAAGGCACAGCAGTGAAGTACAGAAGTGGATCAATGATGTCCTATGAGGGTTCTTAGAGACTGTCACGTGTCAAATGCCAATGTCTATGGATGTGGGTTATGTGTGGCTGCTGCCCATGGGACATGCCTGAGGTGTCAATGCCCAGTGTTGAACACGGAGGTGATTTGGGGTCAGCACTGAGCTGAAGTCAAAAATAAAGTTGCTGGAAAAGCTCAGCAAGTCTGGCAGGATCCATGAAGATAAAATCAGAGTTAACATTTCAGGTCCGGTGTCCCTTCCTCAGAACAGACACGGTTCCTGACAACTGCCCATGCAGCACAGATAGTGGAAAATATGTGTGTGTGTGCATGTCTGAGTGTGCGTGTGTCTGACTGTCTGTCTGTGTGTGTGTATGTACCTGAGTGTGTGTGTCTGTGTCTGTGTATGTATGTGTCTGTCTGTCTGTGTCTGCGTGTGTGTGTCTGTGTGTGTATGTGCGTGTGTGTGTGTATCTGTGTGTGAGTGTGTGTGTATGTGTGTGCGTGTGTGTCTGTGTGTCTGTGCGTTTGTGCGAGTGTGTGTGTGTGTGTGTATGTGTGTGTGAGTGTGCGTGTGTGTGTGTGTGTGTCTGTGTGTGTGTGAGTGTGTGTCTGTGCGAGTGTGTGTCTGTGCGAGTGTGTGTGTGTGTGCGAGTGAGTGTGTGTGTCTGTGGGAGTGTGTGTGTGTGTCTGTGCGAGTGTGTGTGTG
>JAHRHZ010000009.1:909439-929354 GCA_024137785.1 Ginglymostoma cirratum
GAGTGAGTGTGTGTGCGAGTGAGTGTGTGTGCGTGTGTGTGTACCTTTCGAGTTTTAACCAGTCGTGTGATATGTTGATAGTTATAGTTGCTAACTTGCTATTAACATTTACTTGTTTATAATAAATTGTAGTTCCAGTTAAGTTAAACAAGAAACTGTTTACTTAATTCCATCAGACAGAAAATCAGGTGCTTTGTCTGCTTTGATTACATTGTCAACTCCTGTGGTGCATGGTTAGCTCTCGGAGTATTCAGTACATTTTCTCAAGTGGCTTTTCTGAAATGGGAAGGCTGTCACTTTCCCAATGTAAGGCTTCCTCCATGAAGCTGTATTGACCAATATCAAAGCCTTCCTCTTGAAGAACCAACTGCAATAGATGGGTAAAAACCGAAAGAACAGAGAATGCTGTGAATCAGGAACAAAAACTGTTGTTTTTAAAAACAAAAAAAAGTTGCTGGAAAATCTCAGCAGGTCTGGCAGGATCGGTGAAGATAAAAACAGATTTAATGTTTCAGGTCCAGTGACGCTTCCTCAGAACATCCAATAGATGGGTCGTAACATCCCAAAGTCTGAAAACTACCTCCCTCAGTAGGTCCTCTTCTCCCAGATCTCCATTGGTCAATATTCAAAGGGAAGCAATAGGAAAGTGCGTAAGAATGCACTTATGGTCACCTGAAAGCACAAAATCATTGATAGCCCTGACTGGGAAGAGAAAACTGCTGACAGTTTGGCTTGGCCCCTCCTGATCCATTCGAGGCTGAGCCACCTGACCACGAGGCGCAACGGCAGCAGCAGAGGCAGAGGAAGGAAGCCAACAAGTGGTTGTGAATTTCATTTGTCAATAAAGCAATGTGCCTGCACCGTGGGAAAACATGTGGATCCATAATTAGACTCTCAGTCATCCGAGGATTCATGTAGCCTGACAGATACCATTCCCAATTCTGAGAGATTGCTGGCAAAAACTGTACATAACCAGAAAGAGAAAGAAAACAGAGGAATTGCATGCAGGCGGCACACTGTATGTAAGAAAAGAAAATTAAAATAGAGCTTTTATATTCTAAGTATTCGTTAATGCAATGACTTGTGGAAATAGGCTGGCTTGCTGGACAACCAGCAGTTATACAGCTCATTGTTTGTGATGGATGGCATAATTTGTGCTGCAATTTGTTTAAATCTCGCAGTTTATTTATCGTACTTAGCAAATGATAGAAGGCAACACGTTAAATGTATAATTCTAACAATGAATCTATGTGCAGCGTTTGCCTCTGTGTGGTAGTTTGAAGGTATTACAATTTACATTAAAACTATAAGGAATAGTTAAATTCAAGATAAATGTGTAATTACTGAGTGGTGTTATCCAAATTTGTTTCCTCCAGCTTTCTCCCTTTTTATGTCTTTTCTTCTAAAAAGTGGATTCCCAGTGAGCTGTAGGTCCATAAATGTGAGCCATTTTCCAATACCTCAAGTAGACAGCAATTCTCTGTATGTCAGCCCTTGCAGTATGAGCTATAATTCTGTTTTCACAAAGCAGTTACATTGATAAATAACTCCAATTGAATATTGACCAATGGAGATCTGGAAGAAGAGAACCTGTTGAGGGATGTAGTTTTCAGACTTCGGGATGTAACTCCATGGACTGGTGAGTTTGATATGGATGGAAAATTGTGATTGAAATAAACTTCAAATGCAATAAAATATAATGCAATCCAAACTACCTTAAACACACACTCTTCCAGTTATAAAGAGACTGAGGGTTTGGGTTGGACAGGTGATCAATTATTCAGGAGGTGGGAGTTGGCCATTGAAACCTTTATAAGAGATTGTGTGTCTCCATTTTAACAAAGCTTTGATTTTAACCAATAGTTTCTGTAAGTCCCAAGTCCTGAGAAAACAGTTAGGTAAAAGTAAATGGGAAAAATGTGGATGAAGATACGTATCTTTAGATTACTGCTTTAGGTCAGCACTGTTGGGAGCAGTAATATCAAGCTTTCTGTGTCCTGCGAAGCCCCCAGCTCTTTGACCGCCCTTGCACTTTCCTCTAAAACCTGTCATTGTTGCCCTCTCCCGCATTGGGATGGGCCCTCACAATCTGTTCTTTTCCATAACCAGCCCAATGTGATCCCCATCCCTAAACCACCTCAAAACGAACCTCTTCAACCTTATTGCACAGCCTTTCTTGTGCAACAAGTCACTTGCCTGTCAATTAGATGCGACTGGACAAAAAGCCTGAGGAATCTTTTCAAACATAACCTGGAGTTAAGGCTACAGTGCGAGTAGGAAAAACTGTACTTCCAGCTCTCCTGCCCAGAACAATTTGCCACTCTCCTCACCCAGCCCCTTTCCAACATTCCTTGCTCCAAACCCACACCAGTTAATATTAAGGCTACAGTTTTCACACCAGAATTTATCCTTTGTTTTCTTTTTAAACAATAGTTGTGCCTATTTCAATGTAATAGCCCCAAGTCTTTTTTTATGTCAGACTCCGCACCATTATTTAATATTTTTTGTGTGTGAGCAATTGCTAAAATGTATTATTACAGCTAAAGTGAATATTACAGACTATGCAGACTCTCTGAGGTGTTATGGAGCATTAGATGAGAGCAATTCAGGTTGTCTGTGTGACACAAATCACTTAAGGCATTTGGCCTAGGTTTTACAATTGTGTATTATCGGCACTACAGGGCTGAAATATAGCTCCTTTCACATTATTAAGTGCTTTACTTAATCTGAAAATGTTTCTGGTATTTTACATAACACAGGAAATGGGCATGGATATTACAGTATTGAAGAATCCAACATATTTATTGCAACTAACCACTATGTACAACTATTGCATTCCTCAGGCGTACATGTGGTTGATATTCGACTATTTGTTATAACAATAGAGCAGGAGGGAGGGATCTGTGGAGCAGTGGTAGCGTCCCTAACCCTGGACACAGGAGGCTCGGGTTCAAGTCCCTCCTCCCCCAGAGGTATGTAATAACATCTCCAAACAGGTTGATTAGAAAAGTAGATTAAACAAAATATTAAAAAACTAACAATGGAGCAGGGCTCTTAGGGTACAGTGGTAGTTTCCCTACCCCTGGAATGGGAGGCCCAGGTTCAAGTCTCACCTGCTCTAGAACATCTCTGAACAGGATTGGTTAGAAAATAAAACAACAGAGCAATGCTTCCAGTAGAGTATCATGTTTCAAGTGCTCAAAGATACTTGGAGAATGAGATTCTTACGCTGCCAGGCCACAAGCTGAGATGCAAGGATGTTATCATGAATATGTCTTTTGAAGGCATAGTGACTGTAAGACATAACATGACAGCAATATGCACTGGAATTCAGGCAAACTTCTCCTTAAAGTCATGCAGTAAAACATGATATTTTGGAGAAAATTGAAGGGGTCACTATATCTGATTGCTTTATTTGATAAATGCATTTTATTGATTTCCTGAAAAGCATCTCGATTCAACTAGACTGAACCTTGGCTAATTGCAAATTCTGAGTCACACGATTAATGGTGTAGAATTAATTTCTAGTCCTATATCCTGTGAGTACTTGAAAAAGTAGAGAGAACAATGTTATTTTCTCCTTCACAGCTTGATAGTGCATGCACCCAGCAGCATATTTGAAAGCAGGGAGCCTTATGAATTACAAAGTGTGTCCTACCCACTGTCACGATGCGCATCCTGACTTGTCTCCCATCTTATCGTGAGCCACAGAAGGGACAGACAGGCTCCTGTTCTCTGGCTGATTGAAACCCTCACACATTTCATTCCTGTTTCCACCATTTTTCCTGCAGAAGGTCAAGGACCAGGTCAAGCCAGTAAGAAAGAAGCTTCCAGAATGTGGGCTCATATTGGGCAAGAAGTGGGGTGCTCCTTTGGGAGGGGTCCTCCTGTGGGCCCATTTAGAGGCACACTCTGCCAAGATTAAAAGGTCTCCTTTAACCTTGCCCCTTGACCTCTCAAATAGGGCGCCTCACTTCCCTTCTCTCCCTCACTGTCTGCCTTTCAGGTTCTACCGAGAGCCTGATCCTAGGCTCGAATGCTCACCTCTCCTTCAGGACAGACTGTAGTGCCTGAGACACCACTCAATCCTGGTGCTGCTGGGTCTACAGAGTCACTGGCCAGTCGGACTCTAACTCTATATCAACAGCATTAAGTAATTTTCTGTTTCTGAATGACATTTTGTTGTGGCTATGTGAAACACTCCCAGGGCAGATCAAAGTAAAGCTTCTTATTGGTTATTTTGCCTTTCTGCATTAGATTGAAAAATTGCAGACCTATGTTATGGCAATTTCTGACCTAAACCTACACAAACTAGAATTATTACTAATGTATACCCCATCCGCGATTGTCCCATGTTGAAAGTGATGCTAAGTCTGAATTCTCATCAATTTGACAAATCTAATAAATTGATGTGTTTCTCTGATGCTGCACATTTTGAAAATTGTTCTCCAGTGAATTATCCAGACTACTTAGTTGGAGCTCTGGAAGAGAGAATTTATTTTAAAAGTGAGCAACATCTCAGTAACTTGCACATGAATTAGCAAAGCTGCCTTTACAATTGGAATTAATTCAGTATTCCACAATGCTCCACCAATTATTTAGTTTCTACCAATTAAAAGTGGAGATGGCATTTTAATTCTCCCCCATAGAAAACGTGAGCTCTTTCCTGTCTCTCTCCAGAAAATGGTGTGAATCTCTTTGTAAGTAATTGTGGTAGAGTAGAATTAAGGTTAAAAGCTATCGTGGTACAACAGAGAATATTTTGCTGGTACAAAACACAAATGTAAAATCAGTTGAACTGATAATATATGCACTTCACCAACTTTGTGTATTTTCGCTAGTTTGTGCCTTTATATTGAGTACAGCTGAAACCTCAGCTGATATGCTTGATTGTGAAGAAATATTTATTATCAGCATGGATAGCCTGTGAATTTCTGCTGTAGTTGTTATGGGTACTCAGATATATTAAATAACATTGTTCTACCATTTAATTCACTTGCATCAAACTCCCTATTGACCAGATACATTACAACAGAAGTTATATGTTGGTGTATAAAGTTTCACAGTAACATTACCCCCAAACAGATGACTACAGCACACTGCACATTTTGCTTAAATTTTTTTTAAGTTGTGACAATGTCAACCCAAAATAATAGTTACTAATTTTAAATAATTAACATTTTACATTTAGTCTCTGGGAAACAAGCACACCAAAATCCATCTGAAAGCAATTTTATGTGTCAGTAATTATGGACTGGCCACAAAATTTAGACATGTAGCAATCATACATTATGTGTCATGAGTCAACATAGAATGAAGCTGGAAAAACACAGTGTGGAGCTGGAAGAACACAGCAGGCCAGGCAGCATCAGAGGCATGTGAAACGTTAACTTTCCTGCTCCTCTGATGCTGCCTGGCCTGCTGTGTTCGTCCAGCTCCACACTGCATTCCTCCAACTCCACACTGTGTTGTCTCTGACTCCAACATCTGCAGTTCTTGCTATCTCTTAATTGGTATGAGTGCTGTTTTAAGTCCAAAGTGACACCTGTGCCCTTTGTCTTCTAAGGGTCAGCCAACTCTGAATCCAATCTGCCTCATTTCCCCCTATCCCATGCCTCCTTACCTTCTGCATGAGCCTACAATGGGGAACCTTATCAAACGCCTTACTTAAATCCATGTATACCACATCCACTGCTCTACCTTCATCCATGTGTTTGGTCACCTCTTCAAAGAATTCAATAAAGTTTGTGAGGCATGATCTACCCCTCACAAATCCATGCTATCACAAATCAAACTGTGCCTTTCCAAGTGATCATAAATCCTATCTCTCAGAACCTTTTCCAATAATTTGCCCACCACTGATGTAAGACCAACTGGCCTGTAATTTCCAGGGTTATCCCTGTTCCCTTTTTTGAACAAGAGAATGACGTTTGCATCTCTCCAATCTTCCGGCACTATATCCGTGGAAAGAGAGGACAAAAAGATCATCGCCAAAGGCCCTGCGATCTCTTCCCTCGCTTCCCCATGGAATCCTTGGATAAATCCCATCAGGCCTGGGTGATTTATCTATCTTCAAATTCCTTAAAATTCCTAATACATTTTCCTTACTAACGTACACCTCCTCCAGTCTACCAGCCTGTTTCACACTGTCCTCCCCTACAATTAAGTCCCTTTCAGTTGTGAATACTGAAGAGAAGTATTCATTACGGATCTCTCCTATCTCTTTAGGCTCTGTGCACAAATTTCCTTTACAATCCTTGATCAGCCCTACCCTTTCTCTGGTCATTCTCTTATTCCTCACATACATGTAAAAAGCCTTGGAGTTTTCCTTGATCCTATTTGCCAAGGTTTTCTCATGCCCCCTTATAGCTCTCCTAAGTCCTTTCTTCAGCTCCTTCCTGGCTAACTTGTATCCCTCTAGAGCCTTTTCCGTTCCTTGTTTCCTAAACCTTACATAAGCATCCTTCTTTCTCTTAACCGGTCGTTCGGCCTCTCTCGAGAACCAAGGCTCCCTCACTCGACAGCACCTTCCCTGCCTGCTAGGGACAAACATATTGAGCACACGCAGTATGCATTCCTTGAACAATCTCCACATTTCTGTCGTGCTCTTCCCTGACAGCATCTGTTCCATTTTATGTTCCCCAGTTCTTGCCTAACAGAATTATAATTACCCTTCCCCCAGTTATAAACCTTACCCTGCTGTATGTACCTATCCTTTTCCATGATTATTGTAAAAGTAACAGAGTTATGATCGCTACCGCCAAAATGCTCTCCTACCAACAGGCCTAACACTTGGCCCGGTTCATTGCCAAGCACCAAATCCAACGTGGCCTCTCCTTGTGTTGGTCTATCTACGTACTTAGTCAGGAATCCTTCCTGAACGCACTGGACAAAATCCGCTCCATCTAAACTATTACAACTAAAAAGCTGCCAATCAATATTTGGAAAGTTGAAGTCACCCATGACTACAACCCTGTGACTTCTGCACTTTTCCAGTACCTGCCTCCCAATCCGCTCTTCTACTTCTCTGCAACTATTGGGGGTTCTGTAAAAAAACCCCAACAAAGTGACTGCTCCTTTCTTGTTCCTGACCTCAACCCAAACTGACTCTGTAGATATACCATTCTTGAACTGCCTTTCAGTAGCTACTAAACTAGCCCTGACTAGCAATGCCACTTCGCTACCTCTTTAACCACCCTCCCTATTTCTTTTAAAGCATCTAAATCCCGGAACTTCCAACAACCATTCCTCTTCCTGAGTTACTCATGGTCAGTTGTTGGTGTTACACAGTTAGCACTGACAGCAATGGCAATATGCTCTCATTGTCTTTGTCGAGCTTCTCTGGAAGGCCACCCTCCTGTCAATGGAAGGTCATTCTCTCCCTGCCTAACTCTTGCAATTTTGTTTCATTCTCACATGGGATATGGGCATTGCTGTCTGACCAGCATTCAAGAAGCACCTGGCTGAATATAGGAATTGGAAGGGAATAGAGAGATACAGATCCTGTAAGTGAAGGCAGTTTTAGCATGGAAGGTCAAAATGTGTCGGTGTAGGCTTGGAGGGTCGAAGGGCCTGTTCTTGTGCCATACTGTTCTTTATTTTTTGCTGTTCTATGTAGACATCCAGCACTACAGAAGGGAAACCTCTAACATGTTCCTTGCAATGATACATCATACTCACTATTCTTGAACATCGACACACTTTCCCAGTCCCTTAAAGTACCTGTTTCAGATCGAGTGTATGTCACCCTTAAGACAGACAGGCAGTTTGAAGTGATTCTGGCCTTGAGGCTAACAGCAATTCACCATCTCATTCAGCACTGGGCGCCATTTCTTTTATTCAGGTTAGCGGCCACATGAAGTTTGCAAACTGTCTGTATTGAAAGGAATGACTGGTCCTCAGTGATCTCTTAAGACATATAACGCCATCTTATCCAGTTCTCAGACAGGCCTAGAAATGAATACAACAGACCAGAAGGAGCTGGCATCGTGGAAATGTCACTGGGCAAATTATCCAAACACCCAGGTTATTGCTGTGGGGCACATGGATTCCAGTCTCACTGTAAAAACTGGTGAGGTTCACAATCTAATAAATCTGGAATTCAAAGCTAGTTCAATAGTGACCAGACTACTACTATTGATTGCCAAAATAATTCACTCCTTCCCTTTTGGAAGGGAACTCTCTGTCCTTATCTGGTTTAGCCTGAGCTTGACTCCAGAAATAGCCTAATATTCCCAATCAATAGACCCAAACTGCTTTGACATCTAAATGAAAGAATGAACATGGACAGAGCATTGGCAGTGACCGAGGCACCAGAAACAGCTATATCAAACATTGCCTGTCAAACCTGCAAATTTCCCCTTATTAACATCAAGGGGCCTGTCTCGAAATTGGGAGATCTCCTCACAGACTAGTCAAGCAGTAGCCTGACACAGTCATACTCGCAGAATCTTACTGCATAACATTCCAGACACCATTGTCATTATTCTCAGATATGTCCTTTCCCACCAGTAGGGTAGATACTCCCAAAGTGGCTGATGGAGTTGTCTTAGGAATCTTTAATATTGACTCCAGACTTCAACTGGGGGGCACAGTAGCTCAGTGGTTAACATTATTGCCTCACAGTGTCAGCGACCTGAGTTCCATTCCAATTTTGGGTGACTGGCTGTGTGGAATTTGTACATTCTCCCTGTGTCTACGTGGATTTCCTCTGGGTACTCCGGTTTCATCCCACACTCCAAAGATGTGCAGGGTAAATGGGTTAGCCATGGGAAAAGAAGGGTTACTGGGATAGGGCAGCAGCTGGGTTTGGGTGGGCTGCTTTTCAAAGAGTCAGCGTGGACTCGATGGGCTGAATGGCCTGCTTCCACACTGTAGAGATTCTATGATTCATTAAGCCTCATGGTCTCAGGTCAAATGTTGAAAAAGAAGCTTCCTGCCAATTGCCACCTATTCCCATCTCCTCAGGCAATGGATTGGTGGTCCTCCATGTTGAACGCCAATGGAAAGGATAGAAATGGCACAAAATAAACTCTGGGTTAAGAATTTCAATGTCCTTCACCAAGAGTGATTCAGTAGCATCGGTATTGACCGAGTCCTAAAGGACTTAACTGCTAGACTGGGTTCGCTTTAGGTGGTGAGGTAAACATCCAGGAGAAATGCACTTCAAGTTCACCATCTCCCCTAGATATTCAATGGCATTGCTACCACTGAAATCACTCTGTCCATATCCCTGGAGATACCGTTAACCAGGAAATGAAATGAACTGAAATAAATACAGTGACTACAATAACAGACTCCATTTGCCTGGATGGGTGCAGCTCCAACAACACTCAAGAAGCTTGACACCAACCAGGACAAAGCAACCTGCCTGATTAGCACGCCATCTCCAATCATCCACTCCTCCATGACCAACAGACTGTAGCACCAATATGTACCAGCACCAATAACTCACTTTGGTTCCTACAACAGCATCTTCCAAATTAACACTTTGTACCACCGAGCAGGACTAGGGCAGCGTTCCAATACACCTACTTAAAGCACACCGAAAGCTGCTTAATGCAAACGTAGAGCAGGTTTGGGCAATTTTCAGATTCTTTTGGGTGAAGCTTGTGCTATTTACATTCTGCCCATTTGAACCTGTATATAAGTGACCTTATAGTGGAGGCAACTCCACAGAAAGAACTTTGAAATATTTTTTCACAAGATCAGAAGTTGCAAGTGAATCATGTGGCTCCTGCCCATGTGGCATTTCTGCCAGGTCTTCCTACACTAACTTGGTAAACCTTCTGTATAATGGCCTACAGCTCAGCTGGCCAACTGTGCCACAGAATTCCCCTTCCCCTGTCCTGCTGTAAGGGATACTGGCCAGGATCCATGGAGTACTCAGTAGTTCACACAGCAGCACTTTGTGATGGTCAGGCTTGACGTGGTTAAAGTTTTGACTCTCTTGAAATGAGCTTTAGGCACAAAGTGTGGCTGCTTCACAGACTTCAGCCCAAAGTGGTTGTGAAATTAAAAAATATCCCATAATGTATCTTCACAATTGGCTGTGGAACCATTGCTATGGCCCTATGTCAACTTCAAACTATTTTAAAGCTAGTTCAACATTCTCAATGAGATAATTGATGCAACTTCGACATTAGTTTCTTTATGGCCATTTCCCTGCTTGAACATTTTCAATGCTTACATCTGTAGCATCCAATGAGAGTACGTTTAAATTCTGTAAAGTTCTGTTAAGTTCTGTAAAACTTTTATAAATATATATATAATATAAATAAAGATATGTAGTTTCGGTTACCAAGCTTAACCATGTGTAGGATTTAAGAGTACTCATTAACTCTTTCTCTGGTTGGATAAGTTGTTAAAGCCAGGAGTAATCTGAGTGCTGCACACAGAAAGGCTGTCACCTGATACCCTGATACTGTCAGCTGGTCAGTAAAGGAAGAAACTGTACTGTAGGGATTCTATGAACTAAGTGTAACATCAAGGATCCCCAGCAAAACTGGAATCAGTGGGTAGGGGGGGTAAACTCGCCGGTGGTTAGAGTCAGACCTGACACACAGGAAGTGGTTATTGGAGAGCCATCATCTCAGCTCCAGGACATCTCTGCAGGGTTTCCTCAGGGTAGTGTCCTAGGCCCAACCATCTTCAGCTGCTTCATCAATGGCCTTCCCTCTATCATAAGGTCCGAAGTGGCCATGTTTGCCAATGATTTCACAATGTTCAGCATCATTCATGACTCTCAATTACTGAAATAGTCCGTGTTCAAATGCAACAATATATGAACAATATCCAAATTTGAGCTAACAAGTAGCAAGAACCATTCACACGAAACAAACGGTAAATAACAGCCATCTCGAATAAGACACATTTTCAGCCACCACCCTTTGACATTCAATGATGTTACCATCACTGAATCCCCCACAATCAACATCCTGGGGGTTACCATTGACCAGAGTTCAACTGGACTTGCCATATAAACACCACGATTACAAGTGCTGGTCAGAAGCTAGTAATACTGTGGCAAGTAACTCATCTCCTGATTCCCCAAAACCTATCTATCACCTACAAAAGCACAAGTCAGGAGTGTGATGGAATACTCCCCACTTGCCTGGATGAGTGCAGCCCCAACAATACTCAAGAAGCTTGACACCATCCAGGACAAAGCAACCCCTTTGATTGGCACCACATCCATAAGCAATCACTCCCTCCACCACCGATACTCAGTAGCAGCAGTGTGTACTATCTACAAGATGCACAGCAGAAATTCACCAAAGATCCTCGGACAGCACCTTCCAAACCCATGGCCGCTTCCATCTAGACAGACGAGGGCAGCATATACATGGGAACATGACCACCTGCAAGTTCCCCTCCAAGCCGCTCACCATGCTAACTTGGAAATATTTTGCTGTTCCTTTAGCCTCGCTGGGTCAAAATCCAGGAATTCCCTCCCTGAGGGCATTGTGGGGCAACCCACAGCAGGAGGACTGCAGCGGTTCAAGAAGGCAGCTCACCACCACCTTCTCAAGGGCAACTAGGGATGGGCAATAAATGCTGGGCCTAGCCAGCAACATCCACATCCCATGGGTGAATAAAAATGAAGGTTTTGGGTGAGTGAAGAGGAGAGTTACCAGTTGTGACTTATTTCAGGATCACAGACAGCAAAATGCTGTGCCAAATAATTTAAGGCCCTTAAACTTGGTTTCAGCTATTTTTCACATGCCATTTCCACATTTGCACTTGGAGAAAACTCTCCACCTACAGACAGAAGCCTTTTTCTTATTCTTTTGCATGCTCTCAGCTTTGTCACCAGGCCAGCATTTGTTGTTCAACTACTTTTCTGACCTAGAGAAGTTGGAAAGAAGGTCATCAATGAAGCAACTGAAGATGGTTAAGGTGAAGACATTATCCTGACATACAGGATATCCTGACATACACCTCCCTGACTTCGAGCTGTGTCAAAATTCCTTTCCTGTTGCTGAGCTAAATTTCCGGAATGCCCTTTTGAACAGTATGATAGGTAAATCTATACGGCAAGGATAACAACAGTTCAAGAAGGCAGCTCATCGCCTCCTAATGAACAATTAGGTGCCAGGCAATAAATACTGGCCAAGCCACTAATGCCCACATCCCATGACAAAGCATTTTAAAAATCATAGCTATCTTTCTTTGTGCAGCGTATATTTACGAATGAATATTTTTCTGCCTGATTACCATTGACTTCAGCTTCAGTAGAACTCTTTGATGCCAGCCTGCCCATTGGGGATTATGAAAATTTAATTCCAGGCCATTATTCCCTGAGTGTCTCTTGTGCCAAAGCAAATACCTTCCCAACTGACTAAGCAAAGTCCTGGCTGCCTGACCATTAGCAGTGCCCCCCCCCCCAGTTAAAGTGGTGAGATGTTGTTAAGTGCATGGTGGGGAATGGGCACCTAGCAGCAGGTCAGTAAAGTTTACCTCCTAACTCCACGTCACTTTACAAAAGAGTTGCATTTAAATTAACAAACACTTGACACGCTTTATTTGCTGATTTAATGTAAGGATCACAAGAAGGCGAATGAATTTATGTTGTGTAATGGAACTGACAGTCACAATGATGTGACTCTTGAAGCACAGTGTGGCAACTGCAGAAATCTTGCTTCTAATTGGGCACAGTTTCTACAGAAACCTTCCTTCCAGACATCTTTAAAATTACAGCTATCCTTCCCTTTAAAACCACCATAGAACTAACCCTGAAACATTACATGACCTGTCCCTTAATGAGTGAGCTTACAATGACAACAGTCCCTATACCCCAAACTTGACTCTTTATGCATTAAACGTGGACTTTATTTTTTAGCCAGAATCAGCACAGTATGAGTTGTGTGATCATGATTTGTGAAGATATTAACTTTGTTTAGGACTCGCGTCCAGTTGAAGTTGTCAGCCTAGTGCTGGAGGATCACCAGATAATAATTTGGATCAGTTGAGCACCATCACCACAGTTAAGGTCAGCTCATTCAGTTCTAATTAGAACCTGGCTCCTGAGCCATAAACCTTGTTATAATTCAGTCACATAAACTCCAGTATTCAATATTTGTGAACTTTGTGTGATTTCAGTTTGAATGTGATAATGGAATATCTTTTTACTTAGCACCTCACACTAACATAAGGTGTTTGAGAAAACTAGCCAGGTACCATACAAAAACTCCACTCATGCTAATCAAAGTACTCAAAACCATCTCAGACATTTAATGTTTTCAGCTCAAATCTGATTAGTAAATGAGGAATGATAAATAATTTTACAGCTGCTCTTCAGCAAATTGGCTAATTAGACACAATTTTGCAGAGTTAGCAGTTACTTTGGTGTGCAGGAGCTTGGTTTCCTAGACCCCACTCATTGCAAAAAGAAAACTCATCTCTCTGAAAATGTTGTTTCCTCAATAACTGTGCAGAGCCTTACCAATACTGAAATGGAAAATCCAAAAGTTTCCATAAGGCCTTCTTTAGCATCCATGTGATTTTGCTCAAATCCCTTGATAGATGCAGCAAAAAAAAACCAAGAACAAAGAACTAAGGAAATTACAGCACAGGAACAGGCCCTTCGGCCCTCCAAGCCTGCGCCGATCGAGATCCTCTGTCTAAACCTGTCATCTATTTTCTAAGGGTCTGTATCCCTTTGCTCCCTGTCCATCCATGTACCCGTCCAGATACATCTTAAAAGACACTAACGTGTCTGCATCTACCACCTCCGCTGGCAACCTGTTCCAGGCACCCACCACCCTCTGTGTAAAGAACTTTCCACGCACATCTCCCTAAACTTTCCTCCTCTCACTTTGAACTCATGACCCCCAGTAATTGAGTCCCCCACTCTGGGAAAAAGCTTCTTGCTATCCACCTTGTCTATACCCCTCATGATTTTGTAGACCTCAATCAGGTCCCCTCTCAATCTCCATCTTTCTAATGAAAATAATCCTAATCTACTAAACCTTTCTTCATAGCTAGCGCCCTCCATACCAGGCAACATCCTGGTGAACCTCCTCTGCACCCTCTCCAAAGCATCCACGTCCTTTTGGTAATGTGGCGCCCAGAACTGTACGCAGTACTCTAAATGTGGCTGAACCAAAGTCTTATACAATTGTAACATGACCTGCCAACTCTTGTACTCAATACCCCGTCCGATGAAGGAAAGCATGCCGTATGCCTTCTTGACCACTCTATTGACCTGCGTTGCCACCTTCAGGGAAGAATGGACCTGAACACCCAGATCTCTCTGTACATCAATTTTCCCCAGGACTTTTCCATTTACTGTATAGTTTGCTCTTGAATTAGATCTTCCAAAATGCATCACCTCACATTTGCCCGGATTGACCTCCATCTGCCATTTATCTGCCCCACTTTCCAATCTATCTATATTCTGCTGTAATCCCTGACAGTCCCCTTCACTATCTGCTACTCCACCAATCTTTGTCTCATCTGCAAACTTGCTAATCAGACCATCTATACCTTCCTCCAAATCATTTATGTATATCACAAACAACAGTGGTCCCAGCACAGACCCCTGTGGAACACCACTGGTCACAGTTCTCCATTTTGAGAAACCCCCTTCCACGACTACTCTCTGTCTCCTGTTGCCTAGCCAGTTTTTTTATCCATCTAGCTAGCACACCCTGGACCCCATGCGACTTCACTTTCTCCATCAGCTTGCCATGGGGAACTTCATCAAACGCCTTGCTGAAGTCCATTAGGTCCGTAAAGGGCTGAACGTTTTTTTATTCTGGAGAAGGATCCAGACCCGAAACGTCAGCTTCCCTGCTCCTCTGATGCTGCTTGGCCTGCTGTGTTCATCAAGCTCTACACCTTGTTATCTCAAATTCCAGCATCAGCTGTTCCTACTATCTCTGAACTGCCCCCCTTTCCAGTTAACATGTGGTGATGAGCATCAATTCAGCAGCTGCCCAGGATGACTTTTCTTTTATTTTACATCCAGAAGGGCTCATACACACAACTGAATCCTTCACCAAATCACTGTGAGTTAATTTTTTTCTTTTTAGTTATTAACTGTTACCGATTGACGCACGCAGCCAATTAGATATTTACACATTACAGGCAATGCAAGCCATCAAAGGTGATAGAGGGGTAGGGGGCTAAGTCAAAATGGAATTGGGGGGAGAGATAAAGCACTGTATCACCCGTGGTGCCCGCCTCTCTCTAACAGCATCAAGAGCATCAATGGACACCATGTGCTCCCTTTCCATGCTAAGGAACACCACCAACATTGCTGAAGGTTAGGCTCACCTGGACCACAAGTTTGACATGATGTGTGCCCAGGCTCGAATGGAACTGCACAACAGGGGCAGGCAGTCAGTAGAAGTGACCCCCTCCATGACCCACTGCCCAAACCAATTAATGTCCAGCCTGGCCAAGCTCAGGAGAAAACCCATAAGGAGATTCTCTAATCTGCCCACACTCCTCCTCATGCCCAAACATCAGGAGTGTGGGGCTGAAGTGCAATCAAAAACACCACAGAAGGATTTCTCAAATAACTGAAAAAGAGGTGCAATCACCCACAACCAACATATACATGGTCTACGGATTCTCCAGCATCAGAAAATAAACAGTTGGGCTGGGAGTCTGAACTGCTACAATCTGCAGTTGTACGGAACAGCTGTGTGCAACACCCTCCACCCCAGGTCCCTGACGAAAAGTGGGAGGACTCACATGTAGGCAGCCCCCAGCCCCCCATTGGGGAAATGAGAGTTGTCTTACGCTGTTTTCCATTTATCAGCCTCATTAATTATGCAAACAGGAAGTTGGTCGCATTGCTCACTGAGCTGCCTCGGTAACTGTGAAAGAAGTGCTCACTACTGCTGGGACCTTTTGGCTTCTACATGTTTTAATTCCAGCTGCACACCGGCTCAGAAGTTGCAAGCCAGGAACGACTTCTCACTCTCCCTCTGAAATCACAACACATGGCCCCTGCCAAATCTAATCAAGCTCCCTGCTTCCTAGACAAAGATGTTGGAGCTGTTGTAGACAGAGTGATAGAGAGAAGGTCAGTCTTTTAACTGGCAGATTGCACATCACAGTCAGCCTGCACAAAGATAGCAGCCTAGGTCAATGAAAATGGGTGCCTAACTGTGCATAAAAGATCAATAATGTTTTTGCGCTCTGCAAGAATAAGTGATACCATTTTGATATCCTCTACCTTACATTCAAAGTACTTTAAATCAGCCACTGCACACACATCTTACCAAATCTGATGAACCACAATTCATACTCTCATGTTTGCTCAAGGGTTCACATCAGTCTCATTCGTTACAACTAGGATTCCTACCCTCAGCGCTTTCTACTCCTCACTGGGTACACCTCACCATCTTGCCTGCTTGTGTATGACCATCTACATGCATCATACTCAATCCCTCCCTCTGATCTCCTTGCAGGTCCCTGACCGTGTGGAGGACCCCAGGGCAGGTCTGGGGACAGGGGTTATTATTTCTGCCTCTGTGGTATGTATAAGGAGACAGTGGTGGACATGACTGGGGTAGACCAGGTCTGCTCATGCACTGACAGCGAGACACCACTGGACAGCAAACTTAGTAAGTTCCATTGTGTTGTGATGCTGTCCCATTGCCACCAGCACAAATTCATTCTTAAACTACAAACCTTTTATCTATTCTCTCCATTCATTTCTATCTCTTCTCTGCATACAGGGAACATCTGCAAGGTAGAGGCCAGTGTCACAGGCCCGCAGCTCCACTTCCACAGTGAAGAGGAAGCCAGTGAAACCTCAGAGGATGCAGAAGTAAGGTTTTCACCTGCTCCCTCCACCAACTCAGAGACTCAGTTCAATGTGTAACATATCTCCATTAGACTCAAGCACAATGCAGTGAGCACGTCACTGCCATGTCTATAAGAATGAAACACGGGAGCAGTCTGGCACACAGAGCCAGAGCCTCAGGCAGGAGGCATGTGTCTGTTCATAAAGGAGCAGCACAGGGAATGCAGGCCGGTGTGCTAGAGGTGTGCAGTAAGCTGGAGTGGAGGATGGAGGAGTCCTGTAAATGTTTTCACAACTGAGGGCTCCAGCACATGAGCATCTCCATGGAAATGGTGACAACTCCCTCAGAGACACAATCCAGCAGAATGCTCAGTGCCTCCACATTTTCAGTTGAAGCTGCATTGTGTCAGTGAGTGCTCAGCATCAACAGTAAGGTGTGAGGTACCTGAAGCTCACTTCTAGGTGCTCCTTTCTCTCAGAGAGAAGAGGTGGTGCTAACAGGAATCCTCAGGGACAGGGAGTGACAAACACGCACCCAAGAAGATTTGTTTCAAGACAGTAAAGACATGCCTGGATCCTCCACATTTCCACCAAGCCCGGGATTCCCAAGCCTGAAGCAGTATGAGCTGAATGGTGTGAGCCTACACTGAGAGAGGAAATTCTCAGTGAGCCTAGAAACTGCAAACTGCACCAGGGAGTGACCTTATGGGTATTCCACACCAGCTGTTAATATCAGTTAATATCAGGCTTGTGTCAAGACAGTGAGAGACAGAAAACATACAGAGGGCACATAGGCAATGCAGGTAAAATATTATTGTAAATAACAGTCACTTTACCCTTGCTCATGCATTTTCCCTTGAAGGTTATAATATCCGGATGCAATATTTTCCATACAGGACCTGATCAAGTCACCTCTAACTCATATGAGAGATGAGAAGCCTCTTCTTACCCGTCAATGATTCAAGATGTTGCAATCATTTCACAAGCAATTGGGTCTTTGGCTAAGTGGTCTCAGGAAGGATCCTTAAACTCTAACTTTGAGATCTGTAACCACGGCATTACACACCTTACTGTTGAGCACAGTGAAGCTAATGGCAATGCCTGCACACCCCTTCAACACTAACACCCACCTTATGGGTGACAGGATGCAATCAGTGATGATATCCCAGGAGCGAAAAGGTATTTCCATTGTATATGTACTTTTCATGGAACTACAGCAATTTTCAAGACTGGGAGATTGGCAATGTCTCTCATAACATTTTACTTTAGTTGCTTTGCAACAGTAACTGATCTAAAATAAAGCTTTAACAATCCTTTGGGCCATTCTCTGTAAATCTATTTAGTAGTATTTTCATCATAAACCCAGACCACTGCATGAAAACATAACTTGAATGGAATAATCATCTTTGTAATGTTTTTCTGCCACTTCCCCCTTGCTCTGAAGGAGATATGTACTCGGATCCCTGGTGAGTGAATAGAACATTGAGTATAGGATTTGGGAGGTCATGTTCCAGCTGTACAGGCCATTGGTTAGGCCATTTTTGGAATACTGCATTCAGTTCTGGTTTCCCTTCTATAGGAAAGATGTTGATAAACTTGAAAGGGTTCGGAAAAGATTTACAAGGATATTCCCAGAATTGGAGGATTTAAGCTGTAGGGAAAAGCTGAATAGGCTGGGGCTATTTTCCCTGGAGGATCGGAGGCTGAGGGATGACCTTGTAGAGGTTTATAAAATCGTGAGAGGCATGGATAGAGTGAATAGTCAAGGTCTTTTTCCCAGGGTAGGGGAGTCCAAAACTATAGGGCATGGGCTTATGGTGAGAGAGGAAAGATGTAAAAGGGACCTAAGCGCTAACTTTTTCACACAGAAGATCGTGCATGTATGGAATGAGCTGCTAGAGGAAGTGGTGGAGGTTGATACAATTACAACATTTAAAATGCATCTGGATGGTGATATGAATAGGAAGGGTTTAGAGGGATATGGGCCACATGCTGGCAAATGGCACTAGATTATTTTAGGATAACCGATTAGCATGGACGAGTTGGAGTGAAGGATCTGTGTCCGTAATGTACATGTCTAGTCAAATAACACATTTGACAATGCAACTTGAATCTCTTGTTTGGCCTCATTTAAAGCAGGTTTCAAATCAGTTCCTACATTACAGAAGTGTTCATCACTTTAATACAACATCAGAACATAACTTTCTCATCAAAATATAACCTAGCATAAGGAAGGTGCAAAGCATTCCAACTTCAATTAAAATCTTTTGCAATGTAAAGAAAGCATATACTTTACATGAGTTTTTATTGTTCTATAAACATTTAATATAAGGTGTACGTCAATATTTCCTGATCATAGGATAAAACTATATCTGATATTATACAAATGATTGTAAAACTACTGATTTGATTATGCATTTAATTTCTATTGGAATGTTTGTATCTAAAATTACATTTGATATTATTGTAACAAACATGCAGAATTAATCAATATAGTTATTGATTATGTAAAGAGCTGTTTGGGTTATAGTATCACTGTGCTATTGTTTGCTTTTGTGGATCATCCTCCCAACTTTTCTCCAAGTTTTCTGATTAATTCAGCAAGATCTTCTGTGTTTTGTGATTTCTCCTCAAGGAGTTCATATCGGAGACTAGAAATATCTTGTTTGATTTCATTGAGTTCACCTTGAAAACAACAAGAAGCAAACAAGTGAACAAACTATGTTGATAAAGAAGAAATTTTGCAACATAAATGATTTTGAATGGAAGCTTTAGAACTAAAATAATAAAAAGGCAAGATGATTACAATATTGCATAAAAAAAACCTCAGTTCAGATCTAAAATTCACAAAATCATGCCAGTTCTAAGGACAATATATCGATATCAGTTATTCAATAAACTAACTGTACTCTAGTAACATAAAATAACAGCTTTCATAATAATACACAGCCTGCTGAGCCCCCCTTTTAGTCTAATCTTTTTTTAACTTGTCCTTTGTACCCATATAAATATGAGATAATCGGGCACCTATGAAAATCCACCTCCCAAGGGTTAGTGATAACAAGGCGTGGGGCTGGATGAACACAGCAGGTCAAGCAGCATCATAGGAGCAGGAAAGCTTGACATTTCGGGCCTAGACCCTTCATCAGAAAT
>JAHRHZ010000009.1:929754-991363 GCA_024137785.1 Ginglymostoma cirratum
GATGCTGCTTGACCTGCTGTGTTCATCCAGCCCCATGCTTGTTATCTTGTATTCTCCAGCATCTGCAGTACCTTTTATCTCCCAAGGGTTAGTGATGTGAATATTGGGATTTACACTTCTGTAAATATTTAAATTAAAGGAGCTTCCTTCTCTCAAAATACTTGATGTAAGTGTTTTGATTTCTATGGTTTTAGCACTTAAATTTACTTTGTTTAAAGTTTTGGAAAAATGTTGTACTCATTAAAGTGAAGTATATTAGAGCTGGGGAAATTGGATATTTTTCTTTGCCAAATGCTCGCATGATGTATTCACAGGTCAGTTACAACACCAGGAACAAATTACTGTAGATGCTGGAATCTGAACTGAAAACAACAAATACTGGAGATCACAGCGGATCAGGCAACATCCATGGAGAGACAGCAAGCTAACATTTCAAGTCTAGATGACTGTTCATCAGAGCTGAATTAAAGTGTGGAGGGGTGTTTGCAGTGCTGGGGGAGAAGGGATGTTGATAGTCCAGATTAAGTGATCAGAATGTGAAAATGGCAGAACTATGGTGTGTCTACCCGCTAGAATGGAAAGAGCAGACTATCGCACTGGGGTTACGGGAACGAAGAGAGGATGACAGAGAATATAACAAGCAAAGCTAAAAGAAAGGGAAGGAATGAGTTCACATTTTGAAGATGTTGCACTCAATATTGAGCCCAGAAGTTTGTAAAGAAGGTTACGGTTAGACACACCATTGTTCTGCCAGTCTTACATTCCCATCACTTAAACTGAACAATCACATCCTTTCCCCCCCCAGCACTCCAAATACCCCCGCCCCTCCACTATTGTATAAACGCTGCCCCTCCGCACTTCATGTCAGCTCTGATGAGAAGTTATCTAGGTGTGAAACATTAGCTTGTTTTCTCTCCATGAATGCTGCCTGACCTGCTGTGATCTCCAGCACTTTTTCTTGTTTTCACTTCAGTTACAACAGTGTTACGTGCAGACAAAATTTCCCTTTACTCTTCCCTTTCAATGTTCCCATGTCTCAACCTCTAAAGAACACTTTTACCTGCACCATTTGACACTTTTCTACTTCTCACACTAGCCATCCTTTTAATTATCCTGACAGCAATTTTCTGTGGGAATTTCTACCCCCGCGTCTGAGAGTGAAAAGTTCAAGCCCCATTCCAGACAGTTCCAGCAAGTGGAGTCTGCCGATCTATAAATGCTGGCTTGACATCCTGCAGGATATTTGGTTAGAATGGCCACATTCTTGGGGACTGTGTTCCTGCTCTGAGTCAGGGCCCCAGACAACCAGAGAGTTAGGGACCAGACACCATCTTGTTATGTTCCACTGTGGTTGGCTGTGTGTGATGTGTGTGGTGCTGTGTGTTACCACCCCATCTCTTACCCTACTCCCACAATCTATTAAATCACTGCATAAAGTGAATATGATTCTTTAGACATTGTTGCACTTCATACAGGAGAAGGTACTCCAAATATGAAGGTCAACGAGGAAACCAAACAGAATCTGCTTCAGGTATCCCATTGAGAGACTCAGCGATGTCCAATGGGCGATTTGAATTAGGACCTATCCAGTGGATGAATAATTTGCCTTTAAACATACTACTTTTTCCAACTTTGGTTAGGAAGTTTCTTCAAACTTCTCTCACTCTACTGTTGTAACTTCATTTCATCTTGTAAAAACCCAGCTTCCAGAGGCAATCACGGCTTTTTTTTACTGCCTTTCTAGTAAAGTTATGGAGCAAAGCAACTGCAGCTCTGAGGAAATTTTCACCCTTTGTCATTTTTAGCGACATGCAAAAAAAAATAAAAAGAAGTGGCATTTTCATTTCAGGAAGCATAAATATTGCGATGGAATAGCTTTGCTTTTAGTCTTGTTTGTTACATTCTCTGTCACCCTCTCTTCCTTCCCCTAACCCCAGTGGGATGGCCTGCTCTTTCCAGTCTAGCAGGTAGACACACCATAGTTCTGCCATTCTCACATTCTGATCACTTAATCTGAAAAAAAACCAAACTCTTGTAATTTAGGTTACCTCATGTTAGCAATAAATTGTTGCTTGAGCAATAATCTCTAAAAGTCACACCTAAAAGCCTGCATTGATAAAGCTTTTTGTTACTTTTTGAGGGTAAGGCAGTTGATATTGTCTACATGGACTTTACTCAAGCATTTGACAAGTTCCCTCATCGTAGGCTCAACCAGAAGATTAAATTGCATGGAATCCATGGTAAGTTGGAAAGGTAGAATCAAAATTGGTTTAGCCATAGAACACAGAGGGTAGTTGTGGAAGAGTGTTTTTCTGCCTAGAAGTCTTTGTCCAATAGTGTTGTGCAAGGATCAGTGCTTTAACCTCTCTTGCTTACTATACAGAGAAATGACTTGAATGAAATGCCAATGGTCTGATTAACAAGTTTGCAGATGACACAATAATTTGGTGGAATTGTGGATAGTGATAAAGGCCATCAAAGAACACAGCAGGATATAAATCAGCTGGAAAGTTTAGCTGAGAAATAGCAGATGGAGTTTAATCCAGACAAGTGTGAGCTGATGGATTTTGGGAGGTCAAATGCGAGAGCCAAGTATACAGTAAATGGCCAGACTCCGAGAAGCATTGATATACAAGGTCCAAGTCCATAGCTCCCTGAAAGTGGTAACACAAGTGGATATGGTCATAAATAAGGCATACAGCAAGCTTACCTTCATTGGTTGGGGCATTGAATATATAAGTTGGCAAGTCATTCTGTAGCCATACAGAGCTTCAGTCAGGCACATTTGGAATATTGTGTGCAGTTCTGGTCACCACACCATATGTGGAGGCTTTGGAGAGGGTGCAGAAGATGTTTACCAGGATGTTGCCTGGATTGGTGTGTATTAGCCATAGGGAGAGGTTGGAAAAACTTAGATTGTTTTCATTAGCGTGTCAGAGGTTATATAATTATGTAAGGCATTGATAGGGTGGATTGTCAGAGTTTATTTACCAGGGTGCATATGTTGAATGCTACTAGGCATAGGGTTAAAGTGAGAAGGGCAAGTTTAAAGGAGATGTGTGAGGAAAGTTTTTTACACAGAGGGTAGTAGGTGACTTAAATGCACTGCCAGGGGAGATGGTAGAAGCACATATGATAGAAAACTTTAAGAGGCATTTAGACAGACACATGAATAGGCAGACAACATAGGATATTGATCATGTGTAGGCAGATGGGATTAATTCAGAATGCCACCATTGTCAGCATGGACGGAGGCCTGTTCTTATGCTATACTGTTCTATGTTCTATGCTCTTTTTTGTGGATTTAGAATCAATTTTGTATCTTTCCATTCCTGTGAAGATCCTTGAAATAGTTTAGAACATTAAAGCTGCAATATAAATATAAGTTATTGCTGTGGAATAAAGAGAGATTTCTACATTTGGTAGATCTGATTGGATAGTGATCAATAGTAAAATGATGAAAGTTTCCTTTTTAAATCTAAAGCTGGATAGAATGTTTATTCTGTTTGCATAAATACACATTTTTGGAACATTTGGAACAGGAGTTTGTGTTTTGGCCAATATTGTGACCTCAACATTGGAGTCAAATGGGAATCACATTGTTTCCCACAGTGTGACAATCACTCAGCAGGGATCTTCCCCAAATTGGCCAAGGGCTATGTCCACCATCCAGTTAAAAATGGGCCAATGGGTCAACTAAAAACGTCCAATTGGATGTTATTAATTGGACCTACATAGTCACTTACCATGCAGTAGGTAACAAGGTGTGGGGCTGGATGAACACAGCAGGCCAAGCAGCATCATAGGAGCAGGAAAGCTTGACGTTTCGGGCCTAGACCCTTCATCAGAAAACGATGTATCTGCAGTTCCTATTATCTCTGATACCATGCAGTAGGTGATGGCCTGGTGGTAATATCACTTGACTATTAATTCAGAAATCCAAGTAATGTTCTGTGGACCCAGGTTCAAATCCCACCATGACAATTCAGTAATAATCTGGAAATAAGTTCCTAATGATGCCATGAAACCATTGTCAATTGTCAGGAAAAATCTCATCTGTTTCACTGGTGTCCTTTACAGAAGGAAATCTGTCATCCCTACCCAGTCTGGAACATGTAACTCCAGATCCACAGCAATGTGGTTGACTCTTAATACCCCTTTGGGCAATTGGGGATGGGCAATAAATGTGGCCTAGCCAGCAATGCCTACATCCTATGAATGAATAAAAATTTACATCATTCAATTGCCCTTGCCCTTCTGCTGCTGATTGCCCTTCTGGATCATGCCAGTACAAACCTCCACACTCACCCACTCCTGGACCCATCAGATAAGGGCAGTCAAATTCAGCTCTGGGTCATGGAAGAGGTTAGCCCACATTCTGTACAACTTCAGAGACTTCATTTGAATTAAGTTCCGGCTGATAAAACCAAGAATTTCTCTTTCTGTCCGTCTCGGTGCTAATCCTAAAAGTCGTACTTAAAATTAATTGTGTAATGTCAACCACAGAAGTAACATCGAACAGCACAGAATCTCTCTACATACTGTTCTGATTCATCAGCCTTCCTCACCCAGGTCATTGGTTTGGGAAATATAAAATTTCTATGTTCCCAGTAACTCTGTCATGTATGGGGCACGTTATCACAAAACAGTGAAAGCTTGACTCTACATCTTCATGTTGTACTTTGCCTGACGATGCTCAATGTTGGTACAATCTGTGGTAAAGAATTCCTTCTTTAGTTAAATGCATTGCATAAGTACAAAAGAAATGTGAATGGACTTGTGAAAGTGATACGATTTACCCACATAAATCTTTGTCCTGCTCCCTCGTCACGCCATCATTTTGAATAAATTCAACTTGTCTCACTTCACCAGACAAAGGATGATATGTTTCATAAAGTCCCATGACTCAACCATAACAAGAGGTTTATAGGCAAAAGGTGGGGCATATTACTCAGAATAACAAACCATAACACTGCTTTCTTTAGCTAATCGATCATAGGATGTCATTATGCAACCAAATGCTCTGGGCCATGTCACAAAAAAACAGAAGTTGCTGGAAAAGCTCAGCAGGTCTGGCAGCATCCGTGAAGAAAAATCAGAGTTAACGTTTCGGGTCCGGTTACCCTTCCTCACAACTGTCTGGGTCATGTGTCCATTTGGAATTTTTCACTTGGTCATTGTTGAGCACAAACATTGATGAATTACTGTGGCTAGTTGGGTGGGAAACTGTCATGTTTTGAACTGAGTTTTTTTCAAGAAGTAGCAGTTTGCACTGAGAGGAGAGTGCCTCTAAGATAACCAGAAATGTTTCGTGTATATGTGTTATGAATAGATTAACCTTACTTCATGGCTTACCTTCATTGACTTCATCATTTTCCCTATCCATTTGGGCTTTCAGTACATATCTCTTAATGAGACGTTTCATTATTTTCTGTAGATAACAATTAAGAGCAAGTTACTGAGCTATGAACAATGAATATGAAAAACTGATAACATACAAAATATCAAAGAACTGTGGATGTTGGAAATCAGACACTAAAACAGTAATTTCTGGAGAAACTCAGCAGGCCTGGCAGCATCTGTGAGAGAAAGGATCACTGTATTGGAACTCTGGTAACTAACTCTGCTTTCTCTCCACAGCACAGCATCAAAACCTGGCAGCTAGTTCATTGCTGGAGCTAACTGACCTGCATTAGAATCCAAATATTGCATCAATGAGTTATGATATACATCAATGTTTTCCTTCAGGAATCATAGAGTCATGAGTGATACAGCATAGAAACAGGCCCTTCGGTTCACCATCTCTCTGCTAACCCACAAATACCAAACTACACTGATCCCATTTCCCTGCAGTTAGTCGATAGTCTACTGTCTTCTGGCATTTTAAATGCTTGTCTGTTTTAAGGGCTTCTTAAAAGGTACGAGAGAACCTGTCTCCACCAACCTCTCAGGCAGCACGTTCACATGAATGGTACTTACTTCAAGAGCTAAGCAAAAAAGGCTGTGTAATTCCAACTGTAGCTCCAAGAAGAGTGAAAATCATCACGTCAATAACACAATCCAATGACATTTTTAATTTAAGCAAATGGAACAAAAACCAGAGAGTGATTTTCACTAAGGTGCATGGGTAGAATTGGGAAATCTTTTGACTATGCAAAACTTTCTCAGTTTAAAGGGATCATTTGCATTGCTTTGCCACCTGACTGATTATACCCACCCTCCAAACTGGTAAAATTAGGTTCTGCTTGTCATGAGGCAGTTCATTTGGCACCAGACCATTCCCAAGGTGCTGTTCTGACTCTGTGGAATCTTCTTCCTGGAGCAAGTACAGTTGCCACAGTAACTGTTGTTGTTCTTGTCCTTGTCCTTGTTGGGGCCAATGGAGTCTGAGACTGATGTTTATTCTGTTCTCTGTGCTTTAGGAACATCATACCTTACTCATCAGCTGGGTGCCATAAAAGAGCCGCTGTCTAGCTGTACCTTTAGGTCCGTGTTTCTGATTATTTAATTAGGGTTCATATGCATCACAGACAGTCAGTGATCACTACACAGGTACCAAGTTGTCATGTAGGTTGACCTTAATTGAGAGCGTTGCATGTTTACACTCTGACTGGCTCTCCAATTCTTAATAAAAAAAGAAAGAACTACAAATGCTGTAAATCAGGGACATAAACAGAAGTTGCTGGAAAAGCTCAGCAGGTCAGCAGGTGGAGGTTAGATAGACCTTAGGTTTCGGGTAAAAGTTCGGCACAACATTGTGGGCCGAAGGGCCTGCACTGTGCTGTACTGTTCTATGTTCTATGTTCTATGTCTGGCAGCATCTGTGGAGAGGCATCAGGGTTAACATTTCGGGTCCGGTGACCCTTCGTCAGATTGATGGTAGCTAGGAAGATGTCAGTTTATATGCAGAAGATAGGGTTGGGGAAGGGAGTAAGGAGTAAATGATTGGTGGGGATAGAGCTCAAGGAGAGAGAAAAACAGTTGGACAGACAAAGAAGTTGACAATGGTCTGGCTAGGAGGGTGAATAGCTGTTAATGGGGACTGTTAGTGACTAACAATAGGTAGTGTGTAATGGCAGGCTATGTGGTACAAGGTAGGTGGGTGGGTCTGGTGTGGACTTGATGGGCTGAATGGCCTGCTTCCACACTGTAGGAATTCTATGATTCTATATTGAGGCCTTCAGAATTTCTTCAGTCTGGCTTTTCTGCTCCTCATTGAGATCTGGGCTGCTATATAGATTTTAGCACTCTTTTCCCAGCACTGATAACAGAATTGAAACTCTTATTTGTTCAGGCTTCTTATTCCGTCCTGTAGCTACTTCAGTTTTTCCACAGACTGTAAGAAATTCCAATTTAGTATCACATTAGCTTATCCAGGGACGGGAAAATTCACAGCCATTCTGAGTCACCCAATAGTTCAATGTTGCAGGCTGCTGGCTTAATTCTTCCTTGTGGTTTCCCACAGTGGCTGGCTCTCTTACAGCTCCAAAAATCCCCATAACTTCAATTTCACAATTTAAACAATCAAGTTTCAAGTAATATTTTAATGGCTGCTACTTTTAAAGGGAAATCATGTTCCAATCAAGGTCACATGATTATTGGAAGACACAGTGTGTAAGAATATATCTCTCCAAGCTCAGTATTTGCAGGCATAGGGCACGAATTTCAATGACCTGGGAAGGAATGTTCCTAGAGGACCTTCATTATTTATAGATGACAAGGTGTAGAGCTGGATGAAAACAGCAAGCCAGGCAGCATCAGGGGAGCAGGAAAGTTGACGTTTCCGGTCTGGACTCCTCCTTAAAAATGGATTTCTGAAGAAGGATCCAGACCTGAAACGTCAGCTTTCCTGCTCCTTGGATGCTGCCTGGCCTGCTGCGTTCATCCAGCTCTACACCTTGTCATCTCAGACTCCAGCATTGGCAGTTCCTACTACCCCCTCATCATTTATACTTTGCATTTGCTAAAATCAATTCTGAGGGGCAGAAGTTGCCAAAACACAGTGGGCACTGCTGCTGCTTCAAGCCTAAAATAGCAGCTAAATTTCCTGCCATCTTTATGGTGCTAGGCAGAGCTACCTATGGATCTGCAATGTATGGTCAAATAATCTGACCTTCCAAATGTGGGCACTCTGTGGTCTGGACAGGTTCAGATCCAGTGCTAGACAGCCATCATTTTTGCTGTTAAAAAAGCTGGGTGTGCATTAGGCCAAACATAAACATTTTAAGACAGAACCTATGTTGTAGAAACCAATTTAAGAGAACCATCGTTCCTGTATTGGGAGCTATAATCAGTTTCGCAAAGCTGCTTTCAGAAGGACATCTGTAACATAAAGGCAGTGTAAAATTAACTGGACCAGTCAATTAATTGTTCTTTCTTTGAAGCAAATTCACACCAATAACCAATGGACATTCTAAAACCCAATGAAATAAGCCATTTTGTGGCATTTTCTCAAGATTTTCTTGTGTAACTGTAACAATAGGTAACAACTTATTAGACAAGATTCAGCTTCAAAATTAACAAAAGGGCAGACTAATGCTTATTTTAAAATGCAATTTATCCGCCAGTAAACAGTAGGTTTAAAAAGGCTTTGAAGCTTACTCCATTATAATTTCACAACAGTTTGAAGATGGTTTCACAATCATTAAATTGAAAAGGATTCACAGTGTCTCTCATTTATTTTTCAATTCACACTTCAGGGTAAAGCCACTTCCACCTCATTGTACAAATATGCCACAGATCATATTAACCCAGCATGCTCATTTCGCAAAGAAAGTTAGTCAGATTTCTCATGACAGAATGTCTTCAAATGGAATCAATTGTGTCATGTCCAGAACCTGTAGTGTTCTGGAGCTCATTACATTGAATTTGTGGAACAGTTTTAACTACAGTACTGACCACACAGGAAAATCGTGCTTGGTTTTGAAAGTTGTGACTTACCCAGTGATAATAGGAAGTTTTTTGTTAGCTGAGTACATGTCACACTGCACTACCAGCCCAGCCAGCAGTTAATATGTTTCCAGTTACAGATAACTCAAGGCTACTCTAGTGGCAGAGCTGTTTAATAAAATCTGTGCTCCAGAGGAGCATGGGAAAAACAACTCTTAGGGAATACCTTCCACACCACCCCCCTACCCCAAGAAGAAAGAAATGCTTATCCTTTATATTAGAAGATTAAGATTATGTTTATCTCAAATATTCATGCACTAAATATTGTGGCTTTTATCATTGCAGTGTCTACTCAAAGATGGCTCTCAAATCTTCCCTTGTAGGGTGATGACAACAGGAAGGAAGGTTTCGCAACCATCCTAAAGATTTGGTTTAAACAAAAAATCTTTCTGTTGGTTTCCTAGCAAACAGCCTACAGTACTGGAAATAGTACACCCAAAGGTTTGGGGAAGAGAGGGGAGAAATGTTAAAGGAGGGGTAAAGGGAGAGATCACATAGTTGGTAGAATGCAGTCAGAGGTTGATGACAAGTGAGATTGAAGAGAAATAATATATTCAAGAGGTGGCTAGATATAGCATTTGGGGCGAATGGGATCAAGGTTATGGAGAGAAAGCAGGATTAGACTATTGAGTTGGACGATCAGCCATGATCATGATGAATGGCGGAGCAGGCTCGAAGGGCCAAATGGCTTCCTCATGCTCCTATTTTCTACATTTCTACGTAGAGTGTGGATAGGGATTTTAGAGTTTAAGAAGGTTTATTGGAGGGAAGATTAGAGGTATGAAATCATGAAAGTAGTCAGCTGGACAGTTTGGAAGGGGATAGTATAGTCCAATGGGCCGAGAGAAACTTTTCTGCTCCTCCTGCTTCACAACCAGCACTGTATATACACAACAGCTTTCCCAAGACTCCTCATAAATACTCAAAGATGAAGGATGTGCAAAGCAATGGGACAATAGCAGAAGCATAGAATTAATCGAAAAACTCTTGGAAAACAAAAGCCGGAACAGGCAAAATGGGCCAGGTGATATCACTCTTTGATTCTATGATTACAAGAAGCATTATTCTTTAAAATAAACTAATTGTCTGTAAAGCACTTTGAGGTGCATGTGAGTGCAAATTTTTTCTATCATTTTCTTTAGATTGTCTGAGGTAATTCCTTTTGCAGTAGATTTCCACTGGGTTGAAAATAAATCACCTTGATAAATAAAGGCTTTTATAAAAACATGCTATGAATCAAATGTAAGGAAAATTCTGTATTACTATTTAATATAAAAATAGCTTTAATGAATATTGAACTTTGATACTGTCAATTAAAGATGACACCATCTGCATCAGCTGTTTAGAGAATCACCACAGAATTGTAAATGACTGTTTCCTGTAAATGACATCATTTATCCAAGATGTGAATAATTCCCATCCTCAGGATTTCCTGCACCTGGAATTTCTGGATTTTAAATATATCTATTGGTAATTGTAAGAATTGCAGCACTCTTAAGTGCATCATCACTTCCTCGAACTGACCTACCTGGTATCTTGTTGGTGGATTCCTGATGCTTTGTAAACTCTGATTTTCTGTACTTCGAATACTCGAATGTTTGGTGTACCTGAGCTGGAGGTAAAAAGTAAAAACTGCTTGAAAATGGCAGAATATATTTTCATTATTTCAGTTTGCTAGACAGATCTATCGGGCCCTGGTAACTCAAAACATAAGCATGCCACCCTAACCTTTCCTAAAATAAACTGTGATAGTCCCAATGTGGAGAAATTGTCACTTATTCTGTCTCCAAAATTTAGATTAATGCATGCTATTTCAAGAACTGAACCACAGTCTATTGAGTCTGGACCAGACATAAGCCTATGTTCATACATTGATCATAGAACTCACTTTTCTCAGGCATTCTTTCTGATATATCTTTAATTTTTTCTAGGCATGTGGGTAGTACTGATAAGGCAATGTTTATTATCTGCATCCAGTTGCCTTCAAATATTGGTGTAAGTCATTCACTTTGAAAAGTAACAGTCGTTGTGATAATGGTTCACCTCCAATTATGTTAGCTAGAGATACTGATCCTGCGATATCAAAAGAATACTGATAGGTCTGAGCTACGAAGCTGTATGAATGGGAAAGGGATTAGCTAATGATGGTGTTCTTATGACTCCTCTAGTCTTTCTCAGTCAACAAGGTCAGAAATCACATGACACCAGGTTATAGTCCAACATGTTTATTTGAGTACACAAGCTCAGCTCCTTCCTCAGGTGTAGTGTGTGAGAGAGGATATAAGACACAGAATTTATAAACAGAAAGGTACCAAACCTAAAACTGGCCACATCTTGTTGAATCTTTAATCAGTTAGGTAGGAGACTACCGATTAAATTGCAAAATAGCCAGAATATCCCATAAAACCTGGAAAATTGCAGATTTCATCCCAACATATTTAGCCTCCATTTCATAAGACCTCCTGCATCCCAATCTATCTCCAGAGGGTGAGAGAAATCCAGGCCTTTGGTCTTTGCAAGGTCTCTGTAGTGGTCACAGATAGACATACCTGTGACAGAAAGGTCAGTGAGAATAAAGTCAAGCAGTTTGTTTTCTCATGCTGGCTCCTTCTCTACCTGGCACCATCTTTCTACAGTGAAAGCAATCAGATCTCCTCAGCACACAATCAAATTCACAATGAGACATTCTGGTTGAGAAATCTGTTCATGAGTTCTCCAATACTCCCGAACTTCACCAGTCAATGTGGAGGTACCAATAGTTCCACCCATACTAGAACTGGGCTTATTTTGTAAACTTGGCCCAGAAATGGAGAACAGAACAGTCATTTGCTGGACAACAGACTATCATGGTCAGATCACTGTTTTCTGGGTGTCACACAAACTTACTAATGGACCAAAAGCTGCCAGATTCAGACTGAAAAGTGACAAATCAACCTCAAGTTACCCTGGAAAGGTAATGTATCTCAAAAAAACGTAAAGGCAGATTAAGCAACTCCTTTACTACTGCTACTATTCAAAGGATGTGTGAGTGATAACAGTTATTGCCACGAGTGCAGAAAGATGTTCTGCTTAGACACAATTGAACAACATCATGTATAAATTGAAATGAAACCTAATGTCAGGTACACAGTGACTGACTGACTGAATGAATTAAACAGCATGTTCCTTTGGTTGTTTGTAATAGGCTGATTACAAATTGTACTCAACCAGCCCTGCTTACAAAACCCAAAGTAAAACATTTCCATGACATGGAATTCTGTGATTGGCTCAACAATCCCAACTGCACTAATAGCTTCACCAACAACCAACAGAACCAAATCAGTTGAGATTGTAACAATAACAGAAATTGCTGGAGAAACTCAGCTGGCCTGGCAGCATATGTGGAGCGAGAAAACAGAGTTAATATTTCAGGTCCAGTGAACCTTCTTCAGAACATGTCAAGTTCAATTAATTCTGCTTTCTCCCCACAGATGCTGCCAGACTTGTCAAATTTCTGTTTTTGTTTCAGATTTCCAGCATCTACAGTTCGTTGTGTTATTTTTGAGCTTGTAACAATATTGATTTACACTTGCTGGAACCAACGTATATTTTTACACAAGGACCCAATCTCTGCAACCAAAAGAAACAAGTTCAAACCTTGGAGATAAAAGGTACTGCAGATGCTGGAGAATCCGAGATAACAAGCATGGGGCTGGATGAACACAGCAGGTCAAGCAGCATCACAGGAGCAGGAAAACTTGACGTTTCGGGCCTAAACCCTTCATCAGAAATGGGGGAGGGGAAGAGGGTTCTGAAATAAATAGGGAGAGAGGGGGAGGCGGATAGAGGATGGATCATGTACCATGGATCATAGAGCATGTACCACTGTTTGACAGATCTTTCACTTCACTTTGATTATGTACATCATTTCCAAAAATGCTACACCATAAAATAATCATTGGGTGCATTCATTGTTAAACCTTTACCTTTTCCATTTCTGCATTTTCTTGATACTGTCCTTTCCTGCATCTCAAAAGGCCAGTCAGCATTTTTTTCAATCTCAGTAGGAGATAGAATAAGGACTTTGGGCTTGGCACCAAGTTAAATGGCACTGCCAATGTTCGTCCTTCTTCAAAATAGGAAATCCATAGTTTGGCTCTTGCAAACTTCCATTCCACATCAGCATCGTTCTACCGAACCAGGAATAGAGGAGGTTAATGATAGAATAAAGCACTGGCTCCTAACTGTGTAACCTATGGGTGTGTCTCTCTTCAGCATATAAATACAGAGATATGACATCAAAAAGTTTGCACTGAGCCATTGACATTCTTGCACAGTTACTAGTTTACAGAAATGGACTTTATTTTGCTAGTAGGTCATTTCCTATGTTCAAAGGCAATAATAATTACAATCTACTGTAACATCCACGTTTACTATGTCTGAATTTCAATAGAAGATATATAAAAACAATACGTGACATTGCTCTTCATTATGGTCTTTTCGCAGTATTAGTTAATCTTCTAGAGTTGCTCTTGCCATATCCTTGGGCCCCCTATCTTGGAGTACCTTGAATACTTTCCTTCTGACTTTTGGGTCTAGCTCTGATCCTGCACTGGAATAAAAAACGACTCTAAATCTCCACTAGTCACACTTTCTAGCACTTAGCCCGTAGCCTTGAGTGTTAGGATATTTCAAATGCTCATCCTCGTACTTGTTAAAGGTTGTGAGATTTTTTTCCCTCAACTACTGGTCCAGGCAGTGCATTCCAGGTCCTCACTACCCTCTGGGTGAAAAATCTTTTCCTCAAATCCCCTTGAAGCCTCCTGCCTTTCACTTTTAAAACCATGCCCACCTTGTTATTGACCCTTCAGCCAAGGAGAACAGTTTATTTCTATTCAACCTGTCCATGCCCCTCATAATCTTACACATCTCATTCAGATCCCATCCACCCACCCCCAACCTTCTGTATTTCAAAGAAGACAACCCAAGCTAATCCAGCCTCTCTTCATCGCTGAAATGTTCCATTCTAGGCAACATCCTGCTAAATCTCCTCCACACCCCGTCCAGTACAATGACATCCTTCCTATTGTGTGGTGACCAGAACTGCATACAGTACTCCAGCTGTGGCCTGATCAAAGTTTTGTACAGCTCCAACATAACCTCCCTGCTCTTGTAAACTATGCCATGACTGATAAAGGCATGTGTCCTGTATGCCTTCCTAATCACCCCTATATCCTGTCCTGCCACCTCCAGGGATCTGTGAACAAGCTCCCCAGGATCTCTCTGTCCTTTTGAGCTTCCTAGTGTCCTGTCATTCATCGAGTACTCCCCTTTTCTAGTTATAGGTGACATAAATGATAACAGAACTGGGAGCCTAAGAAAGGGAGAGATTAGGACGGAGAATTAAAATGGCTAGCGCACAGAAGGAGGCCATGCAGCCAATTGTGTCAGTGCAAGAGGCTGAAATTTATTTGTCCCCATCTTGTTTAGATCCTAAGATAGATTTTGTTTGTTGAATCTTACCAAATATTGAATGAAGAGTCAATTTGAAGGAGTTACAAGGAGTTCCTACATATTCTCTTCTACAATTGTCTGTTGCTGGTCTCATTATGTCTGCACCATGACTCTGGCATCATGTTTGCACTATCGTGATCTCCTCAGGCAAAAAGCATTTACTATTGTTGGCATCTTCCTGGATTTCCAACAACAGCAATTTATTTAAAGTCCAGTTGTGCTCCTGGTCAATTGCTGCCAAGGAGCCCCTCACAGGACACATGATGACAAGGAGAGTTAAAAGAACAGTTTTTAAGGGCACACAAGTAGCAGGAGAGACACTTCATTGGGAACAGAAACTCATATTTGTACATGTTTTGCTACTCTTATCGTCATCTGCCTGATGGACTATCATTGTAACTTCAGGTACAATAATCAGGCTTCTCATCCTTAGCTTCAGACCAGGTTAGAAATCTGTCCAATAGAGGTCTCTTCACTAACAACCTTCACAGTGTAACATCTTGATATTGTTCAATGCATGAGCATTTCAAGTTGGAATGCCTTCAAACTGTAGGAAATGTTAACTCTTGAGCAACAGGAAAATCAAAGGGAAAACAAACATTAAAAAAAAGGCTGCATTTCTTCTGGGAACAAACAAGGGCTGCTGGCCTTTTGATCAGTGACAATTTCATATTTAATGGTCACTTCACCCAACTCACATCTATTGGAATCGGAGGATAATTAAGTTCTGTTCAGGTTGTACACTGCACCGCTATATAATGCTGAACCTTATGTTCTTTCTGCTTCATATCTTCATCTGCTTCCCCTGAAGACAGCTGTCCTCTCCAGTTCTTCAATATCCATCACGTCCCCTCTTTACCTGCCCCAGTTATCCTGAGCACAACTTGCAAAGATTATACTGGAAATTGTCCAGGGAAAACTACAATGAGCCAAACTGATCCAAGTACCAGAACCTTACCTTCAGGAGACCTAGTGCCTGCTCCAGAAAGGCTTGGTGGAAGAATGGGCTGTATCATACTGGTACTCAGCCTCAGTCAGGGTGTTTGCATAACTGAGTCATTAGCCACAGTCACAAAGTATAGCCGTTATCACCCAGAAATATTCTTGTAAGACATCTGGTCCCTGTAAAGAAGCAGGAACCTGAGCCTTCTCAAGAATATAGCCTCACGGAAGTTCCTTTTAGCTGGTGGAGAATTCTAAGTTGTGACAGTACTGATTACAGATGACGTGTACATTGACAGGTTGAAATCTTTTCTGTTGATAAAGTCAGCCCTGTTATGATATGGCACTCTCAATGCAATGTACAGTCTATAGCACCCTGCTCCTGGGAGAAGCCAGCTACTGTCCTAAGCTCATCAGACCATAAGATATAGGAGGAGAATTAAGCCATTCAGCCCATCAAGTATGTTGTGTTAGTGGTGGAACAGACTATTTTTAGGGCACCTTTTCTAGCCCCTTCTCTGTGGGGTTGAGCAAAGCAAATCCTGAAGAGGGTTGCTCAGTTGTGAAGAAAGCTGCTGAACTGCTCACCTGTTCATATTTCAATAGGGAAACAACTGAGTGAAACTGCATCGCTTATGTGCTAGTCTGAAGCTAGGGATCTCCAGGTCTCACAATCCTGTCCCTGTTACCTCTCACCAATTACTGCGTGAGTTGGGGGGATTGAACTCCTCTCGGTATCTGCCTTGTGCAGGATATCTTTAACATGGGAATACTGTGCACATCAGCAGACACCGTCTTTGACAGAAGGTAGATCCAGTTCCAGCGAAAAGGAAAGCTCAATGACTGGGGACCTCCAGACTGCTGCAGACTTCATCTACTATCACAGGCACTGATATCAGTCTCTGCATCAACAGAACACACAGTCCTCTCCTCCCAACAAATCCACATCGATCCTCAAAGCATCCCACCCAGACCCATCCCCCTTTAACACACCTAACCTACACAATCCCTGAACACTGCAGGCAATTTAGCATGGCCAATCCACCTAGCCTGTGCATCTTTGGACTGTGGGAGGAAACCCATGCAGACACGGGGAGAATGTGAAAACTCCACACAGACAGTCACCCAAGCGTAGAATCGAACGCAGGTTCCTGGCTCTGAGGCAGCGCTGTTAACCAGTGACCCGCCATGCTGCCCTAGCTGTTGGAAAAATGGTATAGCGAGGAAGGTTCCTGGAAAACTGGGATCACTTCTGTATCCCAAGAAGGTTGTACTGTAAGAACTATGTCTTTCTATTCTTGTGTTACTAAAACTGTAGACTACAAGAAGAAAGATTTGTTTTTAAAAACAGGGATTTAACAGGATGGTTGCATAATTTCACAGAAAGGAATTTGATATCTATTGTGAGTTCTGCCTTTATGACTATGGATTCCTGTAACATGCAGACAATCAGGAGCTGAGTTTACAAGTGAAACCAAATGGCTCTTAGATAACTGAGCAGATAGGAACTGGAGACAAATTACAGAGACACAAGGAGAGAGAAGGGTGCATAGAGAGACAGAGACACAGCAATAGAGAGAGACAGACCGACAGGGAGGGTGACAGATAGAGAAAGACTGACACACTGACAGATAAAAACAGACACAGACAGAGAGAGAGTGAAGGGGGGTGAGAGAGAGAGAGAGACAAGAACAGAGAGAGAGTGTAAGAAAAACAAAGGGCGTGCTTTGCTCTCTCCAGCAGAAGCTGCCGGTTCTCAGAGACATTTTCCAAGTGAATCAGTCACTCTGTACTTCTTACAAGCTAGCAGAAGCTTGTAGAGAAACAAACTAAGGTCTGGGTGAGCTGAAGTAGGGTCATCTCAACATCTGCATCGGGAAGCAAAGACCCACTGAACTGAATCAGTTTTTTCTGCCTCCACGAATAGTCCACTGTCTGTCTGTCTGCCTGTGGACATGTAAAGGGAAAAGTTATAAAGGGATTAGAGTTTTAGATAATACATGCAGTTACCCAAGATCAAACTGATTATTTTCTGGAATCTCTTCACAAGTTGGAACACAATACAGGACAATGGAAGGCAGCTGTTTGTAAGTACAGAAAATTAATATGTTGGGTCTTTAAAATTACAACCATTCGCAAGTTGGGCATTTGTAAATTGGGGAATCCCTGTCGTGTTATATGTCATTAGTTCACATTTGTTTACTTGCAGTTGTAGTCTAATTACTTATAATGATTTTTAATGCTTGTTTAGTACAGAAACCTGAATTGTCCTTTCTATCGACCTTGTCAGGTAAATTGGGATAAGCCCCATTTACAATGGAGGTGGGTTGTCACTGTGCAATCAACTGTCTCCATGAGGCTGTTTTCGTTAGAGAGAAGGTTAAGAGGTGACTTAATAGAGACATACAAGATGATCAGAGGATTAGATAGGGTGGACAGTGAGAGCCTTTTTCCTCAGATGGTGACGGCTAGCACAAGGGGACATAGCTTTAAATTGAGGGGTGATAGATATAGGACAGATGTCAGAGGCAGGTTCTTTACTCAGAGAGTAGTAAAGGTGTGGAATGCCTTGCCTGCAGCAGTAGTAGACTCGCTAACTTTAAGGGCATTTAAATGGTCATTGGATAAACATATGGATGATAAGGGCATAGTGTAGGTTAGATGGGCTTCAGATTGGTTTCACAGGTCGGTGCAACATCGAGGGCCGAAGGGCCTGTACTGCGCTGTAATGTTCTACGTTCTATGTTCTAGAAAGGGTAAACTGCCAGGCGCTCCAGTTTCCTCCCACAGTCCAAAGATGTGCAGATTAGCTGGATTGGTCATGCTAAACTACCCACAGAGTCCAGGAATGTGAAGGTTAGGTGTGTTAACAGTGGGAAATGCACGTTACAGGGATAGGGTAGTGGGGTGGTTCTGGCTGGGATGCTGTTCAGAGGGTCGGTGTAGACTTGTTGGGCCAAATGGCCCGTTTCCACACTGTAGGGATTCCGTGGAAATAGAGCAGTTTGGAAAGGTCTAAATTAGTTCAGGAAGTGTTCAGGGTTGAGAAGGGGATGTGGGAATCCACACAGGATGCCATAAAATGATAGAAAAAGACCAAACGGATATGTAGACAGTTACCAAGAATAAAGTTATGTGTACATAGTACAAGCAATACAGCAAGGGAGTTAGAAGCACAAATTCAGCTTCAAGAATTTGTTGCCAATAAAGGAACCCAGCCTGTTTGGAACGTAACTGAAAACTAAATATTCTTCGCCATAAGATCTTTAATAAGGACAAATTTTGAAAGGAGGAGAAAAGCCAATATTATTAGCCAATAAACAGAATCTAGGTTCACTCATCAAGCAGTGGAAACAAACAGTGAGTGTTAAAGTAGGATAAGTGATATAAGGCTGTGATTGAAGTTTTATATCTGCCTAACAGCAGTATTGTAGTGAGGGGATATGTTCATGCAGGGTGAGAAATACAACCAGCAAAAACTATTGGCTGCAGTAGGACAGTTTAATTTTCACATAGACTGGGTCAAGCAAAATAGCTGATGGATAAAGACAATGAGCGCGTGGAATATTTTAGAACTTTTTTCTAAGGCAAGCTATTTTAGAAGCAATAAGGCCATAAAATTAGTTAAGTCAGATGTCAAAAAATTTCTCTGCAAACAGAAATTATAATAAATTTGGATTTAACATTTGACTTGAGAAAGAGATGACAGTCACAAACCAAAATTTAAAACTTTCGTGAGGAAAATTTGGTAAGTGTGAGAATACATTAAATGTATAAAAATAAGTAAGTAGACCAGCAGCAATATTTCAAAGCGTTATGACTGCATTCACTACAGAAAGCACTTCTATCATCACACTTGTAATATCAAAGGACGTCATTCAGACCATTAAAATTGTTCCAGTGTTAAGCCATTAAATTTGTTTTTTATTGGTGGTCAACACAAACATGATAAATTCCTATGTTACACCTTAAAGTCCACATTAATTCATAATTTCAGAACTAGTATTTTTCATTCCTCACAGCATTGTGTAATAATGACCTGTTTTAATCCCAAGTATTAAAGCTAGAGCTATTAAAAAGAAATTAGAATTTCACCTCAATCTCCTGAAAAGAGCTGTTAATCATCGCAATCAGCATATTTAAGAGGACAATGACCATTGTCACATGGTATACGCCATACAAAACATAGCCAATGTTCTCAATAAATTTGTGACTATAATTGATGACCACCGACTTGACTTCTGATAATCCAAATATCGCCCAAAACAAAGTTTTAAAGCTTTCTTCAACACTGAAAAACAGAAAGAAATATAAAAAAGTGAACCTATTTCGCATTTCAATACCTTTCTGAAAACTTAAATTTAATGAAATCTACAACAGTGCGGGTACAATATAATTACAAAAGCAAAATTGTGGGCTTAGTAAAAATCTGAAATAAGAACAGAAAATGCTTAAAATACATAACTCAGGCAGCATCTGCAGGGAGAGAGAAACAGAGTCAATGTTTAATTTTGATAACAATTTGCCAAATAATGGAGAGTTTCAACAAGTTTTAAGAATCATAAAATCCCTACAGTGTGGAAGCAGGCCATTCAGCCCATCGAGTCTGCACTGATCCTCTGAATAGCATCCAACCCAGACCCATCCCCCTACCCTATCCCTGTAACTCTGCATTTCCCAGGGCTAATCCACCTAGTCTGCACATCCCTGGACACTATGGGCAATTTACTATACGCACTCCACCTAACCTGCACACCTTTGGACTGTGGAAGGAAACTGGGCCTCTCAGAGGAGACCCATGCAGAGAATGTACAGGCTCCATACAGACTGTCACCCAAGAGTGGAATTGAACGCAGGTCCCTGGCACTGTGAGGCAGCAGTGCTAACCACTGAGCCACCGTGCCACCCCCGAGGATAACATGGAAGGTGAAAGAGATTAAATAATAAAATTGATAATGGTGCAACGCAAAAGGACATGGCAATGGGGAAAGTGAAGAAACAAAAGGTGAGCTGAGAGAAGACATAAATACACTGGAAGAATTAAGGTGTGAACATAATGAGAGTGACTTGATCTGAAATTGTTGAGCTCAATGTGGAGTTTGGAAGTCTGTAAAGTGCTCAACCTAAAAATGAACTGCTGTTCCTGAAGTCTATGTTAAATTTCACAGGAGGTTGAGATTAATGTGGTTCATTATGAGAACGGGGTGAGGGGGTGGGCTGGACTTAGGAGAGAGATTACAGAGGTTATAGATTCAGAGAGGGCTTCTGATTAAAGATCAGCCTCCTTTTAACTAATGGGGCATTGTCTATGACCCACCTGCTAAACAAGATGAGCATTGTCACCGAGCCTTTGAAACCTATCACCAAATTTTATTGTATCAGAGATAAAAGGTACTGCAGATGCTGGCGAATCCTCACGCCCCGTCCCCGCAACAATAACCAAAAAAGAATCCCCCTCGTCCTCACATACCACCCCACCAACCTCCGGATCCAACGCATCATCCTCTGACACTTCCGCCATCTGCAATCAGACCCCACCATCAAAGACATTTTTCCCTCCCCACCCTTATCTGCCTTCCGGAGGGACCACTCCCTCCGCGATTCCCTTGTCCGCTCCACACTCCCCTCCAGCCCCACCACACCTGGCACTTTTCCTTGTAACCGCAGGAAGTGCTACACCTGCCCCCACACATCCTCCCTCACCCCAATCCCAGGCCCCAAGAAGACTTTCCACATCAGGCAGAGGTTCACCTGCACATCTGCTAATGTGGTATACTGCATCCGCTGTACCCGTTGTGGCTTCCTCTGCATCGGGGAAACCAAGCGGAGGCTTGGGGACTGCTTTGCAGAACACCTGCGCTCAGTTCGCAACAAACAACTGCACCTCCCAGTCGCGAACCATTTCAACTCCCCCTCCCATTCCTCAGATGACATGTCCATCCTGGACCTCCTACAATGCCACAGTGATGCCACCCGAAGGCTGCAGGAACAGCAAATCATATTCAGCCTGGGAACCCTGCAGCCCAATGGCATCAATGTGGATTTCACAAGCTTCAAAATCTCCCCTCCCCCAACCGCATCCTAAAACCAGCCCAGCTCATCTCCACCTCCCTAACCTGTTTTTCCTCTCACCTCAAGCCACACCCCCATCTCCTATCTACTAACATCATCCCGCCCCCTTGACCTGTCCGTCCTCCCTGGACTGACCTATCTCCTCCCTACCCCCCTACCTACACTCACCTTTACTGGCTCCATCCCCGCCTCTTCGACTTGTCTGCCTCCTCTCCACCTATCCTCTCCTCTATCCATCCTCTATCCACCTCCCCCTCTCTCCCTATTTATTTCAGAACCCTCTTCCCCTCCCCCATTTCTGATGAAGGGTTTAGGCCCGAAACGTCAAGTTTTCCTGCTCCTATGATGCTGCTTGACCTGATGTGTTCATCCAGCCCCATGCTTGTTATACCAAATTTTATTGGAACGTTGTAATAAGCTGATGACAGAGAGGTCAGAGGGGAAGGGAGATGAAGAATTAAAATGGCAGGCAACTGAAAACTTGGAATCATTACTTTGATCTCTCCAGAGGAGAGAAACCTGTATTATAATCAGCAAAAGCGCACACCTTTAGAGTGAAAACACAAGTAAATCATTGCTTCACTTTGGAATGTTTGCCTGGAGAGTACAAAAGGATAATATAAAAGAGCATACGTCCATCTGCAGACCTTACATCCGCTGTACAGTGTCAAGGGAAGGGAAAGGGCTGTTTGAGGTGATTGAAAAGTGGGTCAGGGTGTTGCCAAGGGAATGGCCCCATCAGAATGTTGAAAGGAGGGGAAGCTATATTTGATGATACCATTAAGTTGGAAGTGGCTAAAGCTACAAAAGAGGTTGATGGGGTCAAGGTTAAGTACGCATGGAACCCTGTCTTCACTGGGGGAAAGAAAGGAAAGAAGTATTAAAAATGAAATGAATATGAGTGTATGGTCTGAGTATGGATTTGGTCTGAGTTCAAAAAATGTAATTCAAGAAATGGTGAACATCTTGCAATTATCTTAAAGCAAGGATGGATCTGAAACATAATAAGTTGAAATTCAGTTGGCATCCACAAGGCATTTGTCAGAGTTGTGACAGTTGTTGGGAATGGCCATGTTGCAATGGACAGGGTTGTTTCAATATATCTGATCCAAATGACGAGGGGAACAGAAAGCAATGAGGGTGGGAAGGTAAAAGAAACAAAGGTGATCCTGTAGGGTGAAGAAGACTGTTCCAAAGTGGGCAATTCTGGGAAGAGGAGTGTCACTGAACTAAACAATAATATCAAACTCAAATATTACAATTGCTGAAAATCAGAAATAAGAACAAAAAATGGACAAAATAATCATTATGCCAGAATAAATACATTATTTAGGTGAAAACCATCAGTTACTTGCCATTAGCGGGCAGCTTCATGTTTAATATCTAAATAGGGAAATGTACGAGTGGGACACTTCTATCTAAAGCATTTCACATTCCATCATACTTTGCAGGCCGAAGGGTCTAGGCCTGAAACGTCAAGCTTTCCTGCTCCTATGATGCTGCTTGGCCTGCTGTGTTCATCCAGCTCCACACCTTGTTATCTCTAATGAAAAGCTTTTGTTTTAACCTGGATTCCATGTTCTCTCTTTACAGATGTTAACAAACTTTCCACTTATTACCAGCACTTTGTGTTTTTATTTTAAATTTACAGAATATGCTGTTTTCCTTATCTCCAAGATTTTTATTAGAGCTATAATTTTTAACTTGTACTTTTAAAGGTTTGACAGGGTAAATAGTGAGGAACTATGAAGTCCAAAACAATGAGCGATAATCTTAAAAAAATTGGAATTAGATTCATTCAAGGGTGATGTTAGGAAACACTTCTACACACTAAACAGGAAATAACCTGGACTCACAAAGTTGCAAAGTAGCTACACCAAGAATTAAAAGATCAGGATATGATTGTCAGACAGAATTAATAAGTAGGTATGGGCGCAATGAGAGTTACTAGCCCTTGGTAAACGTTCATGAAACAATGCTTTTAATTCAATTGTACCAATCTAAAAATGACTCGTTGTGATGTTCATGAAGTGCATAGTCTCATAGAATCAGAAGAAGAAAGCACGCCACTCAGTCCTGGGCTTGGTTATAGTCTGCACTATTTTGGCAGCCCTTTCAACCCTCGCTGTACAAAACTCTTTTCTCATTAATGTCTGGGGAATGATAAAACTGAAGTGCTGGTTACTTTTTAACATGAAAAAATTCAGTACCTTACGTTGTGAACATAAAACCACATCAGTCTGTTTCTTACAATTTTAGTACAGAGTTTATCACTTGACAGATTGAAGTGTGATATGATTCAGCGCCTCTAAATAATCTGAAAATGGTGTAAAAAATTTGAGAATCATTGGAATTCTGATTGTTAATCAACCAATCATTTTTATAATGATGAGAAAGCGATGTGTGGATTAGGACTCAAACTGGCAATTTTAGATAATCAAATGTTAGCCATTTAATTATGAGCACAGATGTGTTGCTACATCTTGGTACAACATGTACTGTATCAGAAATCCCCTTGTCATGGTTAAGGTAGTGGAGATTTCAGTCCAAGTTTTGACATAGTAAATGAGGCTGTCATTTTCCAACGTAATTGCTATTCCAGAAGGCTCCTCTGTGTGCCATAAAATACATCAAGATACACATTTGTCTTGGCTAACACCTAACACAATTTTAACTGTAATTGTACAAATAATCTGGAAAGGCTTTCTGGAATACCATCAATAAAACGTGTCTTTATCAGAAGCAATGCGGCCCATATTCACTCATCCTTCTCCCTCTGGACTAATTAATACAATGGATTGTTTTCCTATGGACCTTAGTAATATCTCAAAACAGCTGCACTTTTGTTACTCATTAAAGCCCTTTTTGCCAGAACTGAACAGCCCACTCCTTTAACAAAAGACATGGCCTTGAAGTCAGTGGGTCTCATGGTCACTGCTGAAATACACCAGCTGCAGGCCACTTCAATTGCACCTATAACAAGGTACGGAGACACCAGTCAGTGAGACCCATCAATGGAAAATGTCTCTACTCTCTCAAAATCTAACTGGTCTGCAACCATAACAACAGCCTTCTCCATAGCCGCACTCACTTTTTTTCTGGTAAATGCCAAGACATTTTATTTCTTCTGCCAGTCCAGTCCTTTTGATCTTTCTTCAAACCCACAAATTGTGTCCTTGGATATTACGGGAGAAAGGAAGTCCCTTGAATACATGGCCACTGAAGCCTCTAAGGGAGTTCCTGACAGAGGCACTAGGTTGATACAGTGAATGCTCAGTAGGATATGGAGGCCTTTAGGCTTCTGAACATGCAGTATTAGTCAGGTAGTGCAGTCTGATACCCTTTGCAAGAGTTTGTCTACAAAATATGGCCCATCAGAGGGGTACAGATCTTGAAAGTGGTGAGTGCCTGGTCAGCTTGTTGGGAGAGATGCAGGAGGAGGAGGAGGTAGAGTGGAAGGACTTAGAGGAGGAGAGAGAAGAGACTCAACAGAGAGGTATTCCTGCTGCATTACAAGATAGCCTCCATCTCCATCCCTATAGGAAGAAGACCCCCACTTCTCCCTTCCTGCATCTGCTTTAGATCCGGATCAATGTCAGTGAGGTGACACCCAGAGCTAACCCAGGTGTAAAGTCTTTGGCTCCTCTGTGACATTTGGCTTTTGTCTGGCGATGTGGAAAACCATGGCACAAACTGCAGATTTCTCCTGTAGGACAAACAACAGCCACTAAATGAGACACACAATTCATCTGGTCCACCTGCATTGTCACCCCAACTGGCTTGAAGTGGACCATAAACCCATGTCCATATCAATGAAGGGCCTACTCCTGTGAAAATCTAAATCCCACCTCCTGAGTCCCACTTCCCAAAATGCTCCTGCCCACTTGGACACTGTAACACAACCCCTGTTTTTTCTCACTCTCACTCTCTAAGTTTACTGGTACTTGGAGCATGTGACAATTATGGCCAGAGTGCATATTGCTGTGGTGACACTGCTTGTACGCATAGTCCTTTATGTTCCTTCATTCACAGAAAAAGACAGAAGGACACAACATGAAAACCCTTGCATAGTAAAGTGAAGTGCTGTTTTAATTGTATGGTGGCCTCCTTGATGCAGATCAAATTGAGGATAATAGTTTAACGTGAATATAATCGCAACAGCTATTGGTCTGGGGGAGCTTCTAGCTTCACTATTCCCCAATCCTATTAACAATTGGAATGATTTAATTCAATCAGTTTTGAGCTTATTTTAGTTTTTCAAAAGTGTAACACTCTTTCTATTCAGTAAAGACCATCCCATCTTGCAAGTTTTGTGCACAGTATTAAAATACAGGAAGATAAGCAATCAGTAACAGCTTCATTGGCTGGTCATTGTCAGTGGAAAAACCAATGTATCTATTTAATTATCTTTATATTTCTACCTGAGCTATGTCTCAACTGGCATAAAGTCAAGCAGCATTGAGAGTAAAACATTTAGCTCGAAGACAGAGCAAAAAAGAACAGGGTTTTGTTCAATGTCATTGGCCATTTCAACAAAAAGAACCATCTCAATGTGCTAACCATTTAGACAACTACAGCTGTGGCCAGGGTTTTAAACTAGCAGGGATGGAGGAGGGTGGGAAGTGAATGGGGATCTAGAAATCCAAGAAAAAAAGTCAATGCAATAGAACAGCGTAGTAATGTGGATAAAGATAAACAGAATGAGACAGCAGGGACACTGAGTAACAGTAATTCCACATTGAATAAGGTACTGTTGCAAAAGAATTCAATTAAATTTTCATATGAGAACATGTGATGTATCCACAATACTATAGATGAGACAGTGGCAAAAGTAAATGGTTTAAATTTGATAGCCATTACAAAGATATAGTTTAAAAGCTGGGAAATAAATATTAAAATCCAAAAGAACTGCGGATGCTGTAAATCAGGAACAAAAACAAAGTTGCTGGAAAAGCTCAGCAGGGCTGGCAGCATCTGTGAAGGAGAAAACAGAGTTAATGTTTTGGGTCCAGTGACCCTTCCTCAGAACTGATGGTGGCTGGGAAAACATCAGTTTATATGCAGAAAATAGGGAGATGGGTGGAGTAGGGAGTAAACGATAGGATAGAGCCCAAAGAGAGAGAAAGACAGTTGGACAGACAAAGGAGTTGCTAATGATCAGGTTGGGAGGGTGAATAGTTGTTAATGGGGACTGTTAGTGAACTAACAACAGGGGGTGTGTAGTGGCAGGCTATGTGGTAACAAGGCCTGGTGTGTGGGGTGGGGGGCTGGGAAATGGGAGAGTTTAGGCCCTAAAATTATTGAACTCAATATTGAGTCCGGAGGGCTGTAGGGTCCCCAAGCGGAAAATGAGGTGTTGTTCCTCCAGCTTGTGCTGGGCTTCACTGGAACACTACAGCAAGCCGGAGACAGAGATGTTGGCTAGGGAGTAGGGTGGTGCGTTGAAGTGGCAGGCAACAGGTCGTTCAAGGTCTTTTTTGCGAGCAGAACATGGGAAATGAATATTCTTGGGAACAGAATGGGGAGAATGTATCCTGTCTAGAAGTGATGCGTAAGCTAGGACAAGGCCAAATTATCAGGGTGGGCAGGTTAACTCTGGGTGACACCCACCTCCTTCCTGTTGCTTTAGCAATTAGGGCCTGAGCAGGATGGTTTATGGTTGGCCTTGCAAATTACCCATGAATTACAGCCAAAGAGTGGTTAATTATTGACTATTTAAGGGCCTGAGCCTGCTATCAGCTCAATTTACCTGTTTCCAGAAGGACAAATCAGTAAAACTTGTGAATGATACATATTAGTCCGATTTGTTTTGTGTACCTCAGAATAATGCTCCTGTGTAACCAGTACATACATTTTGTAAGTATTCCTGTTCTTTTACTGGGCTTTCCCCCTGGGAGGTTGGAAGTGGAGATCCATTTGCCCTAACCTAGAGGCAAATGGGGGCACAGACTGGGGGAGTGGGGGTGGTTCCAGATGTAACCAGCGAAAGCCAATCCCTGCCCTATACTCCAACTGCCTCTGCTTGTGAACCCCCAACCCACCCCATGATCATCCCCACACAATGACTGATCTTTCCACTGCTCCCAAATGGCTCAGGCTGTTATTCAGCTACAGCTTCAGTCTTGGATGTATCACATGCTACAAACAGTGACTGCCAGCCTCTGATTGGCCACCAATCTCCAGAGGGATAGAGCCTGATTGATACTGAGGCCCACAGGTCAACATTAACCTATAAAATGGAAATTCCAGGCCAATCTTTTGATTGCAAAGGATGAGGGATAGGCTTGACAGTCAGTGAGAAAGGGCCTGGGCTCAGGCAGTTGCAAAATGGAGGAAATATGGATGGGAACGACAACAGAATTTGCTGGAAAACCTCAACAGGTCTGGCAGCATCTGTGGAGAGAAGTCAGAGCTAATGTTTCGGGTCCAGTGACCCTTACTCAGAATATGGATGCGGGTTAGGAATAGCAAGAGTTGGAACACATTGGGAGCAGTTTCTAGCCCCCTAATAATAGTTACATCATTGAAGAGAGCAGTTTATTACAAATGGGATGAAATAATTGTGGGAAACCTTTAGGTTTGTGTTAGACTTGGGAGAATCAAATTGGCAAAGTTGTTGCAGAAGGTCTGTTTGTAAAATATTTTTACTACCATTTCCAGAAGAAATACATTGTACTTTGCAATTAATCTTTCTTGAACTGGTCCATGATGACTGTCTTTGACTAATCCACATTTTTCTAAATTAAGATTTTCCCAGAATGTTTTACAATCATTTTCCTGTCACAGACGATAGGTTGACTGGTTTGAAATTACTTGATCAATTTATTTCTCCCTTTTTAATAGAATAATGCTAATTGCTCTCCAGTCCGCTGGTACCACACAGTAACCAGAGAGAATTGGAAAGTTATGGTCAAAGCTTCTGCTATGTTATACTCCCCTTATCAGCAGAGGGCCTGGGAACTTTTCCACTTTCACTGACATTGACACTTCTCACACTTCCTCTTTCGCTGTCCCCACCACTGAGCTAAGGTGCCCAGCTTCAAGTTCCACTACCCCCAACAGAGGTGGTTCGTAATGTGTCTAAACAAGTTGATTGAAAATATTTACTTCCACTCTCACAATGTTAATTTAATTCAATATTTCTTACTCCTCTGTCCTGATTGCAATGTCTATATACAAAGATTAGCTAATGTATTATGTTTTTCTTCAGTAAGTATAACCCATTTTAGTGTTGTTGGACTTTTTTTTAAATCCTTTTCATTCTTGCACTGCACTGTGGACAATCTTCAACATAGTTTACATGGGGAAACAGGGAAGGTTGAGCAGTTTGGAAGAATTACTTATATCAAATGCAAGTAATAAAGTTTACTTGCTTTGGCAAAACGCTTGAGTTTTACAATATTTTTCTCATTAAGTGCTAACTCCCATGGGTTCAGGAATTCACCTTTTTTGAGATTTTGCCACATTCTGATATACCAGTAGCCTGGCCACATAGATGCTATTTATGTGGTTCAAACTGCTGGATGCTACTGTTAAAGAGGTGCTGATCCTCACAATTGAACCTTCCGTGTGGTTGTTCTGGTATGAGTCCAGAAGTTAGGAAAGCAGTAAAATTGTTGTTTCAAGGGAAGATTTATATTTGGTAATAAAAAGCTTAGACTTTACGCTTTAAACAGAAGAAAAACAATAATTTCTAGCCTTAAAAGCTTCATCAGTGCAGCTGTCTTTAGTTCAAGTCTAATCTGGTGTCGCTATCTCAAATCAGGCCAGGAGTAATGTATAACTTGCAACAAATGCTAGAAAATATGATTACATTTAAATGTTTATTTAGACAATGCTAAATGGTGCTATTCAGCATAACTATAGGACATATTGATGCAACCATGACAAAAGAGTCAGAAGACTCAATTTTCTTCCATCTTTCTCCCTATCTCACTTAAAGGCATTGATACTTTGCCATCCAATGTTTCAATTTGTATAGACAACCCTCTTACTTTACTGAAATATTGATCCTTTCCATGTGAATCCAGGCAGTTTGTGCCTCCAGACTACTGCACCACAAATAAAAAACCCTGATTTCATTTAGTTGTATCTAAAAATTATCACAGCAATATTGTCAAGCACTTTAAGAGAAAAGGTGTTAAATAGGAGGAATATCTCAAAATTTAATGTTTCAATAGGCAATATCAGCCATGTTTACAATGCACTCTGAGAAGAATTGGGTACCATCTTCACACTCTAAATTGGGCAAATCAACAGTTTTCTTAATTTGATCCAAATTAGCATTAAGAAAATAATTAAATACACAGTCTTTCTTCAAATACAAATACAAATCCACTTTAGTAGATCAGAAATCTAACTGGAAAAGCTTCCAGGCAATAATTTTAACGGTAGTCTTACAGTATAAACGGTAATCGTACTTCTCATCCATAAGGTTTGGAAATATCAAGGTGCAAATAGTCCATTAAAAACAATGAAACCTGTATTAGTACTTACGTTGTAAATGCATTGTTTTGCTTTGCTCCCAGGTAGTGTGAATAAAGATTAAACATCCCAATCATGAATGCTACAAACACCATGATGAATATGACCATAAATTTGAATATGTCTTTCACAGTTCTTCCCAGAGATATTTGTAAAGGTCCAAAGCTTTCATTAGCAGGAAGAATGTATGCAATTCGAGAGAAGCTCATCACAACCGCGATTGCATAGAGGCCTTCAGATATAAGCTGGGGATCAGATGGAAACCACTTAATTCGAGCTGGAAGAAAATGTCAAAATAAATAACATTAATTCTGCTACATGTCAGCTGAATATAAAAATGATTCAAACATGCCCTAGGGCCTTCTTCTGTGCCATGGTTTCAAATCACTATCTGAAATTAATTCAGCTTTTTTTTTTTATTTTTGGCAAGTTTGCCAATCTACTTTAGAGTCATAGCATCACACAGCATAGAAAAAGGCCCTTCAGCCTATCATGTCTATGCTGACCAACCAACACCAAATTGCACTAATCCCATTTACCTGCAGTTGGCCTGGAGGTTAATATGCCCTGGTATTTTAAGGGCTTATCCAGATGTTTATTAAATGTTGTGAGAGTACCTGCCTCCACCACCCTCTCGGGCAGCTAGTTCCATATTTCTACCACCCTCAGGGTGAAAAAAATTCTTTCTCACATCTCGTCTGAACTACTTGCTCCTCACCTTAAACTTATGCCCTCTGGTCTTAGGCACATCTGCCATTGGGAAAAGATTCTCACAATCTACTTTATTTTGCCAAACATACTTAACACACAAAGTGTGATTTATACCCAAAGCTTTTTTACACTGATAGACGGTGATATATATTCAGTTATCAACAATGGCCACTCATTTGTCATTCTTAGGCAAGCTGGGAATCGTTGTGTTTAAGAGCACCATGGTAGAGGTACCGTTACAATATTTTTCAGTAACTTCCAAAATTGCTGTCCTTCGATGCACAGCATCCATTAAAACCACAAAATCAGTGAGAGATTACCGTCATATGTGTTCTTTGTACTTGCAGTTAAAGGATACTCCTGTTTTTATACCTGTCTTTATGGATGCTACAAGGTCCCTAAAACTACAAAAATCTTATGTTCATGATGTGCACGTACATCTGCAGTGTGAAGTGTGCCGGACTGCGTACTTGATGAGGAGCCTGTGTATATGCGACATGTAGAACAGACAAATCATGATGCCAGGAATTAGTGTGCAATACTGAACTGATGTCAGCATTGACATTAGGGAGCTCCTTACTCTAGCATACATCCTTTCGTGACTTTGTACAGCTGAACTAACATTCACAGCTATGAAAAAATCCCCTATCAATTTTTTTAATGCATCATCACCTATTTGCAGGTAAATTGTGGATTTTTTTTTCTCTTTGCTATGGCAGTTCCATACATTTTTTGGTGCTTTTCCATGTTTGCTTATTGTTTCAATAATCTACAGGGCATGACCGGTCTCTTTTACCAGAGTCTTAAATGGTTTGTGCACAAACTGGTGATTTTCAGATATTGGTGGCCTGGTAGGATTTCCTTTTGGCATTGATAAAGACTGAGAGAATGAGCAGAAGCCATGTGGATCAATACAAACTCTTAGAAAAGGGAAGGATGATGGTGTCAGCAATGTCCCTTTCCAGTTCATTATCAATACTGTCTTCTACACAGAGATGCCAGTCCTATTCCCGTTATGTTCAGTGACTATTGTTTAGTACCACACTCTCCTGCAAGTGAGAAGCACATGTATCAGTGAGTGTTATGGATTGACTTTGGTTGTTGTCACAGCCATATCTGAATAATTATCAGGTGTGTGCAATTTGTGAAACGTCGGATTGAGATTTACCATTGTTTAATGTGTGCGGGGGTGATGTAAAACATTATAGGAAGGATGTGGAAGCTTTAGAGAGGGTGCAGAGGAGATTTACCAGGATGCTGCCTCGACTGGAGGGCAGGTAACATTGTTTCTCTCCACACGTGCTCTCTGACCTGCTGAGTATTTCCAGTAATTTCTGTTTTTATCTCATATTTTCAGAATCTTTTGTATTTTATTACAATTTGTGTTAAAACATGCATATCGCAGATATGGTTGATAGAAATTGTTTTTACGTGAATGATGTGGTGTGGTGATTTCAGCAGTCGATATTAGCAATGCAGTTTTGGGGATATGATAGTTAAACAGGTATTCATTAACTTCGATAATTTATGTGAGAGCTTAAACTTCTCCCTGCAGTGAATCCAGGTCCTTGAGCTGCATTCTGTTATTGATCTCCTCTGTTATTGCTCGTCATTGGTTTCTGAGTATTTACCTAGATCATCATCTCACATTTCCTTCACCACTGAATTTCTGGAAGTCCCCAGTGAAACCGATGAACTAAATCCCAAAACTCATGTTAGTATCACTCTCAGATAACAAGGTGTAGAGCTGGATGAACACAGCAGGCTAAGCAGCATCAGAGGAGCAGGAAGGCTGACGTTTCGGGCCTAGACCCTTCTTAAGAAGCCTTCCTGCTCCTCTGATGCTGCTTGGCCTGCTGTGTTCATCCAGCTCTACACCTTGTTATCTCAGATTCTCCAGCATCTGCAGTTCCCACTATCTCTTAGTATCACTCTCATTGAGTGAGTTATTAACAATGAAATTAACAATTTACCTCTCTCATTTGGATGGCTTACACAAAGCCTAATCAACTGCTGTCAAAATTTAAAGCCGGGATTTGGCGCTGGTTTGCCAATGCTCTGTAAATTTCAACACTTTAAGCCACCAGTAGCGCACTGCCATATTCTTCCAAACCCATTCACTTTTATATACATAGTTTGATGCCTTAAAAGTCCAGGTTTTATTTTCCTGATCAAGAATTAACACAAATTGTAATAAAATACAAAAGATTCTGAAAATATGAAATAAAAACAGAAATTACTGGAAATACTCAGCAGGTCAGAGAGCACGTGTGGAGAGAAACAATGTTACCTGCCCTCCAGTCGAGGCAGCATCCTGGTAAATCTCCTCTGCACCCTCTCTAAAGCTTCCACATCCTTCCTATAATGAGGCAACCAGAGCTGAACACAATATTCCAAGTACAGTCTAATCGTGGTTTTATAGAGCTGCAGCATAACCTCACGGCTCTTAAACTCAAGTTGGTAACATATACAACAGATTTTAAGTATATGCAAGCATCTTGGAGGATTTCGCTCGAAATATTGATTTTGTGATGCAAACTTGGTTATCTCACCAGTTCATGCACTTAAGTAACATTTACAACAGATTTTAAGAAGTTTATTCAAAATGGAGATTTTGATGTGTACCGTTGCTTTTCTCACTGAGTTATGCACTTTAGTAGCATCTGCTACAGATTTTAAGAAGATGCTAGTATTTTGGAGAAGTTTGCAAGAGATGTTGATTTTGTGGCTCAGAAGTGCTTATCTCAATGAGTTATGCACTTTAGCAACATACAGCAGATTTTAAGAAGTTAACTAGAAATGGTGATTTTGAAATGCAAAGTTGCTTATCTGACTGGGTTATGCACTTTAGCAATGTCAGCAACTGATGATAAGAATATGCCAGCGTTTGGGGAAATTTGCTAGAAATCTTGATTTTGTTGAGCAAACCTGCTTATCTCACCAAGTTATTTCAGAGATAGTAGGAACTGCAGGTGCTGGAGAATCTGAGATAACAAGGTGTAGAGCTGGATGAACACAGCTCCTCTGATGCTGCTTGGCCTGCTGTATTCATCCAGCTCTACACCTTGTTATCTCACCAAATTATTCACTTTAATAATGTGTACAGCACGTTTTAAAGTGTTGTTAGAACTGGAGCTTTGGTCATTTAAGATAACAAGGTGTGGAGCTGGATGAACACAGCAGGCCAAGCAGCATCATAGGAGCAGGAAAGCTTGACGTTTCGGGCCTAGACCCTTCATCAGAAATGGAGGAGGGGAAGAGGGAACCCTGCAGCCCAATGGTATCAATGTGGATTTCGCAAGCTTCAAAATCTCCCCTCCCCCAACCGCATCCCAAAACCAGCCCAGCTCGTCCCCGCCTCCCTAACCTGTTCTTCCTCTCACCTATCCCCTCCTCCCACCTCAAGCCCCACCCCCATTACCTATCTACTAACCTCATCCCGCCCTCTTGACCTGTCCGTCCTCCCTGGACTGACCTATCTCCTCCCTACACCCCCCACCTACACTCACCTTTACTGGCTCCATCCCCACCTCTTTGACTTGTCTGTCTCCTCTCCACCTATCCTCTCCTCTATCCATCTTCTATCCGCCTCCCCCCCCTCCCTATTTATTTCAGAACCCTCTTACCCTCCCCCATTTCTGATGAAGGGTCTAGGCCCAAAACATCAAGTTTTCCTGCTCCTATGATGCTGCTTGGCCTGCTGTGTTCATCCAGCTCCACACCTTGTTATCTCGGATTCTCCAGCATCTGCAGTACCTTTTATCTCTGATACAATTTTATCTCTGGTCATTTAAACTTGCTTATCTCAATGAGATAGACACTTTAGTAACATGTACAACAGATTTTAAGAAGTTTGCTTGCATTTTGGAGAACTTTGCAAGACGTGGTGCTTTTGTTGTTCAAACATGCTTATCTCACTAAGTTCTGCATTTTAGTAACATTTACAGGAGATTTTAAGAGGTTTGTTCGAAGTGGAGATTATGATGTGCAAAGTTTCTTATCTCAGAGAGCTATGTACTTTATTAACATCTACAGTGGATTTTAAGAAGTTTGCTAGAAATGGTGATTTTGATGTGCAAATTTGTTTATCTAACTGAGATATGCATTTTAGTGACATCAACAAAGGTCTTGCATAGCTCCGAAGTAGCATGGTCATCTTTTAAAGTTGGTTTTATACCCTACTTCTGCCCTTGCCTGAACTTTCAAGGTTGGCCAAAAGATTTCCTTTTCTTTGAATTCCTTTTCTTGGCCAATTGTGTAAATAAGCCAATCCCAAGTTTTCGCACAGGACTAATCCAGTTTGATTTGACCAGTCATAAAACATCTCACCATTCCCCTCCACCTATCATCTCCTCTATCCATCTTCTATCCGCCTCCCCCTCTCTCCCTATTTATTTCAGAACCCCCTTCCCCTCCCCATTTCTGAAGAAGGGTCTAGGCCCAAAACATCAGCTTTCCGGCTCCTCTGATGCTGCTTGGCCTGCTGTGTTCATCCAGCTCTTCACCTTGTTATCTCAGATTCACCAGCATCTGCAGTTCCTACCATCTCTCACCATTGTTCTCGTTGTACAGTATCAGTTATGCTGGAATTCCCAGGCCAACATTATCCATTATGTTTACAACCGAATATCAACATTGCCTCGCTGTGTTGGTGACAAATAATGTCTTCACTTTAACTTCATGCAAGTAGCAAGCACTCATTATTGGCATTCACTTCAAGATATCGCAGCAATGATAAAATACTTGTCGGAATTCTTTTTTTTGGCCAATGTAGGAGGACCATCATGGAAACAGTAAAGCATTAACAAGCTTTAGAATTTAGAACCATCGAATCCCTACAGTGTGGAAACAGGCCATTTGGCTCAACAAGTCCACACCACCCTTCCGAAGAGCATCCCACCCAAACCCATTCCCTTACACCTGAATTTTCCTCATGTCTAGCCCACTTAACTTAAATATCCCTGGGCACTATAGCACAGCCAATCCACCTACCCTGCACATCTTTGGACTGTGGAAGGAAACCCACGCAGACACATGGAGAATGTGCAAACTCCACACAGACAGTCACCTGATGGCGGAATCAAACCTAGGTCCCTGGCACTATGAGGCAGCAGTGCTAACCACTAAGCCACCATGCTGCCCACTGCGCAAATATTAGAACTAAATCAATCATAATTAACGTAGTTATAAATCTTTGTGTATCACCAATTTACTCCCAGTTGAAGAGACAGGTTTTCATCGTGTCAGAGAGCAGCTTTTTTCGTATTGAGATTGCAAACTCAGCATCCGATGAACTGCACGTTATGCCATTCTGAGAACTGTGGTCTATGATTTTCGATATAGACAATGCACAGAGATTTCATTAGGATGCTTGAGTAGATACTGGTCCTATCCTTATAGCAATTCCATTTTTCAATCAGTAGGATGTGGTTAAATAGTAAAAGACTTAACAATTTGGCTTTTATACTTTCCGAGCTAATTAAACGGCACAATAAAGAATGGTAGAAGATGCATCAGACTGACCAAGGGTGTAGTATTCTATTTCTGTAGGCAGTGTCACATTAGCTAAATCCATTTTGATCTTTTCATCCACAAAGCTTTGTGCCTTAGAAGCATGCCAAAATGCCATAAACCGTGCTATGAATGATGCTGCAAAGATGGCTAGCATTCCAAAGTCTAATAAGTTCCAAAGTTCCAGCAAATATTCCCTCGGGCCTTGTGACCACATTTTTTTACACTCTGACCAGATCATTCCTACAGAAAGGAAAAACAAAAGATTAACTTTACTCCTTTGCTCATTACAAAATATCAGATTGTGTCAGTCAATAATTGTCGATTAAATGTGAAGACTAACAGTTTATCTCATGGATGTGATTACCAAAAATAATACAGTTGTCATATGAATGGATTGGTAATAACTGTTGAACACTTCGTAATGGAACACAGAAAATTATCCAGTAGCAATGGGTGTCCTTTCATCTTAGATTTTTAGAACTTTGATGAATGTTAATAATCTTTTACATATTTAGATAGTGGCATTTTCTATGCCACCCTTTAAGTTATAGGAGTTCATAGGCAGATTTTGGAACAGTCTAATAATAGGAGATACTTTTGGAAAGAATATAAATGACATTTTCTCCAGCACTCATTGCCTCTCATGTCATTACGATACTCAGTAATGGTGTTGGCTTGCTTCACTTTGCTTGCAATTTATTTTCTTACTTTGCTGGAGAAATAAAATTAAGAATATTCAACAGAATTCTGAGTGTGCATCTGCGTCTGTTGGTTCATTTTAAGAAAATATAGGAGTTACCCTTGGAAACAATTCTGAATGATAAAAGATAAATACTTTGGGCACCTGAAGGGATACTGCTTTTACTCTTCATCCTTCAACTGTTGTGACCTCAGATTACTCTCAGCAGGGTTTTATAGGGAAGAATTGTAGGTTAAAATGCAACAAAGATTTTCTGAGATTAAAATTTAGAAAAACCAAAACTTTATCAAGTTGAACGTCAGCAAAATTTATGTGACTCCCAGCAACACTCCATGCATCTGGCCTCAATTTCAATCACTGTCCCAGCTACCATTTGGTGCCAAGTTAGGAACTGCAGATCTTTGGAGTTTTGCTTAACCTCAAATTCAGTTATCTCCTCCACACTGACTCTGTATTAAAACTGCTTTCTTCCACCGTTTCTGCAGAATTTCCTGTCTCTTCTTCTGCCTCTCCCATCCTGTATTTAGACCTTCATCTCTTCAAGCCCAACTTCTCTAACTCTCCCTTCCCTGGTTTCCCACCTATCAACTTTTCATAAGCCTCAGGGTGAGTTGATGGCGTAATGGTAATGTTACTGGATTCTGAATCACAAATTTCAGCTTGATGATCTGGGGGCATGGTTCAAGTCTCACCATGCAGGTGGTAGAATCTGAATTCAATAAAAAATCTATAACTAAAAGCTAGCCTAATGGTGATCTTGTAACCATTATTGTTGTAAAAACTCATCTGGTTCATTAATGGGGATTAGGGAAGGAAATCTGTTGTCCCTACCTGTTCTGGCCTACATGTGACTCCAGACCCACAGCAATGTGGTTGACTCCCAACTTGCAGCCTTTAAAGATAGGCAATCAATGTTGCCCTAGCCAGTGATACCCACATTCCAAAACAAGTTAAAAAAAATTATCCAAAATTCCAATCACGTCATCATATATGCAGGCTTCTCACATTGATTTCTGATAATTTACTCTGAGAAAATAGCTTTTAATCTGCCTCAGAATACTGCCAGTAATCAGACTGATTTCTGGGAAAGGAACAAACTAATGCAGATTGAAGTATGAAGGCTTAATATGAACAAAACATTTCCTAAAAGAGACAGAAGACAAGCTAGCATGATCACAGGCTCTGAGATAGCTCACTTAGAAGGTTTGAGAGAAGTTGGGATCCCCGAGTGACTTTTTGTAACATACTTGAACTTAAAGCCTAGGAAGTAAATGAGCAATGTGACAGGGTGAGATTCTGTTTGTCAGGCTATCATCAGGGATACCACACAGTAGCATGTAGTGATTGTTACCAAAGACTTAAACTTTTCTAATACCTGCCTCACTCAGATTAGTCGACAGGAAGCTCCTTTAGAAATAAATATGTACAAGATCACATTTTTAATAATTAGGTTCTAGTTTTTAGGGGATAGATTTCCACAGGTGGATTTCTTGTTCACCCATTGGGATCTTGACAGAAGATCTGCAGAAATACCAGAAACAAATTCAAAATGTACTTTCCCAGGTTAGTTCATAAATGAAGGGGAGAAGTCTCAACTCATCAGAGAAACATATCACCTCAGCTCCAATTCTATTTTTCAAATAGTTCTTAGTGGTACAGAACTTGATCTTGCTGAAAAAAAGACAGATTTTGTTGAAGCTTTTCAAGTTGCACTCATCAGGACCTTTCACAAGAATACAAAATTAAAGCTAAAACCAACTTTTATACGGATAAGAGCAGATTGCAGATTGATTGGCAAGTGAATTCTGATTGGTAGAGGTGGGACATGCAGAAAGCCCCCATTAATGGTGATTGACAGTTAACAACTAGGCTTTGTTTAAATTTTAGATCAGGTTGTTCAGATTGTTCAGAGCATTGTCCTGAGAAACGAACCAGTCACCTAATTGGCTCAGTGTGTATACAAGTCCTTCCTGTCTGCAAAGAATAAGATCCTAGTTGTTAATAGATGTAGCTTCCAGTAGGTATGAGCTTCACTACAGTCCTCTCCCATTCAGGATTATCCAGAAAATGTTTGTTCAGTTGAAAATTCACATCTAATGGTATACGCTTCATTGCAAGCTTTGCAAATAATTTAATTCTAGATTTCTACTGAACAATAAATCAAATCAAAAATCAAAGACCTGTTTTGCTCCATTTGGAGTTCGCATTCATTCGGACACTATGACCTAGAATTTCGTGTCTCTTTCTGTGTTGGAATGGATGCAGAAGGGCTTTAAAGAATAATGGATGGGATCCAACATTCCCTATAAACTGTGCAGCTGCATGTAATGCTCTGATGTTGGCATGCTGATTGTGGCATTCATTTCCAGTTCCAGAAGCTGCTGCCAAGCATGGGTCTCAGAGGTTCATGCAGCCAATATGAAAAGTGGAGGGAACACTAGAGGGGTCTATTCAGGATCCCTGCCCCTATTTCCAATTCCACCAGGATTTTCTGATGCTGGGTAAGAATGCGGATAGTGGAAAGACCACTCCTTTTTTGTACCATGGACTAAAAATTGTAGAAGATGCTACTTTTAATCAAGGAAGCTATGTAAGAAGATGTACAAAATGGGTTTAGCTATCTTACTTCATACCAGCGCTTTGGCAGCATTTCAGACAGAATGGAGCTACTGTGCGTTCAGGGCAATTTTGTCCAGAGACATTTCCTTGGTTGGTGTTGTGGGCTCAGGAGCACTCAGCTTTGTAACAGCCACTCAATAGGTTCGTGAGCAGGTGGACACAGCGTGGTATGTGAGCAATACCGCAGCCTATGAGGCGAAACCATCCAGAACTCTCTTCCTTACTTCTTTGTGGATAAATTAAACAAAATTCTAAGCTAATCTCCCTCATCTCCCTGTGGAATGTGTTCTCTCTGTAAATTCCCTATTGAAAGGAAAGGGGAAAGGAGGAAAGGGCGAAGAAACCACTTTCACAGGCACTGTTAGATTTAAAATCCTCCTGAAAACTTTACTATTTGACAATGTTTTTGTTTTCCCATTACCCTCCTCTCTGCCCTACCTTCATGTCCACTGTGTTGGTACCTTCTTTATATAATGTATCTTGAAACATTCCTTGTACATGCAGGATGCTACATAATTACAAACTGTTGTTACAAAACTAACAATCATCTTGTATCTTCTGACTCCTAAGAGCTATAATATTAAAAAAGATCATTCTTTTTAATACTTTTTAATTATTACTGAAGTTTGAAAAGCAGAATTGTTAAATTCTTAATATTAAAAAATTGAAGTGAAGAGTCAAGGCCGACAGCACTGAACACGATCAAGGTCAGAAACAGAAGAAATGATAAATCAGGAAGTTATGGTTTGCTGAGGGCTTTGGAATACTGAGGGTTACAGAAAGAACACATCCCACGATTACCAAAAAGAAAGGAAAATTGTTAATATTACAACAAGAGGAAATTCATGCATTATACAACTTCTTCATATTTCTCAAATCACATTCAATCGGCCCAAATTCTTTTCTTTGTCCCATGAAATATTCAGATACAATTATGGACCAGTTCCGATCAATTTTACAAATTAAACTGTATCTACATGTTTATATAACATTGTATTATTCATCTGATGATGTTCAAGAAGTCCCTGTGCAATTCAAGGCAAAGGAAAATCCTGTAAAATTGGAAACGATGGAACTGGTCTGAATTTGTCTCGTGAAAATGGAAATCGAGTTTGCACCAGCATCATGATTTCTAACGAAAAGGAATTGTGTCAGCTCTTACAGGAACATTTCTTAGAGAAATTTCTTCACTCAGAACGTGGTGAGTCTTTGGAATTCTCTTACCCTGGAGAGATACACAAACTCAGTCTTTGAGAAGGTTCAAAATCAGAAACCGACGGATGTCTGGAGACTTATGACACCAGAGATATGGAGATAATGCAGGAAAGTAAGATTGAGGTAGATGATAAGCCATGCTCTAATTGCATGGTGGACCAAGGTCTACAAGCAAAATGGTTCTACGCCAGTTTCTTCTGATTTTCTGCCCTCATCATGCTGCTTGTCAATCTGAAGGACATGTTGTGATCTGTTTTGTTTGACAGCAGGTCACTTCCAGCATGCATGAGGATCTCTGGAATATCAGCCATGGTATCATCTGGGCTTTCCATGGACTATCAACTGATGACCCTTTCTGAACAGCCGGAACATTCTTCCACAGTAGGGAAGCAACAATACAAGATTGGCCAGTTTTACATGTTACTAACATCCTCAAAGTGCACAGTGCAATCAATGTCACTCCCAATGCTTTGTGAGCTCCAGGCCCACTTTTTCCATCTCCTCAGCTGTAACAGCTACCTCTCAGGGAATACCCAGATCATATAAAATGAGATGCATGGTACCCTGCACCCCAGCAGGAGGTTTGCTACAGTTTGTCACAAAGAATTTCTCCTCTGAAAGCTGTCCTTTGTGAATAATGTGAGCAGATGGCCTGAGACGCATGTTTGGCAGCTTCCTCTCCTGCGGTTTCGGTAGTTTCTCTCTCAGCTGAAATCTCTGTCATGTTGAAACTGCACATATTGTTTTGGGCTTCTTTGCCAAGTTGTACTCCATCTACTCATACTCTGTATCACGCTCTCCAGTGAAAGGATGGTTTTAGAGTGGGTTTACTAACTCAACAGGAGTCTCCAGAAAAACGATCAGTCTCCAGAACTGCTCAATGCAACCTTGGAGAAAAATAACCAAGTCATTAACAAAACTGTTCCTTGGTCATATGTTTTAAGCTTTTTCTCCACCACATGGAAAATAAATTGACAATGGGAACAAGGAGGCACCTTGGCTGAAAGTTGGACATCTTCAATATTTGTTTTCCAACTGGGCATGGGAAGATGGCGTGTCACTGGAATAGATGTGTCAGCTGATTATTGCCTGGGGTATGAGCACAATCATATGGTTGAACCTCCAGAAAGACACTTAATCACAGTTGGCAACCCCACTTTAAAGGGGCATAAAATTTTCCATGAGCCATCCAGTGAAACAAGCCATCTTCCAGTTAACTCACTGAGCCTGACAATCTCAGTTACCTGCTGCTCTGCAGTCTGTTGTTCCAGTCGTGAAGCCAGACAGGAGTTTTAAAAGGCTACCCTTGCAATGGCTGCACATTCCCCAAATAAATAAATCTGTTCAAGTAACAATTTGGCAGTGAGATACTTTTACTTCAATGCCCAAGGGCCTTTAATTTTCAGAGTAATTCAACATCATATTTTGCACATTTCTCATGATTAATTATATTTCACAAATTGAGTGTAATGTTAATTTTACAGCCTGAAGTAAGATGAAGTTTAGTTGGTTTGCTGCACAGCAGCGCCACCTGTAGGACTTTAACAGCAGGGAATTAACTCTCAGATTTGTCACAATACGAGACAATTATTTCTTTCAGCATTCAATTCTTCACCAGAAACAGGAACTGTTTCACACGATGGTTGGGAAGGTTAAAAAAGGTGCACATTTACGGTTTGCTGAGGAAAAATTCAACAATTTTCTTGACCTTGTCACGTCGTGTCCTCCTCATTGGAAGATGGAGACTTCTAGTTTTGTTGAAAATCTCCCTCCACCCACTCTCCAACTTTCCAATATTCCTGAGTGAGCCATTATAATGAGTGTTCGCAGCCTACTTAATTGCATGGGTCACAAGTGGAATGTTACAACCCCACCTTGGGAGTGGATTGGCAGGTGGTTGTGGTGGTGGGGTCGGGGGGGCGTGGGGGGGAAGGGGTGACTGTCCTTTGGTAGAGGTGCAAGGGCATTGCTTTCCTGCACAGTTCTGATCATTTTGCTCCTGAAGGTGGCAAGGCTCAATCACCTTGGGTCAACTGAGTACCTTCCTCCTGCTGCCAATGTTACATGATTTCAGTTGGGAGAGTAATGTGGGCTAAGGAGGTGATTTCTTCTGTTCAAGCACTCTGTCCCCAACAGAGACTACACTCCCGCACCCACCCCACCCCCTCCTTGTTCCTCCGACTGGCCTCCCAACTTCAACTCTCCCACCGCATCCACAGGAGCTTGCCAGGCTAGATTCCACAAAACCTCAATGGTACGTAACTCTCCTGATCCAAGATTCTTTGCAGTGGGGTTTGCTTTATGTCCCAACAATAGCTGCCTTTCCAAATGCTGCTGCTAAAAACCATTTGATTGCAGGACTAGCAGGACTTCCTCCCCAATGAGGGGGAGGGATCTCACCCTAAGCCAGTTAATGACACAATGGCCAATAAGACAGGACAGGACAAAGTGGTCAAGTGGAGACTGAGCATACTGAGATCAGGTAGTTTAATACAAACCAAGGCTGCGTAGAGACATTTCTGATCTATGTGGCATACCCACTCACTAGATGAAGTCCTTCTACGTACCAGCCTTCCAGCATTCAACTAATACTTGACAATCAATCTCCTCACTTCAACTCTCACTCCTTTTTTGGTGACCCTGAATTTGTAACCTATATTTAAAGTTTATCAGAGAGAATAAAAGATCCATCATTTCCTAATTATTGTTATAAGAACACACAATGGAAGTTCTAAGAGATTACAGAATGCATGATGATCTAACGCTGCAGTCAGAGATTGTAAGAGATTCCAAATTCTGCTATGGTTGAAGTAGAATATCTGTTAAAGAGCTCTAACCAGGTACAGGACAAGTTAATTGACTCAGTCTTTGCAGGTGTTGGAATGAAGACTTCATTACAGCACTGACACTGCCCACAGGCCGAGCAGAGAACCTGCAGAACTAGTGACAGAATCGAACCATTACCCCAGTGCTGAGATTAAAAGGCAGGGTTCAAGTGACTCCTCTGAGATAACCATAGCGTTTCTCAGGTGCTACATTTCTCTCTGCGCTGCAGTTACACAAGAGGCATTGATACAGCTCCCTCTCCCCTTCTTTATCGGTAACATGCCTGCCTGCTTTATGAGACACTTTTCAGACAGTGAAAACCAAAAGGGAACTGACTGCAAGCATATAGTCCAACAGAGTAAGGGCAATGAGTGAAGCTATTTCTTTCTTTAATCAAAATCAGCGACTCCACTAAACATTATTAGTTCTAATTATTATGATTATTACTTCTTGCAAAATCTCCAGCTTTTCATGAAAATTTACCACTATTTTCCAGTATGTTTACATTTAAATAAAAAATGAATTTTAAATGATTTCAAAAAAAATTTATTTAAAGAGTGATAACTTGAGACATAATTTGGCAGCTAAAATAAAAGGGGCTGTAGAGTCATTGAGTCACAGAGCTGTACAGCATGGGCACAGAACCCTTCGATCCAGCCCGTCCATGCCAACCAGATTTCCTAAATTAATCTAGTCCTGTATTCCAGCATTTGGCCCATATCCCTCTAAACCATTGCTATTCAAATACACATCCAGGCACCTTTTAAATGTTGTTATTGTACTAGCCTCTACCAGCTCATTCCATACATGTACCACCTTTGCGTGAAAATGTTGCCCCTTAGGTCCCTTAAACCCATGCCCTCAAGTTTTGGACTCCGCCACCCAAGGGAAAAGACTTTGGCTATTTACCCTATCCATGCCCCACATGACTTAATAAACTTCTGTAAGGTCAGCCCTCAGCCTCTGGCGCTCCAAGGAAAATAGGCCCAACCTATTTAGCCTTTCCCGATAGCTCAAACCCTCCAACCCTGGCAACATCCTTGCAAATCTTTTCTGAACCCTTTCAATTTTCACAATATCCTTCCTATATCAGTGAGACCAGAATTGAATGCATTATTCCAAAAGTGGCCAAACTAACTCCGTACAGCCACAATATGACCTCCCAACTCATATACTGTGTAGATCAGTAATATTTCAGATTCAGCTGGATGTTAGAATCAGTAAAACGGAGCAAAGGCAGTGCTGACAAATCACTGTGCACTGCTCCTAAGACCATATGGCTATGGGATCAAAATAAGCAGAATAGGCCATTCGGCTCATTGAGTCTGCTCCACCATTTGATTATGGCTGATATGTTTCTCAACCCCATTCTCCTGCCCTTTCTCTATTCATTCACAGGACGAGGGCATCGCTGGCTAGGCCATCATTTATTGACCATCCCATAGCGCAGTTAAGTGTCAACCATGTTGTTGTATATCTGGAGTCACATGTACTCCAGACCAGGTGAGAGTGGCAGTTTTCTTCCCAAAAGGACATTAGTGAACCAGATGGGTTTTTCTGAAAACTGACATTAGATTCATGGTCATCATTAGACTCTTAGACTCAATTTTTTATTGAATTCAAATTCCACCATCTTCCATGATCGGATTTGAACCTGGGTCCCAGGAACATTACCTGGTTCTCTGGATTAATAGTCTAGTGATAATACCACCAGTCTATTACCTTCTCCATTCTTCTCCCCATAACCCTTGATTCTCTTTACCAATCAAAAACCTATCCATCTCTGCCTTAGATACGCTCAATAACTTGGCCTCGACAGCCCTCTGTACTAATAAGTTCCATAGAGTTACAATCCTCAGGCTAAAGAAATTCCTCCTCATCTCAGTTTTAAGGGGTTGTTGTTCACTCTGAGGCTGTGTCCTTGGGTCCTATTCTCTCCTACAGGTGGAAACATCTTCTCCATGTCCACTCTCTCCAGGCCTCTCAGTATTCTGTAAGTTTCAATCAGATCACTCCTCATCCTTCTAAACTCCGAGCCCAGACCCAGAGTCCTCAATCGCTCCTCATATGACAGGCCCTTCATCTCCTTGTAAACCTCCTCTGGACGCCCTCCAACACCAGCACATCATTCCTTGGATACGGGGCCCAAAACTGCTCACGATATTCCAAATGCGGTCTGACCAGGGCCTTATATAGCCTCAGCAGTACATCACTGCTCTTGTATTCTAGCCCCCTTGAAATGAATGCTAACATTTCATTTGAGTGATGGAGCCAAATGTATTCAAGTGAGTAATGAGTACTATATCACCATCCTGATCTATGCTCTGTAGTTACTTGTGGGAGTTCCTATCCTGCACGTGGAGCTGTGCTGTTTCTATACTTGGTGCAGTTAGGCAGTGGTAAATTTCCATTCACATCTCCCAATATGTGGAGAATAGGATACTTGGTAATGACAGAAGTCTGGGCTGGGGTTGGAATAGTTTATTGAAGATTACTTAATTATGTTGGTAATGTCTTTATTACGGCCCAGATGATGTCAGGGCTAATTGCCTTTGCTAAGTTTAGTGCATTAAGCTGATTTTATTATATATCAGCATCTATGATGATAGAAGCCTCAAGAGAAGATAGTTATTTTGCTGAAAAATGCATCAAAATCCCATATCCTTTCAATCATAACAATTGCATACTTCGCCCTTTGAAACAGTATCCCTTGGACACCTACTATAGTATCTATTACTGAAATGTTTATTCACGCCTTTTGTTCCTTCAAACTTACAATTCCAAATATCTCTAGGCCTCCAATATCCTCCATTATCCTTACAAATAATGCTGCACAGATCCTATTCTGCATCAACCACCCATCATCCCTGATCTTCATTGATATCCATTCCCAAACGTCTCAAATCCAAAATTCTAATTTTCCTAGATGATTTCTTTTAAGTTCTTAATCCCCTCCACTCCTCTAGCCACCTCAAGATATATTGTCCTCCAAGAATTCTATATTTCTCCAGTTCTGGCCTCCTGGACATTTGTTTAGTGGATGTGGTTGGGACATAAACTCTCTTATTTCGTCCACCTTCACTCTCCAGCTCGCTGTCTTCCTCAAAGACCCACAATAAACCAGCTCATTAAGAACCACATTCAAGTCCTTCCTTTCTCAATATCAATTTTTATCTCATAGCAATTTTATGAGGAATCTCAAGACATTTTCCAACATTAAAACAATACAAGTTCAAATTACTGTTGTTCATTAACCGCATCTTCTTTTGTACTGCTGTTTTATTGCACTGATCCCAGAAATGCCTTTAAGTGCGTAATAAGACAATTAGATAGTTACAATGTCATGATATCTGACATTCCCATGTGAAGGCTTTCACCTCACCTTCAGTCATCAGGGGAATGGAGTCACTTTAGCCAATCACATGTTGTGTTATAATCATGTAATGTAGCTGTAGCCTCAGTCGGCATAGAACTTAGATTACGTATGAGTCTTAGACCTAAAAACTGTAAATAATTGTTCATAAACTTCAAGACATCTGTCTCACAAGAACCTAGGTTTTGTGGTATATGATACATTGGCTAAAGTACAGGGCATATCAAGCTGGTGTTAGTGTTTAACCCAAGAAACCAGATCACACATTCATTAGGATTGGTGGGATCTTACAGAATAATTTATTTACCCTTCACATGGACTCCCAAATGTTTGTTTCACAGCTTAGGCTGACTCTGCAGATATGTTTGATAACACAAGTTCTTCTGTTACTGTGCAAACTGTTGTTCAAACTGCATCACCCATGTTCCCAGTAGAAAACTGTTTTTCTGATGTAATTGCTGGAAAAGTTCAGCAGGTCTGACAGCATCTGTGGCGAGAAATCAGAATTGACTTTTTGGGTATAGTGACCCTTCCTGAGTTCTGGAAAAGGGTCGATGGACCTGAAACATTAACTCTGATTTCTCTCCACAGGTGCTGCCAGATCTGCTGAGCTCTTCCAGCAACTTTTGTTTTTGTTCCTGATTTACAGCATCTGCAGCTTCTTTGTTTTTCTGATGCAATGTTGCTCAGCTTGTGTTAAAATGCTTCATCAATAAAGTTCAAAAATGCTGAGTTACAGTGCACTAAATTGAAATCCAAAATAAATACCTACCTACTACCCAGGAAACTATTAAAATTTCCATCCATGTGAAGCCAGTTGTTTTCATTCTGAAGAGCTGTCTGGGGTGATCAGTCGTTGATTCATTTGGCAGGAGTTTGGTGCCTTCAAACCTGTCAGCTGCATTCATAACCAGCAGGCCAAGAAAAACAGTGAAAGAAGCTCCGTGGGCTACAAATTTCATAAATGGTGCACGCAAGATCTTCCCCAGCTGTAAGACCACAAAACAAATTCACAGTTTACAGCATTGTTTACCATCTTTGTGAAAAAAAATCAAAAATTGCGAGATTCTAAGAAAACATTTACCATTGTAATTAAGTATCACTGGATTTAATTTTATTCACTCACCCCCTCAAAGCATTTCATTTTTACGAGCAATTTTCTCTGTTTTTACAAGCTTTCATTTGGACCAAAATTACTCTCATTTATTGACCTCCAAGTGTGTTCTTGCAGTGAGTCATATACTTTATAGTCTGACCCATATCCACTGATCTATTTTATTGCATCGTTAATTTGTAACTGTAATTGACATTGCTAGATCAAGATATGATTTTTAAGTTAACCACTCACAAACACAAATTGGAGTTGAGGAAAAGCCACAAATGTTCAATGTCATGAACCAAATTTGAAGCTTTCAGTTGTTAGAAGTTAAGCTCAAGCATGCGAAACGTGAGTTAATATCAAAGCACACACTACAGATGGGAAATATTTGATGTCTTTTTTCCAACGTTGACCACAGGTGAGGTTCCAGAAGACTGGAATTAGCCAATGTTGTTCCCTTGTTTAAGAAAGGAAGCAGGGATAATCCAGGAAATTATGTGTGGTGAGCCTGACATCTGTGGTGGGGAAACTCTTGGAGAAGACACTGAGGGACAAGGTATGTGCACATTTGGAAGAAAATGGACTAGTTAGTGACAGACAGCATGGTTTTGTACGAGGAAGGTCATGTCTCACCAACCTGATTGAATTTTTTTGAAGAGGTGACAACGACAATTGATGAGGGAAGGGCTGCGGATATAGTTTATATGGATTTTAGTAAGTCATTTGATAAAGTCCCACATGGCAGATCGGTACAAAATCACATGGGATTCAGCGTGGGCTGGTTAAATGGGTACAAAACCGGCTTGGTCATAGAAGACAGAGAGTAGCGGTTGAAGGATGTTTTTCCGAATGGAGACTGGTAACTAGTGGTGTTCCACAGGGATCAACCTTAGGTCCTCTGTTGTTTATAGTATATACAAATGATCTGGAGGAAAATGTGGGTGGTCTGATTAGCAAACTTGCAGATAACATGCAGATTAGTGGAGTTGCTGATAGTGCCAACCATTGTGAAAGGATACAACAGCATATAGATGGACTGGTGACTCGGGTAAAGAAATGGCAGATGGAGTTTAATCCAAACAAATGCCGGGTGATCCATTTTGGAGGATCAAATTTAGGTGTGGATTATACTGTAAATGGCAGAGCCCTTAGGAACATTAACATTCAGACAGATCTGGGTGTGCAGGTCCACAGTTCCCTAAAAGTGGCAACACAGGTGGCCGCAGGGGGGCAATGGCCGAGTGGTATTATCGCTGAACTGTTAATCTAGAGACCCAGATAATGTTCTGGGGACCTGGGTTTGAATCCCACCAGGGTAGATGGTGGAGTTTCGATTCAATAAATATCTGGAATTAAGAGTCCAATGATGACCATGAATTCATTGCCAATTGTCGGAAAACCCCATCTGGTTCACTAATGTCCTTTAGGGAAGGAAACTGCCACCATTACCTGGTCTGGCCTACATGTGACTCCAGACCCACAGCAAGGTTGTTGACCCTTAACTCTCCCTGGGCAATTAGGTATGGGCAATAAATGCTGCCTAGTCAGCAATGCCCTCATCCCGTGAATGAATAAAGGAAAAAAAATGGTGATTAAGAAGGCACACGCCAAGCTCGCCTTCATCGGCCAGGGCATGGGGTACAGGAGTTGGCAAACCATGCTGCAGCTATAAAACCCTTGTGAGGCCGCATTTGGAGTATTGTGTGCAGTTTTGGTCGCCACATCACCAGAAGGAGGTGGAAGCTCTCGACAGAGTACAGAGAAGGTTCACCAGGGTGTAGCCCGGTCGAGAGGGCATTGGCTATGAGGAATGGTTAAAAAGACTAGGATTGCCTTCACTGGAAAGGCAGCAGCTGAGAGGCAACCTGATAGAGGGCTACAAAATTGAGAGGCATAGGCAGGGTGGAAAGCTTTTTCCTAGGACTGACGTTTCAATTATGAGGGTGCACAGGTTCAAGGTGAGAGGGGGCAAGTTTAAGGGAGATGTGCGAGGGAAGTTTTTCACACAGAGAGTGGTAGGAACCTGGAACACGCTGCCAGAAGAGGTGGTGGATGCAGGCATGTCGGCAACATTTAAAAGGCATCTGAATGGTTAGATGAATTGGGAGGGAATAGGGGGATACAGGCCAAATAAGGGCAGGAGGTTTATTTTTTAGAGATAGTAGGAACTGCAGAGACTGAAGAATCTGAGATAACAAGGTGTGGAGCTGGATGAACACAGCAGGCCAGGCAGCATCAGAGGAGCAGGAAAGCTGACATTTCGGGTCTGGACCCTTCTTCAGAAATGGGGGAGGGGAAGGGAGGTCTATGCTCGGCTCACAACGAACGACAACAGCTTCCAGTCGTGAACCACTTCAACTCCCCCTCCCACTCCCTGGATGACATGTCCATCCTGGGCCTCCTCCAGTGTCACAACGATGCCACCGGAAAACTGGAGGAACAGCTCCTCATATTCCACCTTAGAAGCCTACAACACAATGGTCTCAATGTGGGCTCTACTAGCTTCAAAATCTCCCCACCACTGACCTCATTCCAAGACCAGCTCCTCTCTCGTCCCTGGCTCCTTGACCTGTCCGTCTTCTCTCCCACCTATCTGCCCCTCCCTCCTCACTGACCAATCCCCAGCCCCACTTCCTACCTACACTCACCTCTACTAGCTTCATACCTGCCTCCTTGACCTGTCTGTCTTCCCTCCACCTATCTGCTCCACTACCCACCTTCTATCACCACCTCCCCCCCTCTATTTATTTCAGAGCCCCCTTTCCCTCCCCCATTTCTGAAGAAGGGTCCCAACCTGAAACGTCAGCTTTCCTGCTCCTCTGATGCTGCCTGGTTTGTTTTTTAGTATAGTTATGATGATCAGCACAGGCTTGGAGGGCAAAAGGGCCGTTCCCGTGCTATGCTTCTCTTTTGTTCTTTTGTTCTTTTTGATGGGAGAAAGCAAGAGGAAATATGTAGAAGAATTAGAAAGGTTAGATAGAATCAATAAATTAATACAGCATTTATTACCACTCAGTTAATAAGATCAAGCAAATAAAATTGACAACTGCTGTGAAATGCATTTGCAGATATTTAAATAAGAAAAACATTGGTGAGACAAAAGCCAAGCAGCATTGTATTCCAGCTGAAATTATAGTCCTAAAATGTTCTGGTCAACCATCTCACAAGTGGAGAAAGGGATTTGAATACATATCTCCACAGCACAACTTACTCCCCTGGAAATAAAATTAGAATGTTTGCACTCAGCTGTTTAGGTCTGCATCCACAACCTGAAAATAGTTTCAAAGTTGAACATTGAAAATGACCAACCTTACTGCAGGGTGCAATCCAATAGCACAAGGCCAGAAATGGGAGGCCAATGGCTACAGCAAGTACAACCAGAAACTTGATTGCTATTGACTGCTGGCGTAGTCCTGAGAGATTTTCATACCAAATAGATAGAAGTTGCTGCTGACAGTTTGGATGAGCTACAAACTTCAAAAATGAGAGGTCACAGCGTAAGTTGGAAATCAAAATGAAAGTTATGAGTGAAACTGAAGATATTTGATATTTTAAAAATGACATTTCTAATGTAATACTCTTTCAAATGTTCACCTAAAATTTAAGTTGATAAATGTATTAATGATATAAGCACATAAATCATTAAAAGGTATTTTAATCTTTTAAATAAATTCAGAAATGGAAGTTTGTTGATATGTTTTCAAGTTACAAACTTCTTTACAACTTCTCTGTAACAAATAAAAAGTGATCGAATTTTCAAAGTCCAGCTGTTAGACTATTATTTGATATAATTTCAAACCTTTGTTGATTAATTACTTTATATTAATGTGCAATGCACTGTGATATAGCTGTGCAATTGTAAGCATGACCTCTCTGACTGAGCTCTTCCTTACCTATCGTTTCAGCCAGTAGGAAAGAGATTGCTAAGCATAGCTTTGTCAGGGGGAGGTTATACTTAACAAATCTAGTGGAGTTTTGAAGAGGTGACCAAGTGTTTGGATGATGGCAGAGCAATTGATATAACTTACATGATTTCAGCAATGTCTTTAGCAAGGTCTCATATGGAAAGCTGATAAAGAATGTAAAAGCTTGTGGAATCCAGAGTAACTTGGCAAGATGGATCCAATATTGCTCAATGACAGGAGACAGAGCGTGGTGGTAGAAGACTGTTTGTGTGACTGGAGACCAGTATGCAGTAGCATATCACAGGGGTCAAAGCTGGGTCCCTTATTATTTGGGATATTCATAAATGATGTAGATGACTACATGGGGGAGGATGATAAGTCAGTTTGCAGATAGCACAAAGATTGGCTGGATGGTTGACGGTGAGCGGGAAGGTGTTAGGTTACAGGAGGATTGGTCAAATGGGCTGATTAGTAGCAGATGGAGTTTAATCCTGATAAATGTGAGGTAAGGATCTTGGGGAGCTCTTCCACAGATCAATGAAGGTGCCAGGACAGGTTATAGGGGTGATTAGGAAGGCATACAGGACACATGTCTTTATCAGTCATGGCACAGTTTACAAGAGCAGGGAGATTACGTTGGAGCTGTACAAAACTTTGGTCAGGCCTCAGCTGGAGTACTGTATGCAGCTCTGGTCACCACACTACAGGAAGGATGTGATTGTACTGGAGGGGGTGCGGAGGAGATTCACCAGGATGTTGCCTAGGTTGGAGCATTTCAGCGATGAAGAGAGGCTGGGTAAGCTCAGGTTGTTCCCCTTGGAGGAGAGAAGGTTGGGGGGGTGGCGGGTACCTGATAGAGGTGTGTAAGATTAATAAAACTAAGAGGCGCATGGACAGGGTGAATAGAAAGCAGCTGTTCCCCTTAGTTGAAGAATCAATAACAAGGGATCATAATTTTAAAAGTGGATGTCAAGAGGTTTAGAAGAGATTTCAGAAAAAATCTTTTCACTCAGAGGGTGGTGAGACCCTGGAATGCACTGCCTGAGAGAGTAGTTGAGGCCGGAGACTTCACAAACTTTAAAATGTACTTGGATGAGTACTTGAAATATCATAACATTCAAGGCTATGGGCCTAGTGGGAAAATGGGGCTAGTTTAGGCAGTAGTGTGTTTTTGACAGTCCAGACTTGATGGACCAAAGGGCCTCGTCTGTACTGTATGATTTTATGTCTTTTTTAATTCCTTCATGTTTTGTAGGCATCACGGGCTACAAACGCCTGCTGTGCTGTTGTGGAAGGACTTCTAGGATTTTGACCCCCTGACAGTGATTGGGATCTAGTTCCAAGTCAGGATGATATCTGACTCGAAGGGAAAGTGGTGTTCCCTTGTATCTGCCGCCCTTGTCCTTTTAAGTGATAAAGGTAACAGGTTTGGAAGGCTTTTTCTAAGAATTGGCTGCTGCTGAGTTGTTCCAGAGCATCTTGCAAATGAGGTACACAGCTGCCAATTTGCATGACGGGAGGGAGAGAATGTTGAAGATGGTGGATGTGATGCCTGTTGAGCAGGCTGCTTTGTCCTGGATAGTGTTGAGCTGCCTGACTGTTGTTGGTGCTCCACTCATCCAATTGAGTGGGGGTATTTCATGACACTCCTGACCTGTGCTTTATAGATGGTGGACAGTATCAAGAAGACAAGAGGTGAGCTACTCCCTGTAGATTTCTCAGGCTCTGACATGCACATGTACCCACAGTGTTTATATGGATGGTTCAGTTCAGTTTCTGGTCAATGGTAGTCCCCACCATTTAAAATGTGCAAGCTCCTTTTTTGATAGGTCAACACTTGTTGATACAAGTTGACAGGTCAAGTTAAGTTGGACAGCTCCAAGGAATTTCTGTACTGTTTATACACAATGTTCTCCACAGTTAACCTTCCCAAAGGTGCCTGATACTCCTTCCAGTAAAGGATCCCAGACCCCTATCTGCAAAGGATAATGGATGCTCCCCACCACCAAAAGAATCCTTGTCTCTCATGTCCAAGGTGTCCTGGGATCAGATCTGCAGGGGTACCTCAGCTCTATCTGAAATCAGTGCACGGTGAACAGAGCTGGTCTGACCTGGTCTAATTTTCCACTCGATGTTCCACACTGCAGGATCTCTAAACTCCCACCTCATTAGCTGCACCTGAAACTGTGCACATGCCAGAGAAGCTCAATACTGGACCCTGCCTCATTAGGTCCAGGGCAAAAAGGATCAAGGATGATCTTCTCTTCAAATTGAGGACCATGTAAATGCCTCATCCCATTCCTCCTAGTATTTAATCATCACTTCAGTTTCTGCTTTAACTGTGCCAGCATTCAAGATTAATAACCAGATTTCACCAACATATACATAGGTAGCCCACCTTAGCTAGGCATGACCTGCTGACTAGGGGTCCTGATAATGGAAACTTTTAAATAGAAAATAATTGAAAAATTCATGAAAATAATTTCAGGGAAGAGGCAATTTGATTGAAGAGGATATTTGGGAAGCTGTAGTTGTTCACCTTAAAGAGAAGATTGAGAGAAAATCTGACAGCAGAGTTCGAACGTATGAGGCGACTAGACAGAGTAAATGGAGAGAAACCCAAATAGAGAATGCTGGAGAAACTCAACAGGTCTGGCAGTGAACAGAAAACACCATTGACATTTCAAGTCCAGGGACACCTTTTCAGAAGAGCCTTTCTGAGAGCTGGAGTAGTTAGGATCTGGAATGCACAACCTCAAAACTATGGTTGCTACGGATGCACCAATGGATTTCAAAAAGGAATAAGTAACTGCTGAGGAAGAAATTGCACAGCCCTGGGGAAAGGCCAGGTAGTAGACCTAGCTAAGGTGCAAGTTCCCTTGTGAAATCACGACAGTTCAAATCTCCTTCCAGATTGCATGAATATACAAAGTAGCATCAGATATAGACCAATCAGCCCTTTGGTCCTGCTCCTCCTTTCAATAATGGTTGATATAGTTGTGTTTCAGATTCCACATTCCCTAATTGTTGATCTATTGCCTAAAAAAAAGCTAACCACCTCTTTCTTAAAAGTAATCAATAACCCTCCGCGACCACTTTCTGAGGCAGAGAATTCCAAAGTCACACAACCACCAGAGGAATAAAAAAAATTTCATCATCTCTGTCCTGAAAGGACGACCTCTAATTTTAAAAGTGACCTCTCATTCTGGATTTGCCCACAAGAGGGAACATCCTTTCCACGCCCACCTTGTTAACACCATTATAATTCCAATACACTTCACTCTTCCAAACTCCAGTAGAAACAAGCCCGGCCTGTCTAAACTATCCTCATAAAACTGTTTAGAAGACCCTAATCCAAACATTAAATAAGGCAGCAAAAAAAAAAACTCGCAGGGGCTTACAAGTGTTTTATTGTAAATCTACAATTTGACACCCACATCGATTTCTAACTTTCCCTCCTGGGATCTTTTCTCACTGCTGCCAACTTGATTTTTGATGGTCCTTTAAATAGATTGGGATGTAAACATTGTGTAAACTATAGGTGACATCATAAATGTTCAAAAAAAATCCATTATTTCAAAAGCAAGGGAATTTCTTTTATTATGAAATGTTAGGAATGGTACTCCAGATTGTTAAAGTTAGTTTCATTCAGGGTTAGGTAGTTGGTCTGCAGTAATTATCATATCATATCATAGAATCCCTACAGTGTGCAAAAAGGCCCTTCAGCCCAACAAGGCCACACCAACCCATCCCCTATAACCCACCTAATCTCCACATGCCTGAACACTATGGTCAATTTAGACTGCCCAATCCAGCTAGCCTGCACATCTTTGGACTGTGCGAGTAAACCAGAGCACCCGGATGAAACCCACGCAGACACGGGGACAGTGTACAAACTCCACACAGACAGTCGCCCGAGGCTGGAATCAAACCCAGGTTCCTGGTGCTGTGAGGCAGCAGTGATAACCACTGAGCCACCGTGCCGGCCCATGACCTCATTTGCACCATTAGTTATTCAATCAGACCTCATTCATCAAGGCTTAACATTTTCAATAACTTTTATAGTTTAACATAGCATGAAAACATTGAAGTTCACAATAAATAATGGATTCAGTGCTGATTGTACCCACAAAGCCTGCAATAACACATTGTGTGGAAGATTAAGTTACCACAAACATCAGCTTCTGATTTTCTGCAATTTTTACTGTGCATATTTGAATGGCAACGTTGCTGCTAGATTTACACTGTAACAATAGTGAATGCTCACAATTTTGCAGTCTTTAGAGATATAAAGTCTGCCCCAATAACATATTCAAAGCTGCAGTTAATTTTATTTTATTCTTTGATTAGTAAGATGGATGACCACATCGCCTAAAGAATGGTTATCAGTCTTTCAAGTTATTGCACAGATGCTTATGCAATCATTTTGGAGATCAAAGCCCATCAGGCAGCATCCATGGAGAGAGAGCAAGCTAGTGTTTTGTTTTCCCATTGAAGCTGAATACTCTGTGAGGTGCAGGCTGGGGCGGCAAGTTAAAAGCCTCCCGTTGTGGTGGTTCTGGAATCACATGTAAGGCAGACCAGGTAAGGACTACCACGATATTTTGTCATAAAGGATGTTAGTGTTAACATAACCCAAGCTACAAATCTACTTTAAAACATAGCCGCCATTAGTTGCTAGCTTTTTACTCCAGCTTTCATTGAACTCAAAGTTCAGCATCTGCTATGGTGCGATTTGCACCTGTATCTTGTAAACATCAACCTGGTGTTTCAGATTATTAATCTAGCAATATTACCGATATGCCACCACCTCCCCGTACACTACCTACAGCCAATAATGATTCCCACTTATTAGACACACGTAGCAGAACATTTAACAGCAGCCGTGTGGTGAATGTTTGTCAAGCTTTGACTACAAGGGCAATACAATAAGTAAACTAGTCCCCCCACCGGAGATGGTAAAGAGGAGATTCACCAGGATGTTACTTGGGAGGGAAATGTCTCAGTTATGAGGACAGACTGGATAGGTTGGGTTTGTTTTCCCTGAAGCACAGGAGGCCGAGGGGGGATCTGATTGAGATGTACAAAATTCTGAGAGGCGTAGACAAAGTAGATCATGAGAATTTTTTTCCCACGCCTGATGTGTTTAAGACGAGACTGATAACTTTACAGTGAGGACAAAGTGGCCTAGAGGAAACAGGAGAAAAATCCTTTTCATCCTGAAGGTGGTAGAAATATGGAAGGTGCTGCCTGAGAGGGAGGTGGAGGAAGGTACTCTCACAATATTTAAGAAGCATCTGGACAAGCATTTAAAATGCCAGGGCATAGTAACCTATAGATCAAATGCAGGTAGATGGGACAAGTATAGTTTGGTGTTTGTTGGTCCATATGGAAATGGTGGGCCAAAGGACCTGCTTCCAAGCTTCAATACTCTATGACATGTACCCAGCTAGTCTGAATAAAATAATCTCTTTTGATCAGCTCTCTCGAGTAATCCTGATCATACAATTGCATAATTGTACAATTAAGAATGGAATGAACCCACTTACATGGAGAATAAAATAATTTCACAATTATACCAAAAATTTAATTAAGAATTTATAAGATACAAGCCTATTACAACATTAAAAATGTTTCATACCTTTTTGACATCATATTTTATGGCCAATTTTAATCGGCTAAGGCTTGGCCGAAACTCTCGGTTAATGCTGGGGTTGGTCTTCATGGTCCCATTCAAAATGGCTTCCACTTCTTCAGTAATCCGACACAAGTCCAGAAGTCCAACAACAAAGTCTTTGCATTGCATAGATAATTTTTTGTAATCATTCTGAAAAAACACAAATTGGAAGCGATTAACCTATTGGGTGTCTTGATTTGAATGCTCGCGATTTACTGGTAACAATAGTATTGAAATTTCTCAACACACAATCTGACAGGCTTTAATGGACCTTGTACTGACTAGTGCCCTCTAGCATGGCCTGGTTGTGTTTTATAAAGTTAGTAGGTGGCACCTACTTCCTATGGTCCAATGGGCCAAAGTACAACTATAAGCATATCCCCATTCCCACTTGGCATTGTATAATTAGATTTCCCATTGATTCTGCAGATTACACCAAAAGTTTATGGCTGATAATTTAGAAAGGACACTTTGGGTCTTTTGTATAGCTTGTTGTTTAACACTACACCTAAAAACATAGGCCAGGGTGTTAATAAAACATATATATAAAGAAGCATAGAACTGTACAGGACAGAAGGAGGCCATTCGACCCATCGTGTCTGTACCAGTTCCTAAAAGAGCTACCCAGCTAGTCCCACTCTCCAGCAGTATCTCCATAGCCCTCTAACTTCATCACTTTCTATATATTCACTATCATCCTGGTACCAAAAAAACACATGCAACGTGCTGCAATGACTATCACCCAGTGGCTCTGACCTCCATCATTGTAAAGTGCTTTGAGAGGTTCCTCATGGCTCACATCAACTCTCAGCTACCAAACTGCCTCGATCCTTTGCAATTTGCCTACTGGTGCAACAGAACCATGGCAGACACCATCTCCCTGGCTCTACACTTGTCCCTAGAACAATGGGATAACAAGGATACTTGCATCAGGCTCCTACCTATTAACTACAGCTCTGCCTTCAGCACCATAATTCCAAACAAACTCACCTCTGAATTCTGAGACATAGGTCTCAGCTCCTCTGTCAGTAACTGGATCCTGATCTATTGACCACAATCAGGAAGGATAGGTGACAACACCTCCACCATGATAATCCTCAACACTGGTGCCCTGCAAGGCTGTGTACTTCGCTGCCTTTATACCCCTTACACACACATGACTGTGTGGCCAAATTCTGCCCCAACTATATTTATATGTTTGCTGATGACACCATTCTCTTGCATCCTCTTCCATCAGGCAGGAAATGTAAAAGCTTGAAAGCACATACAAACAGATTTAACAACTGCCTCTTCCCCGCTGTTATCAGACTTTTGTATCGACCTCTCAAATTCTGATCTCTCTCTCTCTGCACCTTCTCTGTGACTGTAACACTGTGTCCTGCACTCTGTTCTGCTACTCTGATGCACTTTGTATAGTACGATCTTATTGTTCTTCTCTATTTAAGTGATGGCCTCCAATACTCCACCTCCTTTCCTGATTGGTTTTATGACAACAGCTGTAGTGTGAAATCCCTTTGACGTTCAGTGCCCTAGGTCACTACCTGTCTGGACTTTGCTGTGATCAACGTCCAGAGCAATAGGAGAATTTATTTAGTTACTGAACCATATTGACTGTTGTGAGACAAATATATTTTTGCAAATACTTTGCGCTCAGAGGATTGTCATCCAGCTGGGGTTGAATTTACAGCAGATTTGTAGCTAATTAGAACATAGAACATTACAGAGCAGTACAGGCCCTTCGGCCCTTGATGTTGCGCCGACCTGTGAAACCAATCTGAAGCCCATCTAACCTAAGCCCATCTGTCCATGTAGCACGCAAAACAACACTTTTCACTGTATCTTGGTACATGTGACAACAATAAATCAGAAAAAGGGAAGTTGTCCATTTCGGCAGGAAGAATAAAATAAGATGCATATTTTCTAAACAGTGATGGATTGCAGAACTTTAGGATGCAGAGGGGCCTGGGTGTCCTTGTGCACGGATCATAAAAGTCTAGTTTGCAGATGCAGCAAGTAATTGGTAAAATTGATAGAATGTTATGGTTTATTGTGAGGGGAACTGAATACAACATTAGGGAGGTTATGCTTCAGGAATACAGGACACTGGTGAGGCCACATGGGGTGCACTGTGTGCAATGTTGGTCACCTGATTTAAAGGGAAGATGTAAATCTGTTGGAAGCAGTTCAGAAAATGTTAATGAGGCAAAAGCCTGGAATGGATGGGTCGACTTATCAGAAAAGGTTTGGACAGGCTAGTCTTGTATCCTCTGGTTTTTAAGAGGAGTAACCTGCAATCAGCCATCCCAACCTGTTCTAGTCCCATTTGCCAGCATTTGGTCCATATCCCTCTAAACCCTCCCTATTCATGTCCCCATCCAAATGTCTTTTAAATGTCATAATTGTACCAGCCTCCACCACTTCCTCTGTCGGCTCTCTCTATATAAAAAGCTATAGTTATTTAATGAGTTAAAACTAGTAGAAGATCTAGGCTAAAAATTCTTCACAAACCATGAGGCCATATCCTGACAGTCAACAGCAGAGTGTGCTGCAGCACCAGTATATGAGCCTTCTGTAGTACCTCCACATCTTTCTAAAGAGATTATTTTGCAATCTTTATTGTTAGTTAATAAACCTTTAACGTAGCTGAGGGCAAAATTAATATCAGTAATCCGAGAATCCCTCTGTCAGAATCTTCTGTGGAAAGTTAAAAATATTTAAACATGAAATCAGTTTCTTTTTTCCATCTCTTCAGGATTGTATTTCACTGAGAATTATGTACAGCAGACTAAGTGCAGCAGACCATCCAGCAGTTATAGCAGATCACCAGCTTTTTAATGAAAGATTATGCCAGATATTAAGACCAGTCAGCTCACAGTGAAGATGCTCCATTTGTTAAATGAGAATGGTCCAACTCTTCTGGCAGACTGCTCAACTGTTACACATGCCCCAGCAGGTCCAGATCATTCTATTATTGTGGCAGATCACCCAGTCTTTATAGCAACTTCTCCAAGTGCATCATCCATAGGTCTGAAACAGTTATCACAGCCAATCATACATTTTTATAGCAAATCTGCCAGCTATTAGATAAGATTCTACATCAACAACTATCATTCTTTTCAGATCACTAAATGAGAAAGAGAGAAGGAGACAGAGAGAGCGAACTACAGCGAGACAGAGGAGAAAGATCAAGCAGCTGTTATGGATTGCCCAGATGTTCTACACAATTGTTCAGTTATTTTAAACAAAATAATCACCCAGCTGTTGTCTAAAATTATTCAGCTAATTTCACAGATTGTCAATTTATTGTAGCAGATGGTCGGGCCTGTTCTGTTAGCTTATCCAGCTGATATAGACAATTTTCCAGCTGAGCTTTCAGATCGTCTCGGTGTTACAGACAATTATCCATATCAACCTGCTGTTTTACTAGATCATTAAGCAATTACAGCAGATTACATAACTCTTCAAGCAGGTTGTGGTTATTAAGGATCACCCAGCTGTTCTTGCTGCATGTTCAGATTTTATATCAATTGGTATCGCACTCACTTTTGTTTTGTTCTACTGATTTCAAATGGCATGACCCTGCTTAGTCACTTCAAAGCTGAAAGTTAACCTCATTGTCTCTCATGTAATCCTTTTGCTATTAAACTTATGAAGCAAGCAAAATTTATTAAAGTTAATTTAACAGCACTTTTTTAAAAAGCATTCAAGATAAATTATTTTGATGTACTATACAGAATAAGGTATTTCTTTGACAATGGCCCTGTTTGCTTTCCTCTCCTCATTTCTAAATATTGCAGTACCTATGTCTTAGCCACTTGTTGGATATTATTATCCTATAGGTCTCAGGCAAGATTTCAGACCGTTAGGGAACAAGGGAAAAGGTGATGGATACATTAGGTAAGGGCTCATTGGATGTGAGAGATAAAAGGTACTGCAGATGCTGGAGAATCCAAGATAACAAGCATGGGGCTGGATGAACACAGCAGGTCAAGCAGCATCATAGGAGCAGGAAAACTCGACATTTCGGGCC
>JAHRHZ010000009.1:991763-1025094 GCA_024137785.1 Ginglymostoma cirratum
GTCGAGTTTTCCTGCTCCTATGATGCTGCTTGACCTGCTGTGTTCATCCAGCCCCATGCTTGTTATCTCATTGGATGTGAATTTGTTTTGTGAATATGAAGAGTTAGTAATCAGTGGGATGTGAGTTTTATGGAGTGATATGAATGGAAATAAAAGTATGGACATGAAATCTGTTCAAAGACAGTTATTTCCCAGTGCATAATAGTTGTAGCAGAGGGTGGTAAAGTCAAAATATAAAGGATATGACTACCGTCTTCTGTTTTCTGAAAGTCAGTCTTGTAATCAGTAAAAGAATGAAGTTTCAATGCAGACCTGAGATACTTATTCATCAGAAAAGGGAACAAGGAATGGCCTTAACATGCTCATTACCAACAGAAGCAGAATAAGTAGCAATGAATGTTTTCTAAACATGGAGCCTTGAATAATTTTGCAGCTGACAGCGAGACATCAGGACGGTGTGCTGCCTCCTTGGAGCCAGGACCAAAGTTATCTCAGAGACGGTGCAGAATATTCTCGAAGGCAAGAGGGACCAGCAGGAGGGCGTTGTACACATTGGAACTATCGACATAGAAAGAGAAAAGGATGAGATTCTGAGGAGACAATGTAGGAAGTTAGGAAGGAATTTAAAAAGTAGATCCTCAAGGGTAGTAATATCTGCATTAATCCCAGTGCCATGAGCCAGTGAGGGTAGGAATTGGAAGACAGAGCAGATGAACACTTGGCTGAGGACTTGGTGCAGGGGAGAAGGATTCACATTTTTGGATCATTGGAATCTCTTCCATATAGGGAGGACGGATTGCACCTGAATTGGAAGGAATCTAATATAATGCCGGGGAGATTTGCTAGAACTGCTCGAGAGGATTTAAACCAGTAATGAGGAGCAGGTGGAACCCTGGGAGATAGTGAGGAAAGAGATTAGTCTGATACTGGTACAGTTGGGAAAAGGGGCGAGTCAAACAGACAGGGGAGGTGGGAACAAAGTAGAGAACAAGGTAGGACGGATAAATTAAACTGCATTTATTACAATGCAAGAGGCCTAACAGGTAAGGCAGATGAACTCAGGACATTCTTAGAAACATGGGACTGGGATATCATAGCTATTACAGAAATGTGGCTCAGGGATGGACAGGACTGGCAACTTAATGTTCCAGGGTATAGATGCCATAGGAAGGATTGAAGAGGTTGGGGGGAGCAAGACAAGAGGGGGAGTAGCATTTTTGATTAGAGATAACAGCTATACTTAGGGAGTATATTCCTGGGAATACGTTCAAGGAAATTATTTGAGTGGAACAGAGAAACAAGAAAGGGATGATCACCTTATTGGGATTGTACTTTAGACCCCCCCAATAGTCAGCAGGAAATTGAGAAACAAATTTGTAAGGAGATCTCAGTTATCTCTAAGAACAATTGGGTGACTATGGTAGGGAATTTTAACTTCCTAAACATAGACTGGGACTGCCATAGTGTTAGGAGCTTGGATGGACAGGAATTTTTAAGTATGCACAAGAAAATTTTCTGATTAAGAATGTGGATGTACCTACCAGCGAAGCTATAAAACCTGACCTACTCTTGGGAAATAGGGCAAGGCAGGTGACCGAGGTATCAGTGGGGGAGTGCTTTGGGGCCTGTGACCATAATTCTAATAGTTTTAAAATAGTGATAGAAAAGGATAGAATGATCTAAAAGTTAAAATTCTAAGTTGGAGGAAGGCCAGTTTTGATAGTATTGGACAAGAACTTTCAAAAGTTGATTGGGGGGTGGATGTTTGCAGGTAATTGTGAAGCCTTCAAAGACAAGATAATGAGAGTCCAGAGACAGTGTGTTCCTGTTAGGGTGAAGGACAAGGCTGATAGGTGGAGGGAATGCTGGATGACTAGAGAAAATGAGGTTTTGGTCAAGGACAAGAAGGAAGTATATGTCAGGTATAGACAGCTGGATCGAGTGAATCCCTAGAAGACTATAAGGGCAGTAGGTGTATACTTAAGAGGGAAATCAGAAGGGCAAAAAGGGGACATGAGATAGCTTTGGCAAATAGAGTTAAGGAGAATCCAAAGGGATTCTACAAATACATTAAGGGAAAATGGGTAACTAGAGAGAAAATAGGACCCCTTAAAGATCAGCAAGGCCACCTATGTGTGGAACTTCAGGAGATGGGAGAAAGGTACTAAATGAGTATCTTGCCTCAATGTTTAACGTAGAGAAGGACATGCAAGATATAGAATGTGGGGAATTAAATAGCGACATCTTGATAAGCATCCATGTTACAGACTGGAGTCTGGTTAGCATGGTTAAATCACAAGGAATACAGGAAGAATGAGCCATTTGGATACAGAGCTGGCTCAAAGCTAGCAGACAGAGTGTGGTGGTGGTGGAGGGCTGCCTTTCAGACTGGAGGCCTGTGACCAGCAGTGTGCCACAAGGATCAGTGCTAGGTCCATGGCTTTTCGTCATTTATATAAATGATTTTGATGTGAATGTAGGAGGTATGGTTAGTAAGTTTGCAGATGACACCAAAATTGGAGGTGTAGTGGACAGTGAAGAAGGTTACCACAGAGTACAACAGGACGTTAAACAGATGGGCTAATGGGCCAAGGAGTGGCAGATGGAGTTTAATTCAGATAAATGTGAGGCGCTACATTTTGGAAAGGCAAATCAGGGCAAGACTTATGTGTGATGTTGCTGAACAAAGAGACCTTGAGGTGCTAGTTCATAATTCCTTCAAAGTGCAGTTGCAGGTAGGCAGAATAGTGAGGAAGACATTTGGTACGCTTACCTTTATTTGTCAGTGCTTTGAGAATAGAAGTTGGGAGGTCATGTTGCAATTGTACAGGATATTGGTTAAGCCACTATTGGAATATAGAACATAGAATAATACAGCGCAGAACAGGCCCTTCGGCCCTCGATGTTGCGCCACCCTGTGAACTAATCTAAGCCCATCCCCCTACACTATCCCATCATCATCCATATGCTTATCCAAGGACTGTTTAAATGCCCCTAATGTGGCTGAGTTAACTACATTGGCAGGCAGGGCATTCCACGCCCTTACCACTCTCTGAGTAAAGAACCTGCCTCTGACATCTGTCTTAAAACTATCACCCCTCAATTTGCAGCTATGCCCCCTCGTACTAGCCGACATCATCATCCTAGGAAAAAGACTCTCACTGTCCACCCTAATACTGTGTGCAATTCTGGTCTCCCTGCTAGAGGAAGGATGTTGTGAACTTGAAAGGGTTCAGAAAAGATTTACAAGGATGTTGCCAGGGTTTGAGCTACAGAGAGAGGCTGAATAGACTCAGGTTATTTTCCCTGGAGCATTGGAGGCTGACGGGTGACCTTATAGAGATTCATTAAATCATGAGGGGGCATGGATAGGGTAAATAGACAGGGTCTTTTCCCTGGGATGGAGAAATCCAAAACTAGAGGAAATAGGTTTAAGATGAGAGGGGAAAGATTTAAAAGAAATCTAAGGGGCAACTTTTCCATGCAGAAGGTGGTGTGTGTATGGGATGAACTGCCAGAGGAAGTGGTGAAAGGTGGTACAATGACAACATTCAAAAGGCATCTGGATGGGTATATGAATAGGAAGAGTTTGGAGGGATTATGGCCAAATTTTGGCAAATGGGTCTAGACCAGTTTAGGATATCTGTTTGGCATGGACAAGTTGGGCCGAAGGGTCTGTTTCCATGCTGTGTATCTCTATGATGCTATTTGAACACGGACGCTATTTGATCCCAATTTGGACAATCTTTTAAAAGGATAAAATTTATGCAAAAAGATGATTTATTGAATACTTATGAGGTATGGTCAGATTGGAACAAATGTAGAAAGATGGAGGATAATACCATGAAAGGGTACGTAATAGAATTCAGTAGACTGCATGCAAGACTGCAGAAATGTCATTTGGAAAATCCCCCATCAATATTGGCATTTAAGCTATTGGACTGTGTCCAAGCATCAAGTATAAGCAGACTTCTAGCTGATGGAAAATTCTGACCATTATAAGTAGAGCAGAGAAGGTTTCTGGAAAAGAAAGATAGAAGCTGGTCGAATATACAGAATGAGGGGCGAGAGGGTTAGGTGCATGGATTAGTAAAGTGCAAAGATGGAAGGCAAGAATACAGTGTAAGACCAAACAGTGAGTTTGGGAGTGAACATGACCCGAGAAGGAGATCACAGACTGTCAGGAGTAATCTTACTAATAGGATGGGGAGTCAACAGAAGCTGGTAAGAAATATATAAGGCAAGATGAAGAATGTGGATAAAGTACTGTAGTACACGCACAGGAATACCGCCAAAGGTACTGTAGTACACGCACATGAATACCACCAAAAGTACTGTAGTACACACACAGGAATACCACCATAGGTACTGTAGTACACGCACAGGAATACCGCCAAAAGTACTGTAGTACACGCACAGGAATACCGCCAAAGGTACTGCAGTACACACACAGGAATACCACCATAGGCACTGTAGTACACACACAGGAATACCACCATAGGCACTGTAGTACACACACAGGAATACCGCCAAAAGCAGAAGGACATGAGAGCAGGAAATCTTGAGGTTCACAAACAAATGAGAAGATAAGCAAATCAAAGATGTCAAACAACAAAAGCTACAAAGCTGGATAGAATTGGTGTATATGTAGAGGTGCCACATAAGAGACAACCAGCCCCATCACACAGCTGATAAAAACCAAAAGAGCTGCAGATGCTTGAAATCAGAAATAAAAACAGAAATTGCGGGAAAAGCTCAGCTGGTCTGGTAGCAACTGTGGGGAGAAAGCAGAGTTAACCTTTCAGGTCCAGTGACCTTTCCTCAGAATTCCATCATATCAGTGTAAATGCACAGAATGGTATCTCCTGGTGGGACTTGGAAGGCTAAAGCAAAAGCAATGGTATGAAGTTTAAAAGGCAAACAGGGTGTGAAGATATGAGCCAATTCACTGATGGCAGGAAAAGCAATTTTGAAATTTCCTTGGCTTTTTTAAAAACAATTCCATTGGAATGTAGATCAATTGATGTTAAAGCTACATTTCTGAAGGGAGATTACTTCAAGAGGAAATAGAGTCATAGAGTCCTACAGTATGGAGACAGGCCCTTTGGCCCAAACTGGTCCATACTGACCAAAATGTCCATCCATGCAAACCCCATTTCTCTCCATTTTGCCCATATCCTTCTAAACCTTTCCTATCCATGTTTTTGTCCAAATGCATTTTAAATTTTGTTAATGTACCCATCTCAACCACTTCGGCTGGCAGTTCATTCCATATGTGTACCACCCTCTTTGTAAAAAAGTTGCCCATTAGGTTCCCATGTATTCTTTCCCCTCTTACCTCAAACTGATGCCCCCTAGTCCTCAATTAGGAAGGATTGAATGCATTCATGCTTCTCATGATCTTATACACTTCTATAAGATCACCCCCTCAGTCTCCTACGCTCTAAAGAAAAAAGTCCCATCTCGTCCAACCTCTGCCTGTAACTCAGTCCCTCGAGTACTGGCAACATTCTTGTAAATTTCTTCTGCATTCTTTCTAGTTTAGTAACATCTTTTATATAGCAAGGTGACCAAAACTGAACACAATATTCCAAATGTAGCCTCGCCAATGTCCTGTACAACTGCATCATAATTTCTCAATAACAACAAGAGAAAAGTTGCTGGAAAAGCCCAGCAGGTCTGGCAGCATCTGTGAAGGAAAAAACAGAGTTAACGTTTCGGATCCAGTGACCTTCTTAATTTCTCAACTTCTATACTTAATGACCTGACTGATGAAGGCCACTGTCACAAAAGCCTTCTCTACTACCCTGTCTACCTGTGACTCTCCTTTCTGAGAACCATGCACCTGAGCTTCAAGGTCTCTCTGTTCCATTACACTGTTTAAGGTCCTACCATTCACCATGAAATTCCTACCTTGATTTGACTTTCCAAAATGCAACACCTCACACCTATCTATATTAAACTCCATTTGCCATTTCTCAGCTCATTTCCCCAGCTGATCAATATCCTGCTGCAATTTCTGTTAACATTCCTCACTGTCCACAACATCGCCTATTTTAATGTCATCCACAAATTTACCAATCATTCCTTGTACATTTTCATCCAAATCATTGATATAAATAACAAACAGCAACGGGCCCAGCACTGATCCCTGAGGCAAACCACTCTTCACAGGCCTCCAGTTCAACAGGCATCCTTCCACTACTTCTCTCTGCTTCCAACCATCAAGCCATTGTGTTTCCAATTTGCCAGATCTCCCTGGATTCCATGCAGTCTGACCTTCCAGAGCAGCCTACCTTATGTGGAACTTTATCAAAGGCCTTACTGAAATCCATATAGACTATGTCTACTGCCCTGCCCTCATCAACCTTCCCGGTCACTTCATTAAAGAACTCTAACAGATTTGTGAGGCATGATCTCCCGTGCACAAAGTCATGCTGATTACTCATAGTCAAACCGTGTCATTCCAAATGCATGTATATCTTATCCTCAGAAACCTTTCAAGTACCATAGGTATTCGGCTTACTGGTCCACAATTCCCAGGTTTTTCGTTGCAGCCCTTCTTGAATAGGGGCATAATATTTGCTACCCTCCAGTCTCCCGGGACCACACCTGTGGCTAACAATGATGCAAATATATCAGCCAGAACCCCCACAATTTCTTCTCTATCCTCTTGCAGGGTTCTTGGATATAGAGTGTTTCTTCATCCTCCAAAAGAGACACCGAATGCAGTGAGGACACTCTGGAAATTAAACTGTTTTTGATTTGATTTATTGTCATTATGTGTACCTAAGTACAGTGAAAGGCTTTGTTTGCTAGTAGTGCAGGCAGATCATAGCAAACGAGGTCATACAGATCATCGAGTGCTTAGATAGAGTGAGGCAAACAAGGTTACACTGCATATGAGGTGCGCAAAGCAAGATCAAAATTACCAAGATCAAAATTATTTGAAGTTAGAGAGCCATTCAACAGTCTAGTAATGACAGAGAAAAGGCTATTTTTGAACCTGCAGGACCGCGTGTTCAAGTTTCTATATCTTCTGCCTGATGGAAAGGGATGTAGGAGAGTATTACTAGTGTGTATATGTATGTTGTGGGCTGAGGGGAGAGGGGTCTTTGACAATGTTGGCAGCCTTTCCACAGTAATGAGAAGTGTAAATGGAGTCCATGGACGGAAAGTTGGCTTCTGTGGTGGTCTGGGCTGTGCACACCACCTTCTGTAGTTTCTTATGGTCCTGGGCAGAGCAGTTGCCATACCAGGCTGTTATGCACCCAGACAGTATGCTTTCAGTGGGACATCTGTAGAGGTTGGTGAGGGACCTTATGGACGTGCCAAATTTCCTGAGCTGCCTGAGGAAGAAGAGGCATTGTTGTGCGATCTTGACTGTCGCATCTACATGGGAAATCCAGGACAGATCGTCAGTTATTGTCATTCTGAGGAACTTGGTGCTCTCCACCTCAGCTCCGGTGGTGTGATGGGTGCATGTCTTATGTGGCCTAAATGTGTATGTAGCCTAAATGTTGATTCTAGAGTTTGGTACTTCTCAGTAAATCCATTCTTGTTAAAACTGGGCTGTCTTGAATTAAAAACAAACCCAAAACAATGAGACAGTTTTCAGGCATCTTTATGATGCATGTAGATTAGTTTTGTCTTTGTCAGGCAGCAACAAAGAATTTGAAAAATAAATGGACCTAAAATATAATTCAAAATTGGAGTAGAAATCAGAGAATGGATCAAACATCTGTAATCTTCTTTCGGAAAAGTTATTCCCACGGTCTGACAAAAAAAAATGCAGCAGTTTCCAAAACTTAACTGGAGTAATTGGCCATTAGATTGCCTAGGCAGCCAAAAAAGGCTGGTTGGCAGTTTCGAAGTATTATATTTGAGTACTATCAGGAAAAACCCCAGGGCTGAAGGTATTACTGGGGAGAACAAAACATTGAAAAATTTAAAATGGAACATTGTGTTTTGAAATTTCCATCACTGGGAGATGCTAAGGTGCTTTCAGCGATGTAGTCGGAAAAACCAGCTGGCAGAGGATACCTAGAACTTTAATGAGCAAAAAAAGAGAAAATAATGTCATTTTGTTGGTTGTTTAGTTTGTTTTTTTATTAGTTCTGCATATATTTGTACGTATAGTATATAATCTGATTTTATTTTTGATTTAAATCAAAAGGAAATTATTGTCTAAGTTCTGGAGCAATGCCTGAAATCAAATGGAACAAAGGAGCAAGTGCTGGATATATTTAAAAGTGAATTGGGTGTGCATTGGCTGTTTAAATATAGGAAGCTGGTTATCAGTTGAGCCGGAGTTTAATGGAGTGTGGTCCAATAAATAAATGGAGTTTGATTTATTCTTGTCACATATTCTGAGAAACAGTGAAAAGTGTTGTTTGTGTGCTCCACAGGCAGATTGTACCATACAAAGTGCATCAGAATAGCAGAACAGAGTGCCGAAGATAGTGTTACAGCCACAGAGAAGGTGCAGAGAGAGAGATCAACATTAACATTTGAGAGGTCTGTTCAAAAATCTGATTACAGCAAGGAAGAAGCTGTTCTTGAATCTTTTGGTACGAGTATTCAAACATGTGTACTTTCTGCTGGACGGAAGAGGGCGGCAGAGGGTCTATCCGGGGTGGGAGGGGCCTTTGATTGTGTTGGTTGCTTTCCCAAGGCAGTGGGAAGTGTAGATGGAGTCGATGGATGGAAGGCTGGTTTTCCTGATGGACTGGGCTGTGTTCACAGCTCTCTGTAATTTCTTGCAATCTTGGAAAGAGAAGTTGCCAAACGAAGCTGTGATGCATCCAGATAGGATGCTTTTTATGATGCATTTATAAAAATTGGTAAGAATCCTGTGGACATGCCAAATTTCCTTAAACTTGTAAAGCTGTGTTTAAAACAGCTACCTTCTGGTCTGTAACACTGAATCATGAGAAATTCCCTCAGAAATGATGAAAGTCGACTAGAATTCGTTATGCACTCCCTTCAGAAAATTAGATTATTTTCACAAAGTTCACATAGTAACTAATCTCACATGGTTCTGAAAGGTAAACTTACTAGGAAAATTAGTTTCTAACAAAATGCTGAAGCTCATTGTCTTTCCTTTTCCATGCTGGTCTCAAGATTGCAACGGTCTTAAAATGTGGTCGATAGTTTTACCATCTGTTGGCAATGAAGGCATCTCCATTTTGAAACAGGCACACCTTTGGTTACTTCAGAGTGTCTGTTTCAATTTTAAACTCTCCTTAAATGACCTCAACCTGAGAGTGCATTTGGGTCTCTGATTGCCGAGATTTGATTACATTAGTCAGAGTTTGCACAATGTAAATTCTGCAGGCAATGAAACCAAAAGAAACACATTATACTTCAGGCCTGGATTATTTTTATAGGTCCTGGAGGAGTAGTAGATTTCAAGAGGCCTTATAGGCAATTTATGATGTCTCTATTAAAAAGGTATGTTTGTAAAACAAAACTAACTTGAAAGTGGCGTCAGGGAGAGTATGCCTGTCTCTCTGGACCCTAATTTAAATGATGCAAGCCACTGTCAGCTCCTGCTCATGTATCTCAACACACACAACCGCAACAAGCTTAGATTGCAACCTCCAACTCCAGATCATGACTTTGATCCTTCCTGCTTTCCACTACTACAGCCTTCAGGCCCTGATCCATCACCGTCCACAACACCGACTTGTGCACCGACTTTTCTCACAAGTTCCCCATCTCCATGTTTCTAATAACGACTGACCCAATAGCTGCTGTTGGAAATCCGAGAGGCTTTTCACCACAATCTGTTTAAGATTGGCTTTCAGCTGTCAGGACCTGCCTCCTTTAATAATTCTTTTGCCCATTCAGTTCAGATATTTACTAGCCAGCGGAGCAAGCAGAGTTCTGTTTGTTATTCCTAAAGCCTAATAATGAAATCACTCTTTTTAAAATTATTCATTGACGAGATGCAGTCAGCACATCCCTTAACCTGGAGGTGGTAGTACTAGGTCACCTAAAAGTCAACTACATTGCTGTGCATCAAAGTTTATATCCAGACTGAGTACCAGCAGCAGATATCCTTCCCTAATGGATATGTATGTGTGGGAGAATTGTCTATTTGAATACACAGTTTCAGAACCTGTAAATAGAAAGTTATCAGATTACATAAGACACAAAGTTATGTTCTGTCACATATGTACCTGATGACAATATTGTGTACATTGCATTGGAAAAGTATCCTGCTAGCCAAAGTTACTAAGTCTTACTTAGCAATACTGCAATTCTAACCTAACTATTTTAAAATGTATTAACGTATCAGGTAGAAGAATAAAGTGTATGTAACTCAACTGTTGACATATATAAGTAGCTTCTAGATTTTATTTTTACTCATTCACAGGATGAGGGCATCACTAGCATGGCCAACATTTACTGCCCATCCCTAATTGCCCAGAGGGCAGTTAAGAGTCAACCACATTACACTGTAGTGACTGGTGTCTGGAGTGACAATGGATTAAATGGTCATCATTAGACTCTTAATTTCAGAGACTTTTTTTAAAGTTGAATTCATATTCCACAATCTTCCCTGGTGGGATTCAAACCCAGGAACCCAGAACATTAGCTGGGTCTCTGGATTAACAGTCCAGCAATAATACCACTAGGCCATCGCCTCCCCATAATCCTGAATTAAACTGAAGTATAGAATAGGCTTTTGTGAAATGCAGAAAACATGGATGTACATTATGGAATTACTGGCTTATTCTGATTCAGATAACATTATACGTTCTATCCGTTATAGATTCCACACAGACAGCAGGAGTTAGAACTTACCTTAAATTCCTTCTCAATACTGGCTAGCACATTAAGCTCATTACTCAGCTCAAGAGCAGTAAGTACTGGGTCCTCACTGGAGAGTGACAAATAGGCAGGACTTGCCAAGCCTCTGTAGGCATTAATTCGAGATCTGGAGTGGCTGAAAGAGTCATTTAGCTGATTGTCTGTACACACCTTGCATTTGCAAAAATAGTTATGGGGTCGGTCAATCCGGGCTCCTCTTCTCAGTAAGATGTGAACTATTTCATATTCCTGGCAATGAGCTGCCAGGATGATCGGAGTAATATCATGGGAAAACCTTGTGCCATCTTCATCATAGGCATAAAAATCATTGTATTTTGGGTTTTTTTGCTCTGGACTCAGAGCTAGTGGGTGTGTTGTAGCAAACAGATGGTGATTCAAGATGGCTTCCACTATTCGCACGTAGCCTTTACTGATGGCCAATAATAAACCATCTCCAACACGAGACAGGTTGTCAATCTTCAGCAGAAGCTCTATGACTTCTAAATGCTCATTAGCAACACACAGCTGTAATGCATTCTGACCCATGTAATCAACACAATTCACATTCAGAGATTCGGATTCCTCCAGCATCTTTCTGACCACAGGAACATTGCCATATTCAGCTGCATCTAAAAACCTTTCTTCTTCAGGAGTTAGGTTGGTTGATCTGTCATTAAACATGTAAGCTGGTCCCCGGAATGCCTGTCTCCGTCCTTTCTGCACAGTTTGCCTTCGTGGCCTATCCCCGCCAAAAGCACTGCTAAATGTAAGAGAAGATATTTTAGAGCAGAAATACATTTAGTTTCATATTCATTCAGCATTTCCAATTCGTGAAAAAGGTTGAAATTCTACAATTAGCTCATATTTCTGTATAACATTTAATAAAAACACAAGGTGAAAGAGAGTGTTGGTTCATTAACATAGTTTGTCAAAACTACCAGCAATGAACAACTACAATACTTTGCATTATTTTTATTCAAACTTGACTCTTTGGTCTGTTTTCCACATTAAAAAGTGCTTTTATTAAGTATTTTTGTGAACAATTTCAGAAGATGTGGAAAATTAGGCATGACAAATGATCGAATTTCGATCCAGTTCTGAATTCATGTAGGATAAAGGTTTGCATTAATTTACTAAAGGAACCAACGAAGCTGCAGAATGGATAGCCTGAGGAGATGCCTGGAGAGGGCACCATAGACAAGACTTAAAATATCAAAATCGAGTATGACATCAGTGAGACATGGGCAGGCACACACTGTGCTTATTCTGCCCCTTCTGAGGTGGTCGTGGGGACACAGACACTAACCGAAAGGTTTTTTTTAATTTGTTTGGGGAAGGGGTTAAGCAGGAGTGTGCCACAAAAGTCAGCCTATGCCTGGTGAGATGGGAGAAAACACCATCAGCAAATTTTTTTCTGTTTGAAAGGCCAGAAAAGCTAATCAATACTATCAGATTTTCAATGGCTGCAAACATCCCGAAAGAACTGTTTTCATCTGCAATCCATTTAGCCTGATGCTGCTGAGTCCTTTCCCGTGAAACAGGCAGGACCTCCCATGGGGACTGGATATTTTCTAAACCACCTGTTTTCTTTGTCCAAAAACCTGTACTGAAACTCCGTACTCAAATACGCACCTCTGGAGTAGGTGGGACCTGAACTTGGGCCTCCTGGCTCAAAGATAGGGACATTACCACTGCACCACAAGCACCTGTCTTACTAGGACTAGTGCGTGATTGGTCATTCTGATCAGCTGCCTAAAGTCCACTCATGCTAAAGCACGAGAGGAAATTCTTCCCATAAAAAAAATTCAACAGCATTCCTTCAAACTATCTTGCTAGGCAGGAAGGTGTCTTGCAAACCATTTATCTTTCTAAAAAAGCAGTATTTTGGAATCACTTTGTTATATGGTAGAAAACTACCCCGAATTATAGTTTTTTTTAATTTTTCATAAACATTGTCACAAAAATCGAGCACCAACAGTTAATTATTAATTCAGTGAAATGAATAAATTAAAATGCTGCCCACTTTCATTCTAAGTTCTGTTTGATTTTGTCAGTGTGTATATCCCACTATTTTGCTGATCTGGCCAATTGTTCTCACGGCTCACAACAACGTAAAGGGGAGGAGAGATTCAAACTGATTCCTGACAGTCAGCTGTAGGTTGATGGCCTTTCATCTTTTAAAAAGTAAATGCACCAAATGTTCATGCTCAGTAACAAACAAAAAGATTTTATGGCAAAGATAAAAACAACCAGAAATCATGGTGGATTGGTCTTTTAATGAGAAATTAAACAAAAGCTGCATCTGGCTTCTCAGGAGGAGCAGAGGGTTTCTCCCAGCTGTGTCAGTTCATGTTTACCCCTCACACTACATCACTGAAAAATGGAAAGGCTGGTCATTCTCATCTGGCTGTTCAGGAACTTGCAGTGTTCTCATTGGCTGTTATTTTTAAAAATACAACCAAAGTGCTCCATTGGCTGTAAAGTACTTTGGAACATGAAGGCACCATTTAAATGCAATAAAATAAAGAACTGCATACACTGGAAATCTGAAACAAAAACAAATTGCCGGAGAAACTCAGCAGGTCTGGCAGCATCTGTGGAGCGAGAAACACAGCTAACGTTTTGAGTCAAGTGACCCTTATTCAGGTCTGAAGATTTAAGTGCAATTTATTCTTTCTTTAAAATCCATATTCACCTTAAAACCAAATGTTAAAGGAGAAACAATGCAGATTAATACAACTTTACCGAAAACCTGCTGTATAAAGACGTGTGTGTTTGGACTGAATATTGCATGATATTATCAAGCAGATTTGAGCAATGTTACAGAGTTGGAAATGGGTGGTTTCAGTTATGATACAAATATTGTTGGTTGCTCATCCTGGGGTCAAAAAGACACAATGGGCAGAAATTTTCAGTCTTGAGCTGGACAGAGGAGGACAGGATCTGAGATAAAAATATCCGCTGATCCACTTTTCTGGAAATCCCACCTTCGTTTCCCACCCCTCCCACTTTCCCCAAGAGGATGGGTGAAAATTAACCACAAACAAGCCCGGTCCCATTTGAAACCTAATTTAAACTATTATAGGCTCATTATAAAATCTCATCTCCAATACATTTGTACATTTCCAGAAATACGGCCATAGCTCAGTGGCAGCTTGTTATCAGACCAGCTGCATGAAGAACTGTGTACATGGAGGGACAAATAGTTTAAATAAAAAGTTTACTTGTGGCTTACTGCCACACTAGTATCATCCATATATGGTAATTTTGTTAAATGCAGCATTAAACTATAAAGTGTGGGGTTAAAATTGATTCAGAGATAGTGGGAACTGCCAATGCTGGAGAATCTGAGATAACCAGGTGTAGAGCTGGATGAACACAACAGGGCAAGCAGCATCAGAGGAGCAGGAAAGCTGATGTTTTGGGTCTGGACCCTTCTTCAGAAATTTTTTTTTTGAAACAAGATTTTTTTCTGAAGAAGGGTCCAGACCCAAAACGTCAGCCTTCCTGCTCCTCTGATGCTGCTTGGCCTGATGTATTCATCCAGCTCTACACCTGGTTATCTCTTAAACTATAGAGTGTTCAATTTTTGAGAGATGTTAGTTGGTTAAGATGATTAAATTTTAGAAGCTGTATTTCTAGCCAATGTAAGTTTATTGGAGAACTATGTTTTATATATTTATTCCCCAAAACAGAAAACCACATTTTTGTTTAGGAGCAATACTTTATTTTAGAGTTTCCTCAAATCTGTCCTCCTTTTCTTACTGCCTCAAAGTGAGAACTGGTCTTTGTTTCCGACATTGCAGAATGCAGTGATACAGGGATCGTTATAGAGCAGCTCTAACTCTAGACACATATAGCTCTTAAAAAATTAATAGTCTCAATGATTGACTGTCATTAGTGACTGGTGCCTGGGCCGGGTGGACCTTATTGACTAAGAATTCCCTGAATGGGGCTGTTAACCTGGGCCAATCATGGGAGCCCTGGCTGACAGATATAAACAGGAGATTCAGAGAGTCTACTCAGTCCTGGGACTGGCATGAGGAGCTATGGTGGCAGGTGCAATGTGGGGAAGGTCAAAGGGCTTAGCAGCTTCTGAAGTGACTGAGATGAAGCTGTAAAGTTCCAAGGTGGGTTTTCTGAGCCGCCTGCCTCAACACTGATCTATCCCACTGCAGACACACCTGCCCTGTCCTACTTTCACAGTCACTGAGTCCAACAATATCCCACAACCACTTTCGAAAGCAAACATCGGTGGGATTCTGGGTACTTTTATAACCAGGCCACATTTGGAGATGAGCCACCTGCCTCAGTAGTAAAAATCCATCCATCCATGCAACAATTCTGAAAAACAACCTCTCAAAGTCACGGTTTCAAATTATCATTCTCCTTTTACTTTTATTGCACTTAGTTATTGATAACTGAGTAGTTTAAAAATGTATTTTCTGCATTTAGATCTCAAAAAAGTACACATGGTTTAAATGTGTGGCTTTACAGCCAACACTGCCTTCAGTGATACACTTTCACTCCAAATAAAATATGGACATTCCATACTTTGAGTCAAAGTACTATCAATTTCTCCTCACTTCACCTTCACATATTCAATTATGATTTAATGAGGTTCTCAAACTAAAAAATGTACAATCAATCTCCTGAGAGATTAAGGTATCACCATGCTTCAATTATGGTATTGAATTAATTAGGATGAAGTTTCTGCAGCAAAAATAAATAATTTTCAAATTGATTTGTGTAATTTTACATGATTCTGTAATGGATTCCAGTAGAGATACCAAAGGATGCAGAGCCAAAGGTATGAGAGCATTAATCATGTATGTGTTAATCAATACCATCTTCTTTTTATCTGTGAATGCAGGGACTGTTCAATGGTACCTAATACATGGCACAACATTTCATAAGTAAAAGTACCTTAATCATTTTTAAATTACAATTTTTATGAATGGCAGATTTTACAACAGTATTCTGCTTTAAATTGTCTGTTTAATTTTAGGAAAATAGAATACAGAAGGTCCCTCTGACTTATGTCAAATTATGTTTATTTTCAAGAGGACAGGTTCAAGTCAACACACTTTATGACCAAGGTGTGAAGTTGTCAATAGCAAGGGAAAAGAGTGAAAGATAATAGTTGAAATAACTCCACAGAAAGCCAGTATTCAATCACCAAGTCATCCTTTATCCACAGGAACAGTCCTTACTTTTAGTATTGCCTCATTCAGAGTGTCAGCATCACTGACACTTCCCCTTTTTTATGTCAGCCAGGGCTCCCTGTTTGGACCACATTAACAGACCCAATCAGGGAACTCATGCTCTCTGAGGTTCAGCTGGCTGACCTCATTATAGTCCCTACATCCCTCCCTCCAAAGGTGGCCTAACCAATGTCCTGTACAGCCGCAATATGTCCTCCCAACTCCTATACTCAATGCACTGACCAATAAAGGCAGGCGTAACAAATGCTGCCTTCACTATCCTGCCTACCTGGAAAACCATCTTCAAGGAATTATGGAGCTGCACTCCAAGGTCTCTTTGTTCAGTAACACTCTCCAGGACCTTACTATTAAGTGTATAAGTTCTGCATTGTTTTGCCTTTCCAAAATGCATCACCTCACATTTAACGAAATTAAATTCCATGTGCCACTCCTTGGTCCATTGGCCCATCTGATCAAGGTCCCATTGCACTCTGAGGTAACCTTCTTCACTGTCCACTACACCTCCAATTTCGGTGTTGTCTGCAAACTTACTAACCTTAGCTCCTATCCTGAACAATGTCAGTCAATTCTTGAAAGGTTTTAGTATCTGGTGCCTCAGGAAATGTTAGGCTATTAATGACAGAGAAAGCTGTGGCTCCACAGGCAATCAGGAGAATTACTTGCTGCTTCTCACCTGCCACAATGTTGCTTGCCTGGTAAAAATAACACAGTCTTTCCACATCCTGGGCCCAGTCCTCGTCAGAAGGGTCAAACAAGTCAAGCTTCCCAAACAAAGGCACGATGTAAGAAATACTTACACCAACTCAAAAGATGATTGTTACGTGCGAGTTTCTTCAGGGTCATGCCTTACTCACCTTTCCACTGAAATAATTCCACAGAAGCTGGTATCCCATCACCGAGTCACCCTTTGTTTACACATAAACAGTCCTTGACTTTAATACTGTCCATTCAGAGTCAGCGCTCAGTGTCAGCGTCTCTAACGCTGCTTTTTAATTTTTTTTCCTTTTTTTTCCAAGCGGATTCTAATCTCCTGCATATATATATATATTTTAAATACTCCTACACTACTGCGTTACAACATTGGCCCTTATTTTTCCCACAGCACCCATGTTGTGTGTGTGTGTAAGTGCAGGAGTCGGTAAAAAGACAAAAAATAATTTTATCCGATATCTCCACCACCAAGAAAAAACAACGCTCCCCTTTTTACCTGTCAACTTGGGCTCCCTGATTGGGGCTGCTAATCTGGCCCAATCAGGGAACTCATATTCTATGATGTCCAGCTGGCTGACCTCATTTCCAAAATACTTTTTCTCTCTGATCACATCAATAACCATCGTTGTGATTGTAATAATTTATTAGTCACACTGGAGTTCCATGTTGAGGTATACAAGACAGGTCAAATCAGTATGCACCAATGAGTGAGATGTTCTGCTTTACTAGAGATAATCCCACAACCATCTATGAAATCCGAGAGATTCACGCTGGTATGGCTAAGGGGTGAAGAGGAATTATTAGAGCAGTGGAGCTTTCCTGGAAAAATGCGCAATTTACCACTGGAACCTGGGAGCAACACTGCTCTGTCAATGAGGACATTCTATGGAGAGTGTGGTGCATTATGATGAAAATGTAACCAGATCCTCAATATAGTGATAACAAGCATGGGGCTGGATGAACACAGCAGGTCAAGCAGCATCATAGGAGCAGGAAAACTTGACGTTTCGGGCCTAAATCAATATAGTGATTTGGGTTAAGCTTTTTGTGGTAGGAGCTGATAAATTCAGCTAGAAAATTCAGTTTAATCGAAAACTGAGTGTACATAATGGTTGGTCAGAAAATATTTTTATTTTATTTTGTACAGACCTAATTCAGTTTGTAGTTGGCATTAAACTGAAAACTACAGTTTAAATTCCGCTGTTGTCAGCCTTAGGAGGATTTTTGAAGTGTTCCAGTGAATGATTAACCTAATCAAGAATTACCTGAAACTGGATGCTCATTTAGTGATTTAGCTCGGCCTTTTGTATCAGCAGTATGCATAAGTAGTCAGTTTAATGCACCTTTGCGCTTGAGTGAGATTTATAAAGTGCCATACCAGAGCACTTCAGGAAGTTGGGGAGGATGGGAAAGAGGGGTTTGGTTGCTTTTGTGTAACTGTTCTCAGCCATTAGAAACTGTTTCTTGCTCTGTTAATGGAGAAGCAGCTCGTTGGCTCTGGTAAGCAAATAAACTTTATTCTTGGTGAGCTGAACTGAGTCTTTAAAGTAAGAGGGCTTCTGGTTTATTTAGATCTCAAATCTTTTCTCTCAAACATGGCTTGTTCATTAAAAGATTGATACTGCTAGAAAAATAGATACTAGAGTTATTAATAAACTATATGGTAATGGTAGAACAGGTGATGTGTTACTGCTACGGCATGTGGTAATTGCTGGATAGCAAAGGTCATTCAGGGTTAACACCTGGAGAAAAAGTGTTTACAGTTTGAGAAACTGGAATCTGAGTTCAGACATTGTGGCACTTCAGGACGAGAATGTTAACTGGATAGTTTGTTCCAGGACCAAGTCCCACCCCTCAGATTAGGTCATGAAAATTTGTTTTGTGATTAATTTTAGGGTATACATGTAAGTATAGAGAGCCAAGGTATCTCAGGACTCTTAGTCCCTGCCATTGTCCAGCAGTTACAAAGGTTCTTGCAAGTTGTGTGGGCAAGAGGTGGGGACTGAGCAAACTGACCACAGAATCATGGCACAGAAAGCCAGTCAAGTGGGGAGGAGGAAATAAAATGCAGCTCTACAAATCAGAGGAATAGATTGAGTTTTCTGCAGCTGTGAGTATGAGTCCAGAACGTTGTGCTGCCTGTTGAGAAGCAGCTGGAGTAGAGCAGTGGTAGTGAGGTTGGGTAAAAAAACAAAATCGATCCGGTAGTAGTATCATCCACATTAGGACCAAAGGCAGATCCGGAAAGGAGGCTGCACTGAAAATATTGTGAACCATTTGGAGCTAAACTAGAAAATCAAACTGCAACCTTAGGATTACTATCCAACCCACAGGCAAACTGGCAGAGCATCAATAATGTCAATGTGCTAAATGCGTCAGTCAGATTGATACGGGACGGCTGGGTTTCAGTTCATGGGATACTGCCAGCTCCTCTGGTGCGAGCGAGCTGTTCCAGTGGGGGGTGGGGGGTGGGGGGCTTCATGTGAACCATGGCCTGTTGAACAGAATAACTAGAGAGTGCTTTAAACTGATGGAAGGTTGGGGATAGAGTTTGGGAGCAGGGAATTGCCAGCTTCTTCAGTAAAAGGATTTGGCAGCATTACAATATTGCCCAGAGTGGGACAGTGTTCAAACATAAAAAACGCAACATCAAATTAAAAAAAGGGGAGAAAATGGATCAAGGGAAAACTTAATGTCTGTTAAATCTAAGTTGTATTCAGAACAAAAATAAGTGGATTAATGGCATAAGCAGAGGTTAGTGAGTATGATCCTATAACTTTTCATGAAGTGGTAACAAGGAGGTCAAAGCTGGGACCTTTTGGGAAGGAAAACACTGTTAGAATGAGATGGAATAAGTAGAATAACAAGAAATGATATTGAATTGGGAGATGTCGAATCACATGGTAGATTTAAGAAATAACAAATGGAAGAGAACGTTGATGGGAGTAGTCTATAGGCTGCTTAATATGACTTTACAGTAAGACAGAATGAATTACGATATCATGAGGATATGTAAAAAAATCCGTACGTTAATCGGGGACAACTTTAATCTTATGTAAATTGGGAAAATTAAATTGGCGGAAAATTTGAATCTCCTTTTGAAATCACACTTGCACGGTCAGTTCACACATTGAGAGATGAAAGGTTTGTCAGCAGAAATCCGAAGACACAAATGATTCATTCCTTTTTATCCATCCTATTTGTTCCATCCTGAAAGAACTCTAATAGAGTTGCCAAACAAGATTTTCTTTACACCAAACCACATCGGCTTTGCATGAATGTCAAGATCTTTTTAAATGTCTTGCTACTATCTTTCTTTTTGAGAATAGAACAAAGAACAAAAGAACAAAGAAAATTACAGCACAGGCACTGGCCCTTCGGCCCTCTAAGCCTGCGCCAATCCAGATCCTCTATCTAAGCCTGTTGCCTATTTTCCAAGGATGAATCCCTCTGCTCCCTGCCCATTCATGTATCTGTCTAGATACATCTTAAGTAATGCTATCGTGCCCGCTTCTACCACCTCCGCTGGCAACACGTTCCAGGCTCCCACCACCCTCTGCGTAAAGAACTTTCCACACATATCTCCCTTAAACATTTCCCCTCTCACCTTGAAATCGTGACCCCTAGTAAATGAGTCCCCGACTCTGGGAAAAAACTTCTTGCTATCCACGCTGTCTATACCTCTCATGATTTTGTAGACCTCAATCAGGTCCCCCCTCAACCTCCTTCTTTCTAATGTAAATAATCCTAATCTACTCAACCTCACCTCATAGCTTGCACCCTCCATACCAGGCAACATCCTGGTGAACCTCCTCTGCACCCTCTCCAAAACATCCACATCCTTTTGGTAATGTGGCGGCCAGAACTGTATGCGGTATTCCAAATGTGGTCGAACCAAAGTCCCATACAACTGTAACATGACCTGCCAACTCTTGTACTCGATACCCCATTCGATGAATGAACGCATGCCATATGCCTTCTTGACCACTCTATCAAACTGCGTTGCCACCTTCAGGGTACAATGGACCTGAACACCCGGATCTCTCTGTGCATCAATTTCCCCCAGGGCTTTTCCATTTACCGTACAGTTCGCTCTTGAATTGGATCTTCCAAAATGCATCACCTCGCATTTGCCTGCAATAGATTCAAGCATTTTCTCAATGTTTGGTGTTAGGTCAAGTGACCTGATTCACTTCCCCCTCTCGTCCACCCCCTCAGGACCACCACCACTTTCTTATACACTGTTGTTACAATTGCAGTTTTCCATATCCTCTGGGATGTTTTCAGTCTTAGAAAATTATAACCAATGCATCCAGTATTTCCTCAGTCCCTTCTTTTAAAACCATGGGATGCAGACCATCAGGTCCTAGGGATCTTTCAGGCTCAGGGGGAGGCAATGATGCAGTGATCTTGTCACTAGACTAGTAATTCTGAGAGCCAGATAAAGGTCTAATGACCTGAGTTTGAGCCCCACTATGGCAGATGGTCGAATTTGAACTCAAGAAAATCTCAAACAAAGGAGTAAAATGATGACTGTGTAGCCATTGGAAGAGGTCTCAGTCTCCTTATACACCCCCAGTAGCAGGTGTCAGGTTTCAATTCACTCCACATTTCTAAAATCACAAAACAAGTCCAGACACTGGATACTGCAAAGACTATGGGCCCTGACAGCGTTCCACAAACAGGACTGAAACTACATGCCCTAGAACCTGCCTTTCCCCCAGCCAAGCTTTTCCATAACAGCTACCACACTGACATCTACCTGACAATTTGGAAAATTGTCAGAATGTGCTGTACACAAAAAGCAGGACAAATCCAACTCAGCTAATTACCGCCCCATCAGTCTAGTCTCGCTCATCAGTAAAGTGATGGAAGGTGTCATCAACAGCACCTGCTCAGTAACAACCTGCACAGTGACACTCAGTTTGGGTTCTGCCAGAGCCACTCAGCTCCTGATCTCAATGCAGCCTTGGTTCAAATTTGAACCCAGACTCAGAGCAATGTGGTTGATTCTCATTTGCCTTCTGAAATGGCCAATCAAACCACTCAATTCGGGGCAGCTAGGGTCAGGTAATAAATGTTGGCCAAACAGTGACCACCACATCCCATGAGTGAAGAGAGAAAAGCGCTCTGAATGCTGAAAGAAATTAGTTTTTGGCACTGAACTAAGGTTTTCATTGACACCTTCATAATGATGAAACAATTCTGCAGTCTGTGTGGAAAATCTTAATTATTTTCACATTATAATTACAGTATTTAAAACTTGTTGCTTGAAACAAGCTGACTCATCTGATTTTTGCCAAGAAAACAGCCAAAGTCTCTCAATACATTCATTCAGCATGTCTCATGGCTAATCATCATAGACAATATTAATGCTGGAAAATTAAATGCTTTCCTTTTAAGGCAGTATTGATCTGCCCAGATCATAAACATTATGAACAGATTCAAAGCAAAATTCCTTAGTCTGTTCTTACAATGTCCTTCATTCCTACCCCAGAGTACAGAGTCAGTGAGACCGTTTCCAATTTCCTACACTCTTCAGCCTCTGGTTTCTCAGAATGGCATCGCCAATTTAGTGCAAAGTTAAGTCTCACTTTGTGCTACAGCACTGAGTGTATAATGTCTAAACTCTTTCACGGATCACTGTTACGATCAGAAAAGAAACAGCCTTTCATGTGATTGGATTGAATTTGCGAGTATTATTTCATAAAGTACTCCGACCTGACAACATTTTCTTTCTTTGGACTCACTGCAAGGAATCACTAAACAATTACATTGTGATAACGGTAAGTTTCATCCCACCATCAGACTTACCATGGTCTGCTCAGACTCAGTTTCATTCTTAGACACATGCATCTCCATCAAGGACAGACACCTCAACACCTCACACTACCACAAACTGACAGATAACATCACAATGCTGCAGTTCTCTAGCTTCCACCCTAAACATACTGAAAAAGGCAAGCCCTACGCATACACAGGATCTACTCATGTGAAGGCAAACACGACAGACACCTGAGGGTGTTGAAGGATGTCCTCATAAGAACGGGATATGATGCTCAACTCATCAATCAGTGGTTCCAATGTGCCACCGCGACAAACTGTAATGACCTCCTCAGAAGACAGAGGCAGAACATGACCGATAGGGTGCCCTTCGTCATCCAGTACTTCCCGGGAGCAGAGAAACTACACCATGCTCTTCACAGCCTTCAACACATTATCGATGTCAATGAGCACCTCGCCAGGGCGCCAAGATCTTCCCCATGCTTCCACTTCTCATCTTCAAACATCCACCAAACCTTAAACAGACCATTGTTCACAGCAAACTACCCAGTCTTCAGGACAACATTGACCACAACACCACACAACCCTGTCAATGGCAACCTCTGCAAGATATGTCAGATCGTCGACATGGACACTACCATCACACGTGGGAAGACCACCCATCACATACAAAGCAGATACGCATGTGACTCGGTCAATGTTGTCCACCTCATACGCTGCAGGCAAGGATATCCCAAGGCATAGTATATTAGTGAGACCATGCAGACGCTATGGCAACAGATGAACGGGCACCACGCGTCAATCGCCAAAACAGGAATGTTCCCTCCCAGTCGGGGAACACTTCAGTGGTCAAGGACATTCAGCCTTGGATCTTTGGGTAAACATCCTCCAAGGCTGACTGTGGGATAAACAACAACAGAGTTGCCGAGCAGAGGCTGATAGCTAAGATCGGTCCCCATGAGGATGGCCTCAACCGGGATCTTGGGTTCATGTCACACTACAGGTGACCCCACCACACTATACGCTCTCTCACATGCATCACACACACACACACACGCACACACACGCACACACACACACACACACACACACACACACGCACACACACGCACACACTCTTTCTCACACACACACTTTCTCTCTTTATCTCTGTCACACACCCTCACACTCACACATTCCCTCTCTCATACACACTCCCTCACACTCACACTCACGCACACATACACACACTCACACACAAATCTTTGGGGTGAAGTATTTCATCCGAGATGTTTGTGTATTTAAAGATACATTCTATTTTGTTAAAAAAAAACGAGCCTGATTCCAGGTTAAAGCACAGACAGATTCTAAACAAGGCCTCACACCAAAAATGCATTGTTTTACCAGAGACGTGACCTCTTGTGTACACTGATAAAACTTTTAATTATCTCAGGGCAAATGACTTGAAAGAAATTCTGGGATTTGCACTTTAATCAATAGAAATCTGTGTTTCCTTTCTAACTGATTAAAGGTTCAATAGGAGGTGGTAAGTGAGCTATTTTTAGAGTTGTTATCTTTCTGTTTACAAACTCTGTGTCCATAAGACCATAAGACATAGGAGTGGAAGTAAGGCCATTCGGCCCATCGGGTCCACTCCACCATTTAATCATGGCTGATGGGCATTTCAACTCCACTTACCCGCACTTTCCCCATAGCCCTTGATTCCTTGCGAGATCAAGAATTTATCAATCTCTGCCTTGAAGACATTCAACGTCCCGGCCTCCACTGCGCTCCGTGGCAATGAATTCCACAGGCCCACCACTCTCTGGCTGAAGAAATGTCTCCTCATTTTCGTTCTAAATTGACCCCCTCTAATTCTAAGGCTGTGCCCACGGGTCCTAGTATCCCCGCCTAATGGAAACAACTTCCCAGCGTCCACCCTTTCTAAGCCATGCATTATCTTGTAAGTTTCTATTAGATCTCCCCTCAACCTTCTAAACTCTAATGAATACAATCCCAGGATCCTCAGCCATTCATCATATGTTAGGCCTACCATTCCAGGGATCATCCATGTGAATCTCCGCTGGACACGCTCCAGTGCCAGTATGTCCTTCCTGAGGTGTGGGGCCCAAATTTGGACACAGTATTCTGACACAAAGTGTCAGTATACCTCCTCTTCTACAATACACCTGAGGAAGGAGCAGAATGCCAAAAGCTGGTGTTTTCAAATAAACCTGTTGGACTATAACCTGGCGTCATGTGATTTTTGACATAGGAAATCATTCTGAACATGTATAGGTGGCCACGATAACATAAACATAGATGTTCATGTAATTTGTCCTCATTTTTTCTCTCTGCACAATATAACTTTCAGAGTGATGAGTCTTTATTGATTCTTCATCTTGTGACTTGCAATATTCCTGACGTTCCTCAAAATTTATGTTAAATTTCAAGTTCCAAGTGTTTCTACTCCCAAGCTTTAGACTGATGTGAGTATATTTTCCTCCTTTGTCCAAAAGCGCACTTACCTTATTCCCTGGTTGCACAGTCATGCAGGTGATGAACATCATGGTATCGACGATTTTACTCCAGACATTTTCATCCAACATGAATTTGAAAATGGGAATGACAGGGAAGCATCCCATGAGAAGGAACCTACTATAAAAGGTAATATTACCATGGCCAGCATTTATCTGGCTTCAATGGCAACATTTTATTGACCAAACTGCAGTTCACACAAGTTTCAGTCAATGAAGGTCAGCAAGTATTTTGCACTTTACAAACCAAGCGCTAATATTTGATAGCCTCCCTGAAATTCCTCATTCTTTCTGGAACTTTAATTTTCAGCATTGAACTCAGTTCAGAATGCATTTAAACAGCACAAATGAAACTGGAAGAGATCCAAGATTACTCCCAAACTTAATGATCAAAATCTCTAACTGGTGCACATCAGCCACCAATTAATTAGATTTGTAATTACACAGTGAATTCTGACTAGAATCAAAATTGGAGGTAGTTATGAGTTAGCTACAATAGGCTTCACTCATTCCACACCGTGAGTACTGAATACAGGTCTTTGTGAGGGAGGCAAATTGGAAGCCCCCAAATCCCTTTCCTAGATCAGCAATACTGAGTTGGGAAAAAAATCCAGCTCACTGATTCTGACTTTGTTACAATTCCAAAAGATGCCTTACCTCTCCAAAAAGTAAGTGGAGAAATAAAAAGAAATTCCTCCAGCTTTGCCATCACAATCCCCTCAGTCTTGCTCACTCACATACACTCTCAATGCCTCACCCATGACAACACATGCAACTAATGCATTCTATTTATCCCCAGCGGCACCTTATATCCTGAATGCTAACTTATTGCCCAATTCTACCCTATTCCCCACTAGAACAAGTCATTGAGTATCCCAGATGAATGCAAGTCTAACAAAACTCAAACAGCTCAATATCAACCAGCTCAAAGCAACCTGTTTAACTTCATCCATTACCTTCAACATTTACTCCATTCACCACCAATATACAGCAGTGGCAAAATCCATTCATAAAATGCACTGTGCCAACTCATGAAGATTGCTTAGACACCATCTTATAAATCCATAAACACTAACACTTAGAAAGGCAAGGGTAGAGGAAACATGGGAACACCACTATCTGCAAGCTCTCTTCCAAGCTGCACATCAGACTTGGAGCTCTCAGAGTCACTGCTCAAAGTTCTGGGAAATCCCTGTGGATGTATTCACAAGTACGGACTGCAGCACTTCAACTGACCATGCCTCCTTCAGGGTAAATAATGACCTAACCAGCAACAGCCACCTTTGGCAAATTAAAGAATTATAAATGAGTGTTTTTTTTTACTTAAGTGCAGTATGCAATAGAAATTTATAAAACTGACCTGTTAGGTTTTTCTGCATATATGTAATTTTTTCTTTCATGTGTTGAGTACTTTTTTTTAATTTCACTCTTGGGATATTGGCATCACTGTCATTCCCTATCCCTACACCCACAGTGCTGTTGATATGGAGGGAATTCCAGATGAGGTTAGAACATTCCAGCCCACTGCTGGTTTGGGCTTTGTGGACATTGGACAGGCTTTGGGGAATCAAGAGGTGACTCACTCACGGCAGATTGCCTAGCCTCTGACCCATTCTTGTAGCTACAGTTCTTATATGGTTCATTCTGATCAATTTCTGGTCAATAGTAAGCCACACATTGAGATTTCTAGATACTTGATTGATTGATTGATTATCACATGTACCGAACTACAGAGAAAAGCTTTGTTTACAAGCAGTACAGGCAGATCTTAGTAAGTAAAGATGTACAGATCAAAAAGACTTAGACAGAAACATATGGGTTACATTGCACAGTGTATGTACTAGATGAGATCAATGTTAGCTGTAATTAGCCACATTAGCATTTGTTGACAACTGTTGACAGACCTCACCCTCTGAATGGCTCCCAGGAATTGTGTGCCATTAATGCACAATCTTCTCCACAATTAACTGCTCCAAAGGCGCTGTCCAGCCCCCTCCCCCTCACCTTCTCAATCCCAAGGTGCCTGGGAACCACATCCCCAGGGTTACCTCAGCTCTCTGGGTACCCTGGCGATCTAAAAGGAATGTCCCGTACGGACTTGCTGTGACCTGGTTTAATGTCAATGCTTCAGGGACGTCAATAAATCTCACCTTAATGGAGGAGGCTGCTCAAATGGCCAGCTGCCCCCGGGAAACGTGTACCTCCAAACCTGCTCGCCACGCCTAGTACAATGAGAGAGACTAGATTTGGGATAGGTTTGGTGATTTTGGATTTCACTGCTGTAGAGAAGGTCTTGGACCTGGTAAAAATCAGCACCAGGAGACAATGCAGTGAAAAGCCAAGGGGCCACTTTGTAATGTCAAATAGCTGAGTTACCAAGAAAACCTTTTGATAATCAGCCTGGAGCAAAGCCCACTGAGAAAGGTGACCTTAGAGAGGTATCAGATACTTAAGGCAATAGAAAAAAATAAACCCAAAACATTAATTTAAAGTAAATTCCAAGAATAGAACAAATTCTAATTAGTAAAACTTACATTTAGGGCTGATAATGGAAAGTTTGTCTTCGTACAAAGGAATAGATCGTTCTTTTATGTGATGATGTAAATGTGTCAACCGTTCAATTAGATCTCTCACAATTTTTATTTCCCTGAAGCCAATTTGCCTCTTTAACTCAAAGATCTACAACAGCCTTAAAGGACAATTCCAACAAAACTTATTTGGGGTAGCATCAGTTCCTTGATCTTTTCAGGAGTTTGATTGCTTTTGTCATTCCTAGTAACTTCATTGTTGGATGAAATCCATTTGAGCACATGGTTTAACAAACTCTCTCATCCTTCCAGAATTTGGGTATTCTCCTTGAGCAGTGTTGACCTGACATTGAGGATTAAAACTAAACTAGCAAACTGGGTCTGGCAGGCAGACTCCTGAACATCTTGAATTTCTCCCAGTCATCATGGTCTGCATATGACTGACATCTGCCTCTTCCTTCTGATGCATCTAATTGTTATATTTCTCCCAGCACTTGCGTTAATCCTGAGGATATGTTGGTAGGCAGTGTGTTTGCATAGTGATGTTTGATCATTGATGAAAACGCTACAGAGACCACTCAAATGTTTCACTATTTCCTCTCATTATGACTTCAGCAGCAGCATTTTTCATAATGACAAGTTCAAAGTACTCAGTACCTGAGTCATGTCCCCTCCATTATGTTTAAATCCTCGGATGGTCACTCATTGGCTACATGCTTCCTCCTATTACCCTTCTGCTATATTATTTGTCAATTGAAAACTTCTGGATTCTATTTATTATTAATTTTGAGTCTCTTCTCATACTCTCTCGGCTTCACTTATTTCCTTTTCCACTTTCTCTGTGAACATATCTTTTTTTCAGAGATAACAAGGTGTAGAGCTGGATGAACACAACAGGCCAAGCAGCATCAGAGGAGCAGGAAGGCTGATGTTTCGGGCCTAGACCCTTCTTCAGAAAAAAATTTATTTTTTCAGTCTGGTTGTCACTTACATGATTAAGCTGACACCTATTGTACATGCCTGTTCACCATTTCATCTTACTTGCCTTTCCCTTATCAGCCAAAGAGCTCTCACGTTCCTTGTCCTTCTTTTCCTGTTCATTTGTACTCGATCTGTACTCGAACCAATACCTCTTTGAAGGCAATTCAGAGTTCAGCCTTGCACCCAATCTTTGATTTTGGTTTCCCAGGGTCAGATCTCTTCTCAATCCACTGAAATTGGTTTTTCTCCATTTGAGTGTTTTCACTCTAGAATGTTCTTTTCTATAGCTAACTGAAACCCCTCTATGATATCATCACTCATGTTCTTACTGAAACTTTGTGCCAATTGCTGTATACTATTTATTTCAATTCTCAGAAACATTACTATAACCAATTCATTTCCCAATGGAAATAGAAGGATTGGTAACAAGCTAGTTTTGTTTTGAAGTTGTGATCAGGCTCCATGATGTATACTTCACACCCGCTTACAGATATCCACAAAAGGACAAGAATCGTGTTCTATCTATAACTGTTATAAAGTAGATTTGCATCTTAAAAATGTGGTGTCCCCAGAGGATAATTAAAAATTTATAATCGTTAAAGAATTTGCATTGTGATTATTAATATTTTGATACCATTTTTATGTAAAAACCTGCTTGAAATGATTCTTCCTTTATTAATTTGTTCCTGTTCATACTAAAGTTTTTTTCCTACTGTTAGACACACCAAGGGTATATCTGTTAAAGAATTCCAGTAAATGCAACTGAGAAATGCCTAAAAGAGATAAAACAGTATGTCAAAGGTTGCCATCTTACAAACTTCAAAGCTGTCCAGAAAGAGGGCACCATTACCTTATTTTTGACCTTCAGCTTTATAAAATGATGAATTTTAAAAGAATAACTCAATAAATAATATACATGTTTTCCTAGTGTGACACAGAACAAGTAACAAGATACTCTATTTGTGTTTCAACCTTTTCAAAAGCAGAACATCCCGGCTAAAACAAGAATGATAAAAGTCTGATTTATCAGAAGATGTACAAAGTTGGATGTGATGTTTCCCACGTAACTATTTGTTGCTTTTGGCTGCAGCGAGTAATTAATCTTACTTCTGGTAGGATGGCAGCAGAGTAAGATGCTCCAGTCAGAGATCCTGTGGTCTTCCTGTTCTTTTTTTTAAAATGTCTGTTTTTTTCAAATGTCTAGCTGGAGACGAATGGACGAGACTGGAGGTCGTGGCAAGTCCTGGAGACAGCCCCCAGACATGGGAGCAGAGAGCACAGGCAAGGCCTGGAGACAGCCCTCAGACACGGGAGCAGAGAGCAAAGGCAAGGCCTGGAGACTGACCCCAGGCCAGACCAGTTTGGGGGAAGTGAGTCCAGGCAAGTCCCAACGACTTGTTGTATACACTAAACATTGAAGGATTTTGAAAAAGAAGACTTCTCTATTTTTTGTTCGAATGTTAAACTTTTATTTATGATTCTCTGTGCAAATCTGTAACAAACACTTATGTATTCTGTACCTAGATACCCTGTACCGAAGATGGTGCCGAAGTGGTGACATTACAAACTTTTCACTGCACTCATTTGAGTGCACTTGACAATAAAGGCTATTTTAGTCTACTAAGCCATGACATTTGAGCGACAAACATTACATTTACACAAACCCAATAGTGTGGACTTTTACTTGGTGGTGCATTCCTTGAAGGGAAGTGGGAAAGCTATTCTGAGGTTGGGGAAATCCAGGAGGAGGTTGTTCATGGGTATTGTTTAAAAGACTCCTTTATAGATTTTACTGTCCCTGTCTGTTTCCTGTCCCAGGTAGATTAATTAATGGTCTGGAGCTGTTTCGGGGAAGGAGCTTGCAGCAAAGCTTAGCTGCTGCTATAGAGAAGCTAAAATGTAGTGGAGTGGTTCTAGTGAAGGATGGGGGCTGATCTAAATTGCTGGAGCCAGACTGGGTTCTGAATGTAGTTCCTGCTTGCGGAATGGTGTTGGGAAATCCAATGATGGTCGGGGAAAGTGCTGCAGGTTAAGGGTAAGCAAACAGATATTGCTGTTTCTTGGACAGTCTGTTGTTACCTTCCCCCTCCCTGACCAGAAACACTGCTGGAAAAGGCACTAACAAGACACTCAATATGTTTTAGCTCCTTCCAGCTGCCAGGTTTAACAAGGTCTTTGAAACCCAACTGACCAGAAAATAAATAGAATGGACTTGTAAAGTGGTATCCACAGTATAATAATTAAATGGTCAAACAATGTCATGTCAACAGGTTGATCATCGATCCCCAGCTTTCCTCAGCTCAAACAGCAGACCAAAGACAGGCTGGCTTTCTATTAACCTGTGACTTCATATCTCTTTACCCCATTCCACCCATTTGTAAGAGTAACAATTCAGTTCATCTCCCTTGGTATATGATGGTGTTTCAATTCAATCACAAATGGTACAAAGGAATTAAAGTGAAACATACATTTGAGTCAATGATAGAATGCAAATGGTAAACCTTTTCATGTAATTTAAAACCTGCTCTTCAGACCACGGGAATGCATCAACAGGCAAACATTTGTTCGTTTGTTTCATTTCCATCTTTGAGTAATTTGAAGTATGTGAGTATAGTAAATCATCCTGTGATCATCTAGCAGTAAAAACAAGGCTGCCCTGTGGCACATAAAACAATCACTCGATACAAAAGATTGATGACTTTGACTGAGGGCTTCATTTTCAACTGACAGCACTTCAACCAATTTTTTTCATAAAAATTACAGAATCCCTACAGTGTGGAAGCAGGCCATTTAGCCCATCAAGTCCACACTGACCCTGGATTTCTTTAAAAATCCAGGCAATGATTTTCATTCAGCAGTTATTGTGTGTTTTTTGTTATTGCCTCAATGTGTGACATTTTATTTTCTGTTTATCCCTCCTTACAATATTCTCCACTTCTTCCTAGAAGGCTGGCACTTGTGTTTAGGAACAACAGGGCCCAGCTCCCATTCCATACCTCACCCAAACGGTCTCTGTGTGTCTAGATCTAGACGGCAAGTGTCAGTAATGGGGAAGGATCTTCACCTACCTCAATGTTTCCACAGATGATCAAAATAGGGATCAGAAGAGGGAATCTTGACTGATTTTTGTTTCTGATTCTAGCACTAATCAGGCTGACTATAGTTCAGGCTGAAGACACTGACTGTGTCTAGGCGAGGAATGGGAGCCAGAGCCTTCTTGGTATGAGTCATTACCATACCAGTGGTGTATTTCCCTGGTGCAGAATGCACTCCTTTGATCTTGTTTTTTATGCAGATAAATTATTTTGAACAACTCAAAAAAGGTTACCCACTGCACTCTGGCCTTAATAAGGTTTTAAGAGTAATGCCCCCAGCTAATTACTCTGTTAAACAACGAACACTGCAAAGCTGATTTTTAAACTGTCACCATTTAGCCCTAACATTTATCTTAATAACCTCTTGTACTTCCAATTAAATTTATTGCTGTACTCAACTCTAATCTCCAGCCCTGCCTCTAACTGTAGGCCTGTTTTAGGAGTAAAACATGAGGTCCTCAATCACTGAAATCTGATTAGTTGAAACAAACCAGAAATAAATTGATAATCCTGTTTAGAAACTTGTGACAACATATAATAAATAACATACAATTCAATATTTGCTTGAAATGGTCTGATGCCAATGTGTGCACCAACAGTCAATTTTATGCTCCATTCAAAAGCTGCTTTTTTGGATTGTTCACAGCTGGTAAGGCAGTTCATGTCTTGCCAGATGCTGTCATATCTATATCCTCATTTAGCTTTAATGTTTTTGATCAGTCTTCTCATCAGAACTTCAAAGACATGCCTTTTATTAACTATAAGAAAATAGTTTTGGAACAAGTCTGATATGTCAAGACGAATGAGATGAGGATCCGTATTGAGGTCTCCTCCATACTGTGGTTTTGTTATTCTTTGATCATTGATAAAAATGTCAGTACTTTGCGAACTATTTTGTCACAACATCAATGGGAAAAGCTGCCAAAAGTAAAACAAATAATCCAAAGCCGAAATAACATTGAGCTACAGTAAACCCGTGAGCTTAGCCACTAAGATTACGATTAATTAATTATCATCAATGTTGATTATTGATTTTTCTAACCAGAGTTGTATATTAATTGAATCTTGCATGTAAATGCTACTTAAACAGGATTTGCAGCCAATGGTAACAAGGTGTGGGGCTGGATGAACACAGCAGGTGGTTAATTAGATATGCTCCAAAACCAATGGATTGTTTTGGAGCATATCTAATTAACATGATTCAATAAATAGAAAAGTGCGATGGTTGAAGTTGCTCCAAGGAAATAATGCTAAAGTGTTATTATGTCACATTATAATTGAATTATGTGAAAGGTTTTACGTTTTATTTAATTGCTTTCAATAAGAGCCAAGTAATAACTTTGAAGGACCATATGTGCATTTATATTGTAAAATGGATTAGATCAAGGTAATTCCGAAATGTGCTGATGTTTACCATAATTCAGAATCTATTCTAAACATAGGTAACAAGCACGGGGCTGGATGAACACAGCAGGTCAAGCAGCATCATAGGAGCAGGAAAACTTGACGTTTCGGGCCGAGACCCTTCATCAGAAATGGGGGAGGGGAAGAGGGTTCTGAAATAAATAGGGAGAGAGGGGGAGGCGGATAGAGGATGGATAGAGGAGAGGATAGGTGGAGAGGAGGCAGACAAGTCGAAGAGGCGGGGATGGAGCCAGTAAAGGTGAGTGTAG
>JAHRHZ010000009.1:1030094-1080452 GCA_024137785.1 Ginglymostoma cirratum
TGTGTGTGTGAGAGAATGTGAGTGCATGTGTATGTGTGTCAGTGTGTGTGTGTGTGAGAGTGTGTGTGTGGGAGTGTCTGTGAGTGTGTGTGTGTGGGTGAGTGTGTGGGTGAGTGTGTGTGTGTGGGTGAGTGTGTGTGTGGGAGTGTCTGTGAGTGTGTGTGAGTGTGTGAGAGTGTGTGGGTGAGTGTGTGTGTGGGAGTATCTGAGTGTCTGAGTGTGTGTGTGAGAGTGTGTGTGCGTGCGTGTGAGAGAGTGTGCGTGTGTGTCTGTGTGAGAATGTGTGTGTGTGTTTGTGTGTGTAAAAGAGGAAGCTGGTGTGATTCTCACTAACTCTCAGGCCATTGGTCCACACTCCCACTCCCCAAGGAGGCTGTGGAATATTTGATCGACGTCGGCTTTGTCCGGTTTCCTCTCCGCAATGGTTTATTACCCAGACGCAGCTTTGGTTCGATTCACTGGAAAACGGTGGGAAGGAGACTCAGGCAAATGCACAAGGATTATTGCAAAGTTTCACAATGTGTGACATTTGGAGGAAGATGATTGTGTCCCTAGATTAAGCCTCAGGATAAAGAGGAACAGGAAAGCATCTCCCCTTTTCCATACGAATTTGTACTAATGCAGAGAAAAAGAACTATCGAAATTTAAATTGCTGCGGAAGTGTCTGAATGAGTCTTTAACCTACCCAGGGATTACCCAGTCGCTGGAAACAAGAGAACACTCCCTGAGTAATTAAAGTCCCGGTCAGGAACAGCAAGGACCAACCTTCTGCTGCTGAAAAGACTGGAATGTTAACCTTAAAAAAAAACAACGCCAAAAGGAAAATAAGTTCCTTTTCCTATAGTTCTTACTGTAACCGACAGAAATAGCCTTCCTTCCAAAATAATCTAAAATATCTCCGGGAACATGTCAGCCACCTCCACCGCAAACTTTTTCGAACTATCTGTTAAAATTCAAGGTGAGACGGTGTTTGTAAGAACCTTCAAGGTGGAAGTGTCAGGAATAACAAGCGTTTGTGTTCCAAGGTTCCCAGCAGCAAGTGACTGTCGCTGAGTTTAAACGGAACAGAGAGGTGTTTCTGAAACAGTGTGCGGGGAAAGGTGAGCGCTGTAAAATTCTGCTATTTGACCCCGTCTTTAAAACGACCAGAGATAGTCGCGGACCTTGTCACCAGATTTGAAAGGAGAACTTTCTGCTTCCCAATAAATTATTAAAATATAATGGAGCTACATGATTACAATACCGCAACTAACTACCAGGCAGCGTTTCAAACTCCGTCTGTGAACCACATTCTAAAGGCAACCACAAAATCATTGATATCCCAGAACAAAAGTGAACAACTTCCCAGTTATTTCCTTCAGTATGAAATATATGAACTGATCCACACACTTTAGAAACAATTCCAACTTGAAACTAGCAAAGAACCAGAGGGCTGTTCTCTGGAGGGAATCGTTGTGGAGGTGTGAAGCTGTTTGATTGAACTTACGGGGCATAGTGTCCGTACGAAGATGGGTACGGTTCCTTGCTGCTGAGCCTCTTCATTGGGAGAGAAGCTTCCTTCCCAGCAATGGGCATGGAATTCCTCGCAGCCAGCCACCGCTTCCCCTCACTCATCTCTTCACGCTGCTCCCATTGCGATCCGGATCACTCTTGCAAACTGAGACAACAGATAATTCCAGCACAGATACTGCCGTCCTTCAGTGACGCTTCCCATGCGTCAGGTTTACGGTCTATCAGCGTCCGACACTTTCTGACCGACTGAGGGTGGGCTGGGTGTTGGTGGACCAGGAGCTAGCCAAATGAAGTGACAGTGTGGAGATCCCAGCATCAGCGCAGGGTCTCCAGTGTCTGACAGGAGAGACAACAGAAATAAATCAACCAGATTCCGTCAGAGACTGTGATCTTCGTTAATCAATTCATTTAATAAATTCATGTCTTTCGATTCTAATGCTCCGTGGAAATTTTTAAAATGTATCGAACTGAAATATAGCAAATGTACACTCTGATGTAGTCCTACAGCCTGGCCAATTCATTCAAAATTGACATTTACGTTGAACAGTTTGCGAAAAGAGTTTGTACTTTCACATCCTGCAGGAGATACCTCCAGTTACAAATAGTTTTAGAACAATCTATCAGAGAATCTCAGCTCAGTCAGAGGTCAAAGCTGTGTGCTCCCCTCATCTCCTGCCTTTAAGGCTGGGGAATCAAACACTGAAACAGCCAATGGATGGAGCAGACTCTCCCAGTATTCCCACCATGACTAATTACCACCTCCTGGATATAAATCCCAACCATCTCTGCCCCAGTGGCTGACCTTTCACTGATGTCTCTTGAGATCCCCAACATCCCAATCTCCAGCTAATTCAGTGTACGGCAGTGACAGTCAGACTGAGCACATGTACCAATTACATCCCAGCTGGACTACACTAGATCCCAGACAATCTGATACTGCACAGAGATACAATCACGTATAACAAAATCAGAAATTGCCGGAGAATCTCAGCAGGTTTGGCAGCATCTGTGGAGACAAAGTTTGAGTCAACATTTCCGTGCAGCGACCCTTCTTCAGAACACACTGGACATGAAACAGTAACTCTGATTTTTCTCCACAGATGTGCCAAACCTGCTGAGTTTTTCCAACAATTTCTGTTTTAGTTTCTGATTCCAGCATTTGCAGTTCTTTTTTCAATATGATCACCTGGTGTTTGGACACAAGCGTCCTCTGCTTGGATCAGTAGGAGGCCTTTGACAGAATATTACACACCAACAGGAGAAATGTGTTCACCAAAATGGGAAGTGGGGAATCCTCAACTAGATCTGACTGCTCTGCGCAAACTTCAGTGGCACAGTTTTCATTAATGGGCAGGAATCCAAAAGCTTTCCAATCAATTCCAGAGACACACGGTGTTGCCATCTCCACTGTCCTGTTGATTGGCTGTTCGATAGAACCTATCAGGAAGGATGTGATTTTGTCCATGTTTTTATCCCCAGCAGCTCTACAATGAAGGATTGGGGGCTCACTGGTCTGTTCAAGGGACATAGGCTAAACATTATCTGCTGCTAGAGGACTATTAACTCAGTGAAAGATACTCTTTCGCCCACCACTGGCCTATTCTTCCAGTGAAAACAGCTGTCAATGAGCAAAAGACCCAGACTGGCATATTCCAGGTTCAGGAACTAGCATCATACTTTAGGCAAATATCAGAGACACAATGGGGAAAGAACCTCAAGGCCCTCATTGGGATATGACTCACTAGGGCTAAGCTGGGAAGCTAACTTGGTGTTTTCTGAAGAAGGATCCTGACCCGAAACGTCAGCTTTCCTGCTCCTCTGATGCTGTCTGGCCTGCTGTGTTCCTCCAGCTCCACACTGTGTTAGCTCTGACTCCAGCATTGGCAGTTCTTCCTATCTCTTGGTATTCTTCTAGTTATCTTCCTCTCTGGTGCTAATGGTGTTGGGTAAAGGCCACCGTTGTTTTCATGGATTAGCTCAATGACAGCAGGGGACACAGTTTTTTGTGAAAATGCAGACTCCACGTTATTGATGACTCCAGTTGACACAGCTCCTGCTTCTCCTTCATTTATATATAGCCTTTTTACTGCAGTATACCGAGGAGCTGGAAACTAAAAACGTTGAGCTGTATATTTGTCAGAAAATTATTATTGCAAATAGTATCTATAGTTGTAAATACAGCAAGACACTTCAAATGGTCACACACTGAACTGAAAGAAACTGATTTTACACTTCATGTCAACTTTGGTCATTAACCAAATTTTTTATGATTAAAATCTATTTCGGAATTAAACTAACCAATCTATTCAAGCACAACGCCCCAACTGAGATGAATCCAATAATGTGGAAAATTGCTCAGTTAGATCCAGTTCACAAAATGTAAGACAAATCTAATTGGCCAATTATCACCACATTGGTCTCCTCTCAAATATGAGAGAACTGTGGATGCTATCATTGACAGCCCTGTTTAGTGGCATTTACTCACAAACCTGCTCATCGATACCCCATTTGAGTTCCTCCAAGATCACTCCACTGCAAGCCTCTTTACACCCTGGTTCAAACATGAGCATAAGAACTGATCACCAGATATGAGGTAACTGTGACTCATTTGACATTAAAGGAAAATTTAACCACATGATACCAAAGAGTCCTAGCAAAGTTGAAATTAATGGGATCACAGTGGAAATCAGCTGTGTTTGATTCATACCCATCATAACTAGCCCAAAGAAAGGGTTGAGGCCCAAAACGTCAGCCTTCCTGCTCCTCTGATGCTGCTTGGCCTGCTGTGTTCATCCAGCTCTACGCCTTGTTATCTCAGATTCTCCAGCATCTGCAGTTCCTACTATCAAAGAAAGATAGTTGTAGTTATGAAACACCAATCATTTCAGCCATAAGGTTCTTGAGTAGATTTCTAACTCGGGTTGTGGATGGTGTGGTTGGTTGGCTCGCCGAGCTGGTTCGTTAGTTCGCAGACTTTTCATTACCCTGCTGGGTAACATCATCAGCGCAGCCTCCAATGAAGCGCCATTGTGTTTTCCCGCCTGTTATCTAAACTCTGGTCTCTGTTGGATTTGATTACCTCATTTCCAGTTCTCCTTTGCAGTGGAGTATATATAGGGTCTACGTCTACGTATTTGCTGATGGCCTTCTTAGCGGAGGACCAGGCCTCTAGGAATTCCTGTGCTTGTCTCTGTTTGGCTTGTCCCAGGATCCTGACATTGTCCCAATCGAACTGGTGGCCCTCCTTATCCATGTGAATGGAGATGGGTGTGTATTGGTCATGTCTTTTTGTTGCTAGTTGGTGTTCATGTACAATTTTAATCAAAAGCAATAAATGGACTGGCATCCATGTACTACTTACATGGTAGCCTCATGCAAAGCCCTAGTTAGAAAATACTTAAGAGTTGAATAGGCAGCTGCCTAATCCTCACATGCTGGGCTAAATATATTGATCCTGGAAGGAGTGCAACATGGAATTGTGTGTGTGTGTGTGTGTGTGTGCGTGCGTGCGTGCCTGTGTGTGTGTGTGAGAGAGAGAGAGAAATGGAATTATTAGAATTATACCCTGGAGTTCAAAGGTGAAGGTACATGGAGCGATTGAATAAACATGGTTATAATCACTGAAATTTCAAAGGCTAAGAGTTTCAAAATGAAGGGCAATAGATAAAACTGACCGGAAGAAGTTATTTATGCTAGTTTGAGAGCCCTGAACTAGGGACAATGATCAAAATGTTAGAGGGAGACCTATCAGGAGTGAAATTTGGAAACACTTCATGCAAAAGGTGGCAGAAGTTTAAAATTGGCTCTTAAAATGAACAACTGATGTTGAATTATTTGTTAATTTTAAGATTAAGGTTGATGAACTTTTGCTGGCTAAACACAGTAAGGGACTTGGAATAAAGCCATGAATGTAGAGTTGAGTTACAAATCAGCCATAATCTCATTGAATTAGCAGAACAGACTCAAGGAGGTAAACAACCTAATCCTATTCCTATGTTCTCATGTTAACTTTGAAAATATCAGAACAGAATATGCTTCAGACTAATTTTCAATTAAACGCATGCCTTCAGTAATAAGAAGCTGTGGATATGGAAACCATTTGGGGGTAGTTAAAGAAATAGTAGGAACTGCAGATGCTGGAGAATCTGAGATAACAAGGTGTAGAGCTGGATGAACGCAGCAGGCCAAGCAGCATCAGAGGAGCAGGAAGGCTGACGTTTCGGCCCTAGACCCTTCTTCAGAAAGTCAGTTAAAATCAGTAGTTAAAAATGTCTTACTCCTGAGATAAGAGGAACATAGGAGCAAGAGTAGGCCATTCATCCACTCAAACCTGCTCTCCTATTCTAGCTCCTAGCTGTTCATACACCTCAATACCATACTCCTACAATATTCCATATCCCCTCATGTCATTAGCAACTGGAAATCTTCAACCTTGAACGCACTTAATATCGGAGCTTGCACAGCCATTGGGATAGAGAACTCCAATTCCACTGCCTTCTTCCTCATCTCAGTCCTAAGTGGCTTGGTTTTTATTCTAAAATGATGACTCCCTGTTCTGGACCTTACAGTGGGGGGAAGCATGCTTTTTGCATCTACTTTATCTAGTCCTTTAAGAATTCTGTAAGTTTTTATGAGATTTCCTCTCTTTCTTCTAAACTGCAGAAAAAAAACCTGCTTAATGTCCTCAATCTTTCTTCAAGCATGATCCTATCATCCCAGGACTCTTCATTGCACTCCTTCTGCGATAAGTATATATTTCCTTAGGCAACACCTATACACAATAATCCAGGTGCAGTCTCACCTGTGCCCTGGATATTTGAAACAAAATTTCATTGCTCCTGTATCCAAATCATCTTGCAATAAAGGCTAACATACCTTTTGCTTCCAAACTGCTCGCTGCACCTGTCTGCTACAATTAGCAATTTATGAATAAAGACTTTCCAATTTCTCATCATTTAAGAAATAGTCTGCACCTTTGTTTCTCCTGCCAAGATGGATGATGGCACACTTATCCACACTCTATTCCATCTGCCATATTCATGCCTACTCTCTTATTTTGTTTAACACCCTTGAAGTCTCTTCAAAACTCACATTACCACCAGGTTTTGTACCATCTGCAAGCTTGGATCTATAATAATTGCCACTTCCACCAAATCCAAATCATTGTGATAGATTGTGAGCAGCTAAGGTCTGACCAATGATTCTTATTGTACCCCACTATTCACAGCCAGCAACCTAAGGATTACCAATCTAATCCTCCTCTCTGCAGTCTGCCTATTAACCAATCTCCAATCCATGCTCCTATATTACCCCCAGTCCCATGTTCTCCCTGTGCCAATGGCAGGGTAGCTAACACTACTGCCTGTAGAAGACAAACTTGGTGTCAAACGTGAGGTTTTTGGCATCAAGTTCTCTTTCTCATAGTCAGCCAAAGGCTATGTGGAACATTAGAGATAGTTGGATGTATGGCCTTGATGAAGAAAGCTCGCAAAGCATGAGAATTGATTCACATTGTCCAAGATCTTGCTGTGGATCTTGATAGGTAATATTGGGAGCAGGCTGGTAGAGTGCCTAAGCACCTTAACTAGACAGCTCTGTGAATACATAGACAATGGTTTGGTGCACATATGCAAGCACTGCCTGTATACCAGCTCGATGTCAGTGATGATGTCATTGAGTTGAAGGGGAAGGGTCTGTTAATGTGCATTTTTAAAAGCACAGCTATTAACAAGAATACTAAGAAATACCATGAACATGAGAGGTATTTGACTGAAAACCATCTCAAGTTGGTGTCTTTGTTACATATCTAGAAAATATCTTTTGAAGCTGACACAAAACAAAAATAATTTATAACATCAATGATTCCACTGAGAATTACTTCTACTTGATAAAGTCCATTTTAAGTACTGTATGAGGATGTAACAGTTAGAGCTCCCTCATTTCCAAGGGTGCAACAGTTGACTGTTTCAAAATGTTAATAACATTGTTTTCTGTATCACAAAAAGGGAGGGGATTATTGCAAAGTTTTCAATCGGTCCCTCATGATAGCTTGAGTGTCACTAAAGAGGAGATCAAAATTTACAGGTAGCTGAAAGAGACAGTGAGAATGAGAGACATAGAGGAATAGAAATGCACTCCGTGTTGAGAACAGCTGTTTTCCCAGCACTACCATTAACTGCAGCAAAACTACACAGATTCAGTGAGGTTTCAGATGCAGCTGAATGATGCATTATTAGAATTCAGGTGAAGTAGCTAAGTACTTCCATCAGGACTGGGAAGCTTTTGGGAGCTGAGAAAGTGGGAAGATCATTTAGTCTATTTTGGGAGCCTATGAAGTGCTTGGAAGAAGCCTGCGAGCGTGAATACTTCAGTGCAGCTGAGGGGGTGGAGGTTTGAAATGCTCACAGCAGCTTTTGTTTGATGCAACTGAGCAAGTTTAGAGCTCAGGGAAAAACTTTGTTTCAGCACTAGTTTGGTGAAGCTAACTATCAGTGAAGTGATAAATGTGTGTTTAGAAGTGAGCAGTAAAGTACAGTTTTGGAGTCCGGGAGAGTTTAGCTCCAGGAAAGGAGGGGAATCAACCAGAATCATAGAATCATAGAATCATAGAATCCCTACAGTGTGGAAGCAAGCCATTTGGCCCATTGATTCCACACTAACCCTCTGAAAAGCATCCCATGCCCCCTCCCCCACCACCCTATGAGAGCAGTCATCAAGGCAGTCCATAACAGAGCAGCTCTTGACAAGGTGTTAAAAACCAGATCGGAAGAAAAGGAAGAATTGTGATCCCTTGTTAATTTCAATGAGATTTAATGACTCAATCTGTTATTAACATCGGGGGTGGGGGGTAACTGCTGAGAAACCCATGAACTCTGTCTTGGTACATGTGCTATTTGGTATGCACTGTGGTACATTTGATCATAGGCTTTACAAATATTTATGACATTAACATAGAACATGGAACTATACAGCACAGGAATGAGCCCTTCGGCCCACAATATTGTGCTGAACATGACACCAAATGAAACTAATCCCTTCTGCCTGTCATTGGTCCATATCCCTCCATTCTCTGCAATTTCATGTGCTTATCTAAAAGTCCCTTAAATGCCGGTATTGTATCCGCCTCCACCACTACTCCTGGCAGTGCGTACCAGACTCCTACCACTCTCTGTGTAAAAAAACTTGCCCCTCAAGTTTCCTTTGAAACTTCCTCCTCTAACCTTAAAAGCATGCCCCCTTGCATTTGACATTTCAATTCTGGGAAAAAGATTCTGACTGTCAAATGTTAATTTTGGTTTTGGAAATAAGTTGTACTACTGTTCTAACATCATATAGTAAAGTTTATTGTCATTTATTCAAACTGTGAAATGTTCTGGCTTTATTTTCTTAAGTTCTCTAGATCGACTTCTTCACCTAATTGTAATATGAAAGTTATTGGTCCCTGTTCTGATTGTAACATAACTTTGAAGGTCTGGTTTGCAATTTTAACAAGATTAATGCATTCAACATTAGTGCATCTTAGCTGAAAAAATACCCAAGAATACAACAAATGTCTCTGCAAATGCTACCTAGATGTCTAGACAGGGCCTTTTATTTTGTAACTGTATGACTTAAAAAAAAAGTGACTTCATCATGTTTATAATTGCGAACTAGCCTTATTATTGTGCTGGAATTCAACAGTTATTCATGATCCCAGTTTTAAGATCTGGTAAATCTGTCTTTAAGACATGTGTTTTGAGAAACAATCAATCTGCATATCATTCATATTAATAGGAATCACTTCCTGAGATGCAAAAAAGGTTGTTAATGGTATCTCAAAAACATTTGGAAAAGGATTTGCAGGATAATTTAAACTGGATTTATTTTTCCTAAATTTAATCACAAATTGTTGTACCAAAGTCCCGGGCTTAAACTAAGGAATTAATTTAATGAACTCAACCAAATTAATTGTGGAAAAAATGGTCAGGAGATTTGTTTGAAATAAGAATATCCAGATTATTGGGCATGACATGAAAGGGAGTCTGAGGGCCTGTGCTCCCATGTGGATGCAAGATGCAGTCTGGAATTTCCAATTCCTTCCTACCAATGGAGAGTGGCATCAGTCCAGAGGTTATTATCTCACTGTATGGGATCCCATCGTCTCTTTAACCACTTTTCCTGTCACTACAGGAGGTTCCAAATGCGCACTTTAACATATCATCAGTAATCACAGTAACCATTCTGTGCTACACATTAGATGTTGGGTTCTGTGCTCAGCCAGTCCTGCACAGACCATCCTTTGTGGGTTCGGATAATACAGAAGCAACCTCCTCACTCATTTTGGCTTGCAGCTGGGTTGCACCCAGTACATGGTCGACCTCCAGAAGATGTTACCTGGTAATATTCCCAGAGAAGGTTTCATCACTTGGATACCTGCAAATGTGGAGGCATCATCTGAGGGGTGGCATCCTGCCCATCCTCCATGATATTCTAAGCCCTTTTTTGGGTCTGACAGAGGGCACCACCTGGCATACTCTCAAGGATGTCTGCACCACCAGCACCACTTACAAGGTCAATGCCATCCAGCTGCTCATGCCATCGTGGTATGTGTCAGCACACAGTTTGTGCAGGTGCTCTGAGGGATGTTGCATTGTCTCTCCAAGAGTATGGCTACAATCTCGATGGAGGAGCTCCTGCACTCAGAGTCCTGATCTATTGTGCTACACAGGAGCTTGTGACCTGCTGAATCCTCTACCAAAGACTGCTCACCCCATCAGAGTACTCAACGTGTAGGACTACATCTCAAGAAGAAACCACCTTTGCACTGTCTCCTCGGGGCATGTTTCTGTGGCAAGACTGGCGGAGATGTGTCTAACCATTATTCTCAGAATAATGGACAGACACATGAAGACAGCCTCAACTGTGAACTTGTGTTCATGTCGCACTACATGTGACCCCACCATACCATTCTGTAAAATCTTCCTTACAGTCCTGTTTTGACACCATTACCTTGACAAATTGTTATGTACTCTCTACTTTAGTTAGTTTGTACAGTTTTGCATTATTTATTACTTTGGTTAGACCCTTGACATGAGACTTGTATACCTATTGTGTTATTCCAGTCATTTGGTTTGTCTCCAGCACCACCTTTTTTTTGTAATTATCTCTCTGTCTCATTTAATCAGATTACCGGTCATCTCTTTACTGGTTATTCAGCTGTTGGCTCTTTACCCACACCATCTGACACTTTTGATCACCTGCAGTGACCTATTATTCAGCCTGTCGACATTCCACTCACACCATTTGTATGATCTTTTGATCTCTCTGAATATAAACTATGTGCCTCTGTCTCTTCACTTCATCTGATGAAGGAGCAGTGCCCTGAAAGCTTGTGATTTCAAATAAACCTGTTGGACCATAACCTGGTATCATGTGACTTCTGACATTATTCTCGGAATGAAACAGACCACAGGTACCTCTCTGTCTGGAGCCTCCCCCGAATACCTTGTGCCACTTTATTTACACCAAGGTGGAAGGAACTGTACTTGTGGACAACACACTCACAGAGTGACACAGTGCATTTTCTTTGTTTTCATGTTGCTGTGGGCCCACAGAGGGAGACGGAGAGTGAGCCTGGGGTGTACCTACATTTCTGGGGACACAAAAAATATATTGAGAACCAGCCAAGGAAAAGGGAAGCATCTGTTGTTCTTAGGCTAACGAGATTTCTCGGTGCACTGTGGAGTACGCTGTGCCTGTCAATCACTACTTTGCTGTCTGTAACCACTAGGTGGCACCAAGCTGCAGTCCCACCTGGTTTGATTCTCTTCTTCCTTCACGACCCAGCTTTGTCCAATACCTTCTCCCCCATGGGTGTTATACAATAGAGGAAGGGAACCCTCCATCCTCAATGGGCCCTTTCCTTCAGGTTGTGCATGAGTTCCTCTTGCAAGGACAAAAACAACAGGAATGCATTGCTATGTCCAATGTCATTTGACCCTATTCTTTAGGATTTGCATGTCACAGCAGTAACAGATCTGCAGCAGTACAATGCCTGTTACACATAATGAGAGAGCAGTGATTGCTCTGGGTGCAAATTCATCCCATCACTAGTGCAGCCTGATGCTCCTCTGTGTACACTGTAGCGTGCAAGAAGGTGCAATGTCGTGAAAGTTTTGATGGTTAATCTCACTTTGCTAGAATATAGGGAAGTCTTTGAACATTTCCAGTACTGGATCAAGGATTTGCGAGTCTCATCTCTGCCCCTTACATTGACAGGAATAACAACCAGGTCTGCTTGGACTTAGATGGTAGCTTCTTCCAGTCACTCTCTCGAAAAATAATAAACCTCCTTTCCCACATGATCACCAATAGATCATTCAGGATCAGACCAAGCAAGAAAGGAGTTGCTCAGCTCTGGGTGCTGGTCCTCCCATTTTCATGACTCTTCTTCTTGGATGGTTACAAGCTTGGCATGATGCTTAGTTTTCCACAGGCCAGCCAGCAGCCGACGATATCTGCCATGGTGAATCCAAGTGAATCCCACCTGCTTCCGGTGGTCTAGCCTGCTTCAGTTCCTGGTGCCACTGGCTCTAATTGCACAGGAAACCCACCTCTATATCAATTAATGTATGGAAAAATGTGAAAATTATGAATGCAATTAATTTCACCCAAAAAAATAGGTTTCTTAACCAAAAACAGACCTAGCTCCTGTTTCCAGCCTCAATGGTGAAAATTAAACCCCTAAAGTGCTGTAACATTTCAGAACTTTGAAATAGAAATGGATTCAGATCCCCTGAGGACAATAATGAAGCAGCTGGGCTTTTACAATTCAATGGTTTTCTGATTGTAGTCCACAAATGTACCAAATTCTTTCAAATTACTTTCACAAGTTGCCATGAGGAAGGTTGAAGTTCTCATTTGGCTGTCTAGCATATTAACCAGGGAACTATATTATTCCGTGGCCACCTGATTACCTGAAAGGTATTCAGAATGATAGGTTAGAGTTTAGAATTTAGACATTTGATTTAAAGCTTGGGATGTTGAGGACCCATCTCAGAAATTCTGATGTAGAAGGTAGCAAGCTCTCTAAACATTTGCTCAGTGTTCCTAGCTCACGGAGTGTTGTCCCAGGAAATGAAAGTGATCACGTCTACTTAGATTATGTATAACATATGTAACTCGCCTCAGCTTTCTGATAAATGAGATGCAATGTTATAAGCTTTGATTGAGCTTCAAGGTGTTTCATGAATTTAATACAGAGTGCCTTGTTAGGGTATGAGGGAGGGAGTGAAGAGGATGAGTGAAAATGAAAGGAGCAAAGGCTTGTAAAGACAAAGTGCAGATGCTTGAGGTGAAAACATATGTTGCAGACTTCCGTATGAAGGTGCTAAAAAATGAATTCACCTTCTTTCTTTTGCAAACATCTTGAATTTTAAAATTTTCTGAATAGTGTCACTATGCTGAACTTTGCCTACTGTATTTGCTGCTCACAAAGTGGTCTCCTCTACTCTGACTGTACAAAGCACAATCTGGGTGTCCACTTCACAGAACACCTACATTCTGTCTGCAAAATAAGACCCCGAGTTTCCAGTTGCTGGCCACTTCAACACAGCACCGTGATCCCTGGCCAACATCTCTGTCTCAGGCTTGCTGCAGTGTTCCAGCAAAGCTTAGCGCAAGCTGGAAAAACAGCACCTCATTTTCTGCCTGGGAATCCCTCAGCCTTCTGGATATAATATCATGTTCAACAACTTTAGGGCTTGTGGATCTTTTCCCCACTCCCACACACACAGGCTTAAAACCACAAACAACTCACTGTCAGTCACTAATCATCCCCAATGGCAGCTAATCATTCCCCAACTCACCTTTTAACCACTCCTTTGTCTGTCCGACTATTTTTCTCTCTCTCTGGGCTCCAACTCCACTTACCGTTTACTCTCTGACTCTCCTCCCATTACATGCTCTGTATAAAAAAACCAATTCCAAGCTATCATCAGTTCTGAGGAAGGATCACTGGACCTGTAACATTAACTCTGATTTCTCTCCACAGATGCTGCCAGACTAACTGAGATTTTCTAGCAATTTCTGTTTTTGTTTCTGATTCCCAACATCTGCTGTTCTTTCAGATTTTTTTCACTGCACTGACTTGCTCAGCCACCTCGTTGAATGTATACTTTACTGCATTCTAATGAGGAGATTTCCCTTCAGATAAAAACATGTGGTCCCTCCTCCATTGTACCTACAATGTGTATAGGTCCTTCTTAGTTTAGAAATAGGTCCTTCTGCTGCTCAAATGTCAGTTTCTTGTTTCTTCCTGACCAGGCAGCTCAATTAATGAGCCGGTTAGACATGGTTCTGTCTGCACTTTAGGGCTTAACAACGTTTCTTTGAACTGGTAGTGACACCATGCCACTAGTCACACATCTTTACCACACAGGCTGCAAGAAGACTATCAGCTGCCATTCTTCCACAGGATTACCCAAGGTCCATTTCTGTTAGTCAGAGATCAGATATTTCAAGTCCCCTTCCTCACAGAACTCAGCTCTCATTTCACTCCTTGACTAGAGACATTTCTTCACCCAAAGAGTGGTGAGTCTGTGGAATGCATCACCACAGGAAATAGTTGATGAAAATACGTATTCAAGAAACGGCTAGATATAGCACTTGGGGCGGATGGGATCAAAGGCTTTAGGGAGAAAGCAGGATTAGGCTGTTCAGTTGGACGATCAGCCATGATCATGAAGAATGGAGGAGCAGGCTCGAAGGGCTGAATGGCCACCTCCTGCTCCTATCTTCTATGTTTCTACGTTTCCGTGTTTCTATGAACTGCACCCCCATTGTACTCAGTCAATTTCAAAGACAATGTTCTAACTGCATATAAACCAATCACCTTTCTTCGTTTATCATTATCCCACACCTTTCATAATCGATTCCCCATTACAAAATATAAAATCTCAGCTTAATTATTTTGTCTTTCCCTTCTGAACCCAAGATATCACTGCTCTTGCATTTCTTTTAAAGCTCTACTTTTGTGTGTTTATTTCTCTCTTCCTTCAAAAATGTGTGATTGCCCTCATAACGTTCCAAAACAGCGAACTCAAAAGAACAAACTCTCCTGTACCAGTGTGACTTTTCCATTTCCACATTATTCTTGCAGAATTAATTTGAGTGAGACTGCTGAATTAATACTGGCTGTAACAAATTTAAAGACACTTGTGTGTTCTGCACACATCGCCTGAGAACTGGATTAACACAATTCAAACTCATTTCACCAAACATTTTCCTTTGTTTTCAACAGAAGAAAGTGCGACTAAAATTGTATTCAGACCAGTGGAAAATTTATTATTCAGGTTTTAAAAGTTTTTTTTTATAAAAAAGAAAGCTATTTAAGTGCAGTTACCTGATGAAGGAGCTGCATTCCGAAAGTTCAAATAAACCTGTTGGACTATAACCTGGTGTCATGTAATTCCTGGATCAGTCATGGAAGAAAGTGAAGAATTGAGTGAAGCATACCTGATTCAATCTTCTACTCAATGTTACCAAACCTTGCAATAAGCGCATAAGTGAAACATTCGATCCTCCATCAATTCATGCAAGGAGCTTAACACATGATTGACACGATTATGGGCACCAAAACATCATCTGATACAGTATGGCTTTAAATGTTCTTGTGGCACCATCCAAGCACATGACAACAACTCTATGCAATGTTCCCAAAAACCCTTGAATTTTAAGCAGAGACTTTCCCAAAACCTTAATGGAGTGACCTCTGAGTAGGAATTCCATGGTGCAAAAATACACAAATCTGGAGACTAAAGACCAGAAGGCTGATGTGCTGGCAACTCAAAAAAGAATTGGAAGAGGAGAGCATTAAACAGAGCTTGATAATTGACAGAACAGCAAAAAGCATAAGATAAGGACAGCATCTGAAAAGAGAATGGGAACCAGTAGTAAATCAAGTACCAAGAGAAATCTGAAATTGTGATGTGTAAGGTGAAGAATAAGGGATCCTGAAAACTGTAAGCTGGGTGTTAGTTTATTACACACACACTAATTTAAATCATAAACAAATCTAAACTGCAAATAAATAATTAAAACAGTAAATTCAATAAAGAACCAGAGAATTAATTACAAATTCATTAAAATCAAACCAAGATCATTCCATTTAAGTAATTCAATTAATTTTAGACAAAAACCCATTAACGAATGAACAAGTATTTGAAATGGAAACGTAAGTGGTGTCAGAAACACAATGTATTGGAGTTTGTAAATTTGCTGTCAAATTGAGATCTGTACAAAATGTATTGAGACACTCAGCTCAGAAGTAGGGATGTTCACAGATGATTGCACAGTGTTCAGATCCAGTCACAACTCCATAGTTGATAAAGCAACCAAATCTGGCACAAAGAATGTCATGGGAAAAAAGTAGCATCCACAGCATTCACACATGCCAGGCAATGGCCATTACCAATAAGAGAGTCTAACAATTTCTCCTTGACAATCAATTGTATAACCATTATCAAAGCCACCAAAATCAAACTGGGTGTGAGGCGTTGTGGGAGGTTAGGGAAGAATTAGGAAGAATGGAGGATAGGAAGGATGTCACCCTTTACATTAAGGGCCAGAAAGTCAAGCCTATCAGTCAGATAAATATAGGCACTACAAGATCAGTTCCAGTAACTACTCATTTCTGAACTCTCAAAACATTTGCACTTACACAGAGTAAATGGAACTGTACAGGAGCTCTCCACTTGGTGAGATGAGTGAAGCTTTAACATTGCTTTAAGAAGGTTTACAACATCCAGAACAATGCACTTGAGTGGATTGACATACCATCTTAAACATGGCACTCTCCTCCCACAGGGTACAATAGGTACCATCCATAAGATGCACTAAAGCAATCTGCCAAGGCTTCTTCACTGTGCCTGCCAAACCCACAACTTCCTACAATCAGACCTAGTATTGTGCAATTGGATAGGATCTGGTTACAATCACACAGTAAAGGTCCCCCAGGTAGCAGTGATCACAATATGATTGGATTTTACATTCAGCTGGAGGGAAAGATGAGTGGGTCTAAGTCAAGTATTTTATGTATAAATAAGGACAATTCTGAGGGTATGAAAGCAGAGATAGTTACATTAAGCTGGCAAATTAGATTAAGGAATGGGTCAACAAAGGTGTCCTGAAACACATTTAAGAGGATGATTTAGAATACACAGAATAGATACATTTCAACAAGCAAGAAAAATTCTAAGATGTGATCCCACCATACAATATACTGAAGGGAAAACCATATAATTCCACAAAGATAGGGGGCATGTCAAAAGGTTGGACAGAATGCAGAGAACAGCAATGAAACATTAATAAATAAGAGAAATGCTTTAAGGAAGTGAGAATGGAGATCTGCTCAAAGTCTCTCTCATTTACTCTAGAGGTAGCACCGGACATCATCAAGTGGGTATCTTATTGGAGAAGATAGAACTTGTCCTCTCCAAAGATTTTGTAATGGCCATTCCTATCAATACTGTCATTGGAGAGACATATCTGCTGCAGGCAGTGTAGGAAAAATTCAAGTAGATTTTTCTATCTGGTTGGTACCTTCAACACCTACTCCAGGACTGGCCCAGCAACTATGTTCTTTCAGTATCAGCCTGCTCAGTGAGTAATGGTGCTGGTGATTCACTCTTGGTGATGGACATTGCATTCCCCAACTCTTTACAGAGCTCTTGTCACTCCCAGTGCTTCTTCAAAGTGATGCTCAAAATGGAAGAATAAAGATTCATCAGACAGAGTGGAGATGATAGACAGTGTTTCCTCTAAGCTGTGTAGCTGGCGATCAGCATTGACAAGCTGATTGCAGTATCGATGTCTGATTCCAGAAGTTGCTTGAGTGCATGGATCTGCCCAGCCAAAAAAAAAAGTAGCTGATGGAACCTGGTAATCTACAGGAGCTTCCTTTGCCTTTGTTTGGCCTGTTGCTGTGTGATCTTGTGGAATCTGGAGACAGTGTTGAGTGCTTCAATGGTGACTCCCCCTGCAGTACATACCACTGTACTACCATTTCTGTCGGTGGGACAGGACACATGCAGGGACGGTGATGGTGGCATCTGTAAGATATGATTCCATGAGTATGACTTAATCAGGCTGTTGCTGGATTAGTCCGTGAGACAGCTCTCCCAATTTTGGCACAAGCTCCCCCACACTGCTCTCACCCCTCTCAAGATGTCAGTAAGGATAGCATTGTTGTTGTTTCTTGTGCCATCTAATGCACTCAGGTTCATTTCTTGCTTTAGACTTTGTGGCAGTTATGATATTAGAATGAATGCGGGGACCTAAAGAGCTGAGAATTTTTAGTCAATTCCTTTGATCATCATATTTTATTGTACTGCTTTATGCGTGACTAAAAGCTGGTACATGTTTTAGGATTAAATGTTTGCTTTTACTGCTGTTGAACCAGTGGTTCACATTTTGGGGACAAACATTGGGAAATTAGCTACGTGCCATTATAATTTCTCAAATATTACTTACCTATCCAAATGAAAAACACCAATGACACAAAATTGAGACCAGATTTGATCACACTGTTAAATTTGAAACTGTACAAGTTCACATTGAGGACAGCCAGATGACTATGTGACAAGTATATGCTGTTCTTCCTCAGCTTTCACCTTCCTAATTTCTCACTAAGTGTTAGTACATCAGCTTTTCAGATGTGAGTAATTGCGCTTTGCTAGCAAGCATTTATGAACAGAATTCTGCATGCTCTTTTTCAAATCCACCAACGAGAGAAAAGGAAGAAATTGTAACTACTGGCTGCAAATTGTATCCTCAGGCAGAGGTTGTCTCATAATGTAAGCTGCCTAGTCAATGTTCCATATATACAGTAATGTAGTACATTTCCATAAGATCAGATAGGGTCATGTGTTATTGGAGCAGAATTAGGCCATTTGGTCCATTGGGTCTGTTGTACTATTTGATCATTTCCCCAATATCAACACATTTGAAAAATTGGTTCATGTGTAGATCTTTAATTGCGTATATTTTTTGTTATTCATTTATGAGATAACAGTATGTCTGAGATAGTCAGCATTTAATGACAATCCCTTGAGAATGTGATAGTGAGTGTAATGTATTGAACACTGCATTGAACATTTGTTCCTTACAGCTACCAGCCTCGTGTACCAGAGGGAGTCTAGAAGGAGAATAAAGCAATTCATGCTTTAACAACACATGCAGCTGGGAATCTGCATGGTATTTGCTGAGTCTTACTGTTTCTTCCGAAGGACTTCAGATTGTGTAACGTTTTGGAATTGATCTGGTGAAGACAATCCTTCATTGCGCTGGGTAGGGTGCTCCAGAATTTCGGCACAGTGATAATGAATGAACAATGGCACATTTCCCAGTCTAGATAACGTGTAACATAACGGGTGCATGATGTTCTTCTGCCTCATTTTCCATCGTCCTCTCAGCAATAGAGGTACCTTTTTTTTGGAAGTGTTGATAAACCAATCTTGGTGACCTACTGCTGTTGAGGTATGACAGTGTGTGTTGTAGATGGCACTAACTGCTGCTACTGTATACCAATCGCAAATGGAGTGAATATTTCAGGTTGTCGTTTGGGTGCCAAACCAGCAGGTTATTTTGTCCTGGATGGCATTGAGCAACCTGAGAGTTATTGGTACATCATTCTGTTGTGGGCTGTTGTTCCCAGACCAATAGTCCTTTTCCATATGTTAATTATCAAATATACAGATGCAGTGAGAACACAATTCTTCCACCAGAATGTTGTCATTTTGATATTCTGGATGGAATTAACACATGATGCCAGAAAACATTTTAAGTAGTGTCAAAATTGTACAGTGTCCCTGAACAACATCAATGACCAGTGTTATTACAAACAATCGTGGTTTTTCAAAAGAATTCAGTGTGTTGCCCCAATTTTTTTTGGTATTTTCATGGAGATATTAATGCTTTTAAAATACAAAGCTTAAAGTGCCCACTAAAATTGCACAGGAAAGAATTTCAAACCCGTTGGTGAAAAAATTCGAGGCTGCTATGGAATTGTTAAGATGATCTTGGTCCTCAGCGTTCCCCTTCCTGCTATGTTAAGATCATACCATAAGCTATTAGAAGTCAAATCTAATGACATAATGACTCATAAAGTTAAGAGCATTGTCAAACAATTTTAATAGCTTCTTGAAAAAAATCTATTTTGAAGCATGCTGTAATTATACTCTTGTATCAACAGTGCTGTGATATATGAGAGCAATTCCTCACCTATAATGTCCGAAAAACTGCCATAGAACAGACTGCCACTCTGCTTCTATTTTCTTACGATCCAACGGTGCTCTACACTTCAGGTCTACAATTCCAAACCCGGCCTCTTCAGAAACATGTAACATATCTGTTTTTCTTGTAGCCTAGTATCATCAGATGTCAAGCCACGATTTCATGATGATATTTTTATTAGGGAGCTTTGGATCCTAGTAGTGTTCACCCACTATAACCAAAGTTGGGCTCACCTATAACAGAATTCTAGTTTTTACAATCAAAAGATGAAAATTCGTTCTGTTGAATGATCTAGAAAATAAATAATAGTGGGTTGACAATATCACTTCCAGTGGGAATCTGAATATCCAACGCAATCTTCGCTTCAAATGTTCTTTGAAAATCAATTAGGACAATTTTGACATAAACTGTAAATGTACAAAGTTTTGAACGTACAGGGACAGTAATGTGAATGAAATGTCTGCTGCTGCACAGAGTGTGAAAATATGTGGCTATAATCAATATCCCAGCAATATCTGGAGGGGGTTAAGAAAATTCAGGTTGTCCATAAAGACACTTACCAATTTTCATAGATGTACATAGAAAGCATTCTATCTGGCTGCATCACAGCTTGGTACAGCAACTGCCATGCTCAGGACCGTAAGAAACTATGGAGAGTCATGAACATAGCCATCACACCAGCCAACATTCCATCCACTGACCCCATCTATACTTCTCGCTGCCTCGGAAAGGCAGCCAACATCATCAAAGACCCCTCCTACTCCAGTTATAGTCTCTCCCAACCGCATCCATCAGGCAGAAGATACAAGAACTTAAATACACATCCCAACAGGCTCAAGATCAGCTTCTTCTCCGCTGTTATTATACTTCTGAATGGACCTCTCAAATTTTAATATTAATGTTGATTTTTGCTCTTCATGCACCTTTTCAACAGCCATGACATTGTATCCTTTGCTCTGTTTTATTATCATAATACACTTTGTATGCCATGATCTGTCTGTGCTGCACACAGAACAAAATCTTTCACTCTACCTAGGTACACGTAACAATAATAAATCAAATCAAATCAAAGCAAATCAATCCAGCAAGACCCTGGAGAAAACTCCTGATGATTACATCATACTTATACCAGGCAATTGTACAGGTGCCCATGATAGGAATGTAGAAATATTGAAATTGCTTCTATACAGGAAAAGGCCAGTCAACCCATTTGGCCTGCTGCACCATTCAAGATGGTCATGGCGAACCCTTTATCTCAAAGCCATACTCCCACTTTCTCCCCATACCCATTGATACTCTAACCTTTGGAAATCTATCTCTGCTTTCCAAAATACTCAGTGACTTGATTTCCACAACATTCTTTGACAGGGAATTCCATCTGCATGAAGATATTTCTCCTCATCTCAGTCTAAAAATGGCCTACCACAGATCCTGAGACCATGAGCACTTGCTTGGAAAACCCTTGCCAGGGGAAACATTACTCCTGCCTCCAGTCTGCCTAGGCCTGTCAGGATTCTATATTTTCCAAGCGATCCCTTCTCATCCTTCTAACCTCTGAATACAAACTCCATCAACCCAATCTCCTCTTATGAAAAGTCTGCCATCTCTGGAATTAACCTGGTTAAACTTCATTGCAGTCTCTCTTTGGCAAGTATTTTTTTTCTTTGGCAGGTAGAATAAGACTGCTCACACTATTCCAGGTGTGCTTTCTCCAAGGCCCTGTATAGTGACAGTAAGACCTCCTGCACTCAATTTCTGTTGCAATGAAGGCCAACATACTATTTGTCTCAAACAAAAAACAGAATTTGCTAGAGAAAATCAGCAGGTCTGGCAGCATCTGTGGGAAAAAAGCAGGGTTAAAGTTTTGTGTCCAGTGATTGTTCATCAGAACATACAATTTGCCTTCCTAACTGCTACCTACACCTGTGTGCTTGTTTTCAGCGACTGGTGTGCAAGGACACCCATCAACATTTCCCAATCTATCACCATTTAAGTAGCACTCTGCCATTTTGTTTTTCGTAACTACATAGATAACTTCATTCTTAATCAAGTTGTACTGCATCTGCTTTGCACTTACCCACTTACTCAACTTGTCTAAACCTTCTCAAAGCCTTTTTACATCCTCCTCACCACTTATAATCACATCCTGTTGCATGCCAGTGAAAAACTTTGGAATTTATTCCTCCTCTTTGTCACTCCCTACTAACCAATTCTCAAACAAGCTTCAAAATCTCCCCTCCCCCAACCGCATCCCAAAACCAGCCCAGCTCATCTCCGCCTCCCTAACCTGTCCTTCTTCTCACCTATCCCCTCCTCCCACCTCAAGCCCCACCCCCATCTCCTATCTACTAACCTCATCCCGCCCCCTTGACCTGTCCGTCCTCCCTGGACTGACCTATCTCCTCCCTACCTCCCCACCTACACTCACCTTTACTGGCTCCATCCCTGCCTCTTCGACTTGTCTGCCTCCTCTCCACCTATCCTCTCCTCTATCCATCTTCTATCCGCCTCCCCCTCGCTCCCTATTTATTTCAGAACCTTCTTCCCCTCCCCACTTTCTGATGAAGGGTCTAGGCCCGAAACGTCAAGCTTTCCTGCTCCTGTGATGCTGCTTTGCCTGCTGTGTTCATCCAGCCCCACACCTTGTTATCTCAATCTATGCCAGTATGTTACCAAAAATCCCAAATTTGCACACTGACCTCTTACGAGGACTTTATCACAAGCTTTCTGAAAGTACACTACATCCACGTGTTCTCCCTCAGCTGTTCTACTAGTTTACTAGTCAATTAACTCTAGTAGGTTTGGTAAACACATTTTCCCTTTCATAAACTCATGTTGACTCTGTGTATTCCAGTTGGGATATTCTAAGTGTCCTGTTACCACATCCTTTTGTTGTAGACTTCAGCATTTTTCCTGTAACTGGTGTTGAGCTAACCAGGCTGCAATTTCTGAATTTCTCACTCCCTCTTTTTTTTAAATGGTAGGGTTACATTTGCTATCCTCTAATCTGTCAGGACTGTTTCAAAATCTATAGAATTTTAACAGATTTCAACCAAAACATCCATACTTTCATGGTCACCTCCTGAATCTATCAGTTTTTAGGTTCATTAATTTATCCAGCATTATTTTTTGTTTCTAATATTATTCTGCTTCAATTCCTCTTCCCTTTTTTCACCAGCATTACTGGGCAGTTATGTATGTCTTCTGCTGCAAAAAACAGAACTAAAGTAGTTCAATTGCTTGGCAATTTCTTTGTTCTCTGTTATGAATTCTTCCATTCCAGATTGCAAGAGGCCTACATTAGTCTGCACTAATCTACTTTTTACATACTTAGAGAACATCTCATAGTCTGCTCTTTGCTGTTTGCAGGTCCACTCTGACGTTCTATCTTTCCATTCTTAGTTAACCTCTTGGTCGTCTTTTGTTGAATTCTAAACTGTGCCCCTAAGGGTCCTAAAGCCAATCAGTAGTATCCCCTCCTCTCATTCCACTCATTCCCTTTTAACTGTCACCATGGTCCCAGGCCCTCACCCCATCTCTCGGAGGCCTGTAAGCATTCCTATTCATTCTCCGTGAAATGTTGGGACTGTTGTCATCACAGCAGTGACTATTGCTTCCAGCTGCTGGGTTTGATCAATTGGCCAGAAGCTCTCTAAGGTTAGGGTTTCTCACAGAAATGGGGACAGAAAAAAATTAACACAACTCCTAGCTGCCTAGACCATGGGTGGGTTCCCCAGCTTTCTTGTCATGAGAAAGGGGACAGCAGCTTCATGTACCTCCAGACTATAAAGTCAGAGGAGACCATTTAGTCCACTGTCTTTGTGTCGACCATGAAAGAGTTTTCAAGCCTGATTCAACTTTACAGATCTTTTGGTCCATAGTCCTGAGGTAGACAGCACCCCAAGTATTTTTTTTAGATATAATATGGGTTTCTGCCTCTATTACCCTTTCAAGCAGTATGTTTTACCAGTGGTCATTGTTGTATTCAACTATACCAATCTACTCCCCCTCCAAATTCTGCCTACCTTGTGCTGAAGTACCAACCCTCAATCACACAAAGCACCTACTTCAACTTCCTGAACACTTTTGCTCATACCTCAACGCATCTGTTTCTGAAACTCTAATCTGTACATTTATCACAGTAATCTTCATACCAGCCTCATTATCCTTCTCCTACAGACTCCAGATCATCCACAACACTGCTCCCTGCACCCTACCCAGTGACACCAGGCTTTACTCACACAACACACAGCCCCTTGGTAACCCTACTTTGGAACTGAGTACCAATATTTCTAATTTAAAATTTTCACTCTTTGTCATGTGGTTTTTGGGCCACGCCTGAGTCTTGGCTCAAGACAGACTGATCACAAAGAAGGAAATGGCAAGCACTCTCTTCAAGCTTAGGCTTTTGTGAAACCAGTACATGATTTCCCTCCTCCACACTGAACATGGTGACTCAGACATGATAGGGTTTCAAAAAATTCCCTGGAACTTGGTTGTCTTTCACTTGTGGGACTAAACAATGTATGGTACAGAAGATTTGCAGTCTTAGGAGCATTGTCATTAAGAATGACCTCACAGTCACTTTCCATCAGAAGCCACTAACTAATCATCAGGAGTGAAAACACTTAGCACAGAGATGTTAAAACTAATGAGTGCCCTTATAGTCAGTCTAGCGCAGGTCAGCTAATTTACTGCAGATCAGGAACTGAGCCCGTAGTTGTCCTGACTTCAATGACACAACGTTGCACAGTCATTATTGGCCCATTAGAATTGAGGGTCACTTTTGCAATTCTTAAAAGTGTAAAAACACAATCATTTCAACTATACAGTCACACAGCAGCAAATTCCTAATTCAAATTAATTTTAACAAGTTCCTTTATGTTCCAGACACATCAAGTACTGCCATAGTTATTTATAAATGTTTGTGCACAGGACTGGTTACATAAAATCCTAACAAGTTAAGCTGTTCCATTTGTTGCATATGCTTTGCAAAAATTTCATAATTTTGAACCTCAAGACTAAAGCCAGTGCATTTAAAATCTTCACTACTTCTGAACCTTCCATTCCAATGCGTCAGTATATGACTTGCCATTTCATTGATGAAGCAACTAAAGTTAGCTGGATCTAGGACAATACCCTGAGGAACCCCTGCAGGGATGTCCTGGAGCTAGTTTGACTGACCTCCAACAACCATAACCATCTTCCTATATAACTGGTATGACTCCAACCAATAGTTGAAGTAGTTGTCAGTAAGATTTTTTCCTCTCATTGTTTAGCATTAAACCATGTTTGCCCTGTGAATTGCTGGAACTGTGAGTTGACGCAGGTGTGAAAGAGTAATGGAGCATCTGACATACGAGTGGATGTTCGGAACAGTGAAGTAGTTCCTTAACCAATGAGATCTCAGGATTGACAAAGAACCAAAGAAAGATGAAAAACAAAATAGAATATGTCCTGCACACAAAATGCAGGACAAATCCAACCCAACTAAATATCACCGCAATCAGAAAAGTGATGGAAGTAGTCATCAACAGTGCTATCAAAAAACATTTTCCTAATCAATAAACTGGAACTAAATCTGGAAAACCAGCTTAATGATACCACCCATCAGCTGATAATTATTGTAAAAACCCATCTGGTTCATTCATGTCCTTTAAAGAAGGCCATCTTTAACTGGCCTGGTCAGCATGTGATTCCAGACCTAAAGCAATGACATTTAAATTGTCTCTGGGACATTAGGGATGGGCAATAAATGCTGACCTAGTTAGTGAAGTTCACATCCCACAAATGAGACAGAATCTGCTTACTGATGCTCAGTTTGGGTTCTGCCAGGGTCAGTCAATTCCTGACGGTGTTACAGACTCAGTCCAAACATGGACAAAAGAGCTGAATTCCAGAGGTGAGCTGACAGTAACAGTCCTTGACATCCAGGTGACATTCGACAGTGTGTGGCATCAAGGAGCCCGATCAAAATGGGAATCAATGAGGATCAGAGTCAAACACTCTGCTGGTTGGAGTCATACCAGTTATAAAGGAAGGTGGTTGTGGTTGTTGGACATCAGTCAAACTAGCTCCAGGATATCCTTGCAGGGGTTCCTCAGGGTATTGTCCTCGATCCTGCTAACTTTAGTTGCTTCATCAATGATCTTGTCTTCGCTATAAAGTCAAAAGTGGGGATGTTCGCCAAAGATTGAACAATGTTCAGCACCATTTGAGAGTTAAATACTGAATGAGATGGGTACAGATGATGGGCCAAATGAGTTCTTTCTGTGTTGTAACCATTTTATGATTTGATGACGACTACTGTACTCACCCAATGGGGTCAGGATAGCTCCTCCCCTATCCTGTAATCCATTTCCCACTGTAGTAGTCCAGACGTGGTCTAAATAGTGCCTTGTAAAGTTTTAGCAATCCTTCTCTGTATTTAAATCTAACTCTCTTTGAAATAAAGGCCAACATTCAATTTACCTTCCCTACTACCTATTGATTCTGTATGCTAGACAGTTTTCTGCAGTCTTTTTCTATTTAAATGATATTCAGCTCCTCTATTCTTGCTGCCAAAGTGCATAATTTCACACTTTCCCACTCTTTATTGTCATCTGCCAAGTTTTTCCCATTGTCTTAATCTGACTACATGTTTCTGCAGATTCTTTGTGTTAACCTCATCACTTGCCCTCCCACCTACTTTTGTGTCATCTGTAAAGTTGGCCATTGTGCATTCACTTCCTTTATCCAAGTCATTCACGCCTATTGTAAATAATTGTTGCTGCAGCATTGATTCCTGTGGCATTTCACTTGTTATAAGTTGCTATCCAGAAAATGACCCCCTTATCCCAACTCTCTGTCTTCTATTAGTTAGACCGACATCTATCCATGTTAATAACACCCTGGTCTCTTATCTTATCAAGTTGTGTAATGTATGGCCCCTTATCAACCAGCTTCCAGAAATTCTAACATGTTACATCTACTGCTTCCCCTTTACCAATCCTGCTTCCATATATGTTTAAAATACCTTTAAGAGAAACGTTTGTGATATCATTACTGTATCATAAGATGTAACCCAAGTGTATGAAGATTGTATGCTCTTTCTTTACTTGGATCACTTGAAGCATGACTTGATATTAATTGTAGCTGCATAGCTTAATGAGCCCAGACACTGGTATGTTTGTATGTGTATGTAAAAAAAATTTGAGTTGCAATAGAAATCCGTCAGATCTTTCATCTATGCCTAGTTCTGGTGCTGTGATAGACAACAAAATCATTGCTGTATAAAGCAAACATACCCTGCTTGCAGAAAAAGAAAATCATGGCTATAAAAAGTCAGTACATCTCATTATACAGTATGTAAACATGGATATAAAAGGCATAATAGACTATCACTGTCATCCTTAACAGTACCATCTTTGCATTTCACTGTTGGAAACATGATCATAATTTCCATTTTATCTCAATTAGACCATTATTTTCCACTTTTCAGTAAGATTCTGTCATTCCAGTGACTGAGTGTAATTTCTCATTATCTACTGAAAGGTTAGAATGTTAAAAATAATTGACCACTAGAATCCATAATGTAATGTATTTTATTCTAATGTGTTTATAGGTTGTTGTAGGTTACACTACTTCTGCTTATGCTGTTACAAATGGGATATAATATTGGTCAAGATGTGTAGCAAGCAATAAATATACTTCCTATTACAGCCTGGGTTAAAGTTTGGATTTAGTTCACAATGTTGGTCCTAATTGCTGATTACCATCATTATAACTTGACTTGAGTTACTCAACAAGAAACCTACAGGTATGCTGCTCAACTGCTGATTAAACAAAATTTAAATGTAACAGTAAACATAGGCTCGTCACATTCATTTCCACGCAAGATATGGGGTGTTCTGGACTGCTCAGAGCAGTACATTGCAAGATGGTTTAAGGCGAGACCTCCCACACTCTCAGATAGAGCTTAGAGATGTTGAATGAAGCATTCTGGAGGAGTAATGCCCTGTACCAGAAGGGAGAAGGAAAGCAAGGAAAAAATACATTGTTTTCCTCAGCCTTCTTTCCCTTTCTCCTGTGGCAGTTGGTGCTGTTCTCCCTCACTTCACCTCATTGGCTTTCTCCTTATCCAGACCAAGGGAGCTTCCTGGCTGAATATCAATGAATGAGCATTCCTTTTCTCCTGGACAATTCCAACAAGGTGAAGTAGCACAGCTGTTTTAGGTGAAGGATTTATAAAATTTCCACAATGAATGTTGCTTGAATATTGGTGAAGACTTGACAAAATCTCTCAGAAAATCTGATTTTCTTTCTGAGGTGTATCCACTCTCTAGCTCCAATGCACTTGTAAGGGTGAGCATCCCTTGAAGTAATGTTTGAAATCCAAATTAATGCCATGTTTATTCCCAAATAGCTGCTCACTGATAGGAGAGGGCTTTAGAACAAATGCTTCTGAGCAGGCACCATCTTTAATGATTGCTAATGGCATTTTTTAGTTGGTGATTGACTGTATGACAAACTTCCATAGAGCTGTTCACAGCACAGACTTCAAGTCCTTTCCCAAGACGCTGACTTCTGCTAACTGTAGGATAAAATGCTTTTGCAGCTTGAAATGCATTGTGGCCACCTTGCAGGCTGTTTAGTATTTAAAATATTCAGAAGGAAAAACACTCTCATGTCTCCTACCAAGAGGGTCTCTTAGCTCCCTCACCTCTCTCTTCTTACAGCTTTCCCTGACTTCTCTTCATTCTCCTCATCATGCACAATTTAAAGAGAAAGGACTAATGAGCCATGGAAATTAAAAAGTAATTTCCTTCACAAACAATTTTTAAACGAAGGAAAATGTACAGCAAAAACAGTCAGGCCATTCCCTACAAATATGGAAAAAAATAAGAACTGCACCAGCAGCTAGGAGAACTAAACCAGCAACTAACATAAACATCCTCACAAGCCCATTAAATAGCACTGGATGGGAGTTATTCATTCCATTTGACAATGTTAAGACAGGGGGAGTCTGGAGTACTGAGCTGGTAAACAGCAATCCTAGTTTCAAACCTGTATTCTAAATGGTTTGCCTATCACTGCATTGTATGTTATAGGCAGAAATGCTTGACAGATTGCTTTGTCAAGTTAATATCCTATGCATTTCCATTAGAATATGCAGGTCTGTCATGAGTAATATTTGAAACGTTAGCTGGCTATCTAAACCTGACATTCAAATACTAATGGCATTGTTACATCAAAATTGGATCATGATTCCATGCAAAACCTACATGATATGGTGTGGACTCGATGGGCCAAATGGCCTGCTTCCACACTGTAGGGATTCTATAATTCTATTCTATTCTATTCTATGATACAACTCTTTTCCTTAAAGTACAACAAATATCCAAACAGTCCAATAACCTAGGCATCTCTCAGGGAATTTGGTTTTCATTAGCTTATTCTTTTCTCTCAGCAAATGTTTCACTTTAACCATTCCTTTCACAGCTTACATCTACCTCTGAAACACTATCTATCTCTTCCTCAACCTCAATTCACCTTCTGCTGAAATTCTCATCCTTACTTTTCTCACGTCTCAACTTGATAATTCAAATATTCCCCGAGCTGACATTTCACCATTCACTTTACATGATCTATTTTCACATCCCTTCATGGTCTCACACAGTCACTCCCTCTACAACACATCCCATCCCTATAATCTTCTGACATTTCTGCTTTTCTCTAATTCTGGTCTCTTACATATTCCTGATTTTCATTGGTTAACTATTGTCAGTGATTGTCATGGGCATTCCAGTTGAGTAAGTGAGATCAGAAGCACTATAACCAATGATAGAGATAACAAAGTGTGGGGCTGGATGAACACAGCAGGCCAAGCAGCATCATAGGAGCAGGAAAGCTGACGTTTTGGGCCTAGACCCTTCATCAGAAGGCTCACTGTGACCAGTGCTGTTTCCAGAAAACATGGTACAATGTGGGGGAAAGATAAGAATATGAATATTTGCAGGCTCCAAGAAAAACACTGAGGATGGGGATATGGAGGTCATTGGGCAGAGGAGCCAATATATAGAGTGTTAGTTTGGGGAAAGAGAATCAGAGTGGGGGGTGTAAACATTATATTTGAAGACATAGAGAAAGTTCAAGTACCTGGGTCAGTGGTAAGAAGAATGGATGCATGGGAATGGAAACAAAATAACAAATTAGCTTTCATTGGAAAATTGGAAAGTTCTGTGTTTCACCTTTGCTGACAAGTCTACCTTGTGGCATTTTATTAAATGCTTTTTGGAAGTACAAGTATGCTACATTAACTACACTGGCTCTTTAACCATTTCTTTCATCATATTTTAAAGTGGTTCACTCGTACAGATTATTTTACAGGAATTGTATGTTCTGCTATTAAAAAGCATCTACCTCTGGGTTAACATATCCTTTCCATATTGTTCAGCAAAAATATTATTCCATCTGGGGAAGTCAATTTTTGAGAAAGGAGTTAAAGACTTTTATGATCACTTTGTGCCAAATTGCAGAATAGAAGAATACTTACAAGTGAAATGTCATTTAGACACAAGAAACAAATCATATTTTTTCTTTAAGATATAGTGCCACAAGATCTGGCATCAAATTCTTAGCAATAGTTCTGCAGCTGGAATAGAAACCCCTTTGAGAACATTTTAACTCTAAAACTGGAAACATTTATTTTGTAAAGGAAAACTTGAAGACTTTTTCCAAGTTACATTCAAGGAAGTTTAAATTTTCAGGGAAATATATCCAAATCTATTTGCTGACCAATGTATTGTAAGTACAAACTGAATTTTATTTGGATAGTTTCATCAATTTGAATTCTTTAATAAAATTGACTTTAGTGTTATTTTAAGTTCATGCGCTTCTACATTAAAAATGAGATTACGTTTAGGGGTAATATTGTGTCCAAATTGCCATATTTCTGCCCTTAAAATGATTTGGAAAAGAAGAGCTACTAGTATTCAACACATTACCGCAGCTATTGTGCGCATTATTAAACAAATCATAATAATGTGACCGATGATTGAGAATTTGATTTCTTTTATGGGCTGGTTTCCAAGACACAACTCTGATATTTTTACTCAATCTGCTGTCTGTAGTATTTTAGTGTAAATGATTTGACCCTTTTCATCAACACAGTGTAGGAAAGAATTGACAACCTCATTAACCAGAGTATGAACCAGAGTATGCACATACAGCAAATTAAGCAGTATGATTAACCAAATTTTTTAACAAACATTTACATCCGTACAGTCAATTCTGGATCCAATAAATATTTTTCAATGTAAAGTATATATCAATTTAGTATATATCTTCATTTCCAACTAAAATGCCTAACTATTCATTCCCATTTTTGTGAAGCTAGTTGGATTTTTTTAATGTATCTATATCATTATTTCTGTAATGTATTTAGATAAATAAGGCCTCAAGACCTCAATCTGGCTATTAGCATTGAAAATCTGTCCACTGGCTTAATTGTACTGTAGACAGTCAAATAACAGTTCGCCTCCACGTTTGCTGTTCAATAGGGACAGCAGGCAATCAGAATTCTCAAAGTGAAGGGCAGCCAGCAGTTTCACTGTGTGGGCTAATTGTCCCTGAGCTAGATGGAGAAGGAACTGGCAGAACTGGGTGAAAATTTGTTACTGACTATGACAACAACAATGAATTCCACAGGCCCTACACATTCTGATTGATGCATCTGCAGGTGAAACACATGGATTTGCAGGCAGATAGCTTGAAGATTGCCAAATTGATCCTTCAAAGTGAACACTAGAAATGCATTTTTTCTTCAATCTAATCAGTATCACAGGCTACACACAAGGGTATTTACAGCAAAGCTAGAGGTAAGCAAGTCGGTACATGAGCTACAATTTCATTTCTCCAAAATGACAATTTTCATCCAAAAAAAGACATTTGCATGCATTAACATTTGCAGTTACAAGTTGGGCAGTTACTCAATATACATGATCTCAAAGAAGGCAATCATTCATTCACAAAACAAGGCATCAAACCTGGTCAGTTCCATTTTCATCAGTCTCTCCATATGCATGATGTACGTTGTCTTTAAATCATTAAGGTCTCCAAGTGGGGATATCATTGGCTGTGCATGTACTTTTTTCAAGTGTGCTGCTCCTTCCCTGAGGAGTGTTATTCCCTGTGGAGACCCATGTTGCACTTGATGGCTGTTAATGTTGATGAATTTCTGTTGCTGGGGAACAGTGGGTCTCTGACACTGGTCATTTTATACTTTGTGCAGGTGATGACATCACTTCTCCCAGGTCCATAGCCTGCAAGGAAGGAACAGCTGAAAATACTCATTGTGTGTACACGTCTAACATACTAAATATCTGATTATTCACATTCACCGTTGTATGCTCAAGGTAATAATTCCACCAACAGGTTCCAAGTCAACATGTGAACTGACTGTTTTTGTCAATGTTGAACATTTGCACTCTGACTAGCTCTGCAGTGCTCAGTTCTGGCACTGACTTTGGTAGTTTTGTCACAGTAGAATTTGGCTTTCTGTCATTCTGCTTTAATTTTGTCACTCGCACCAATGTTACTTTAGGTTTCAGTAGTTTTCTTTTCAACTGATGTCAAAATCTGAGTGTGATATGACATTAGTCTTTGGACTGGACTACTTTCCATGCCTTCAGTAGGTTTTTTTGTTCACTGAAAGATTGCATCATATAAGTCTGTGCTGGATTTACTCAATTACTTTACTATCCAGCTGATGATTTCCCTGCCACATCAGTCTTTCCATTTGGCTGTGTTCAGTCTGGACAGAATGTAGTGTGTTGAATTCCCCAATCCTCTATGAAATGCTGAATTCTTCACTGATGAACTATGAGCCATTGCCATTTATAATAATGTTGGGATTGCTATAAAGACTGAAGTGTGTATCCAGCCATTCCACAATATCAATGATGGTGACAAGATAATCAGCTCCTGTGGAGTGATGGGGACCAGTCCTGTGATGTTATGTATCATAACAACACTGGCTGATATGGTCCTTATTCTCAATATTCATGTTTTGTCAGTAAAGCACATCTCTTACCTTCCTCAGACTACACTCAATCCCATAGTGGCTTGCATTAATGTGCTTCAGCATCTCTTTTCCCAATTCTGTTGGGATAATAACCTTTAGCTCCTTTGTGCAAGACACCACCTTGTGCTATCGCTTTGTCTCTGTATACCCAATCCTCTTACAGCAACAGATATGCCCTTGATGATTTCGAGCCATTTTTCATCACTGCTTCCTGCAGCACTTAAAGAATTATATCTTGTTGCCTAGTTTGTTAGACTTGAGCATGTGTTGAACAATCTGTATGCCACATTAATGATATTGAGCTTCACGTTCATTTTAATTCATTCATTTAAAACCACAATTATGGAAATCATTCTTAGCTACAAATAAGACATTAAATGGCTTTATTTATTACAGGAGTTAGTAGGAACTGCAGATGCTGAAGAATCTGAGAAAACAAGGTGTAGAGCTGGATGAACACAGCAGGCCAAGCAGCATCCATTTCTGAAGAAGGGTCTAAGCCCGAAATGTCAGCTTTCCTGCTCCTCTGATGCTGCTTGTCCTGCTGTGTTCATCCAGCTCTACACCTTGTTATCTCTTAATTATTACAGGAATTAGATTCAAGGTTGGGATCCTTGTGAAAGTTAACATAAAGCCTGTAAAGTGGAACACAGAAGGCCAAGCATTACAAATCAGGATTAATATGGTTTTTAAAAGGTTGCATGTTTAAGAATGAAGGCTTTCTGAAGGACATTTTAGAAAATGAAGTACTGTGATGCAGTTAATTAGAGTAGAAGACTTGATATTGGTTTCTGATTTTGAGTGCTCACAATGCAAGGAGACGTAAGAGAATGTGCAGCAGGCTACAAGGCGTTTAGAATAACAGAAAAATAGATGATATACATGTGCCATTTCAGGTAAAAATACATAGGGTGTTACTTATTGGAAAAGGGGTAAATCTCTTTTCCGTTATGCCAATTTAAGATAAATTTGGAGATGTTTTTCTCTGCTTTTAATCTCAACGGACGCTGCCAGAGATGCTGAGTCACTCCAGCATTTATGATGTTATTGTTTCAGCTTTTCAGCCTCCACAATTCTTTATTTTTCATTAAAGTGGATTAAAAGCTTAAGCGGATGTCATCTAACAGGGCCGGAAAGTTTAGGAGACTTAATTGTTATCACAGAAAAGCCAGAATGTCCTTCATAAGATTTGCGATAAAAGCAGGATTTGATTATTTATATCATTCAGTAAAGCCTTGATTAAAGCAGGAATTTTTTATTAAAGCTGCAAACAACAAAAAAAGCTCAGAATCCCTCATTTACCTGTCAAGGGTAAGAATTGAATATCTGAGTCATAAAACAAGGAGAAATCCTCCAATATAGCAGGAAGGAGCAGCAGAATTGACACGGCTGATAAAATAAAAAGCTTTAAGCAAACAAGATATGTAATCAATTTAGGAAGATATGGCATCAGGAATAATATTGCCAAGAAAACCAAATTTCAGAGATGGGCCAAATACAACACAAAATTAGACATCCTTGAGAAAGCAAATTCTGAGATACAGATTGGGTTCCAAATTAGATACTAATTCAGAAACTAAACAATAAATGCACTTCAATACACAACTGAGCATACAGTTGATGACATTAAAGCTCAACAAATGCTCAAAGAATTAAAAGACATTTTTGAAGAGGTTGTGAAAGCTTTAGCCAATTACTTCAACCTCAGAACTAAAATTCCTTGAATGAACAAGATTTATTGGAGGAATTTGACTTGTAGAGCAATCCATAATTTTATTCCGGACCTGTACAGATTAGTGGAAAAATGTAACACTGGTGACTTAAAGTCAGAATTCATAAGAGATAGAACTATTGTAAGAATTGCACAGGAGTCTTTATCAGATTTCTTACACACCAAAGAAGACTCGACTCTAGAGAAAACCATTCTGATGGTGAATCAGTTCTCAGCTCTGTGACAAAAAAGTTACCAAAAACCAATCCAAAGCTGTTTTTGGGCAGTTTATTTTTTATTTTCAACCCGCAAACATCTACAATACTGCCAATTTGTCTCACAAAATTATCAAATCCAGATGTTTCAAAGAAAAGACATGCCCTCATGTAACCAATGATTACCATGTAGTTCCATGTTTCTTTCAAGTTATAAAAACAACTAATAATCCAAGCTTCCATTTTCTGAGTTGTATTTCAAATAAAGTATACGTAGTTCTTTCAAAATCTTCCAATTCAAAGAGAACAATATTTGGAAAGCTGGCAACTACATTACCATTTCTCCTTGGCTGGTAGCAGCCCACTTGGTGCCCTGTGCCTCACCATGTACAGTTCTCGGTATAGTCACTCAGGCTTGTCTCTGAGCTGGTAGCTGGCAATGTAAGGTCAAGGAATGGTGTATCGTTATCATAATCAGATGGTTCCTGTTGGTCTTTCTGCTGCGCTCTGCTACAACTGTGTAAATGTTATTACTTGGGTGTCTGAGAGTGTAAAAACAGTTGGGCTGAGGGAAGGGTGATGGAGAGGAAAGCATAGTCACATTATCTGCTGCTTTCACTTCACACCACTTCTCAGGTTCAGCGTCAAGAGAATGTTGAGAATGGAATAAAGCTGTCTGTAACTGTTGGCCTGGATGGCCTCTGCCGTGTAATGTGCCACGGATTCCATTACTGCCCCCGGACCTCAGGGACCTAAGGGGGTGAAGGCATGCCAGCCCCCTGACAGCTCTCCAGCTCTCACCTGCACTGGTAACATCTCATCAAGAGAGAGAAGGCAGAATGTCAGTGATTATGTTCTAAAGTGATGTGCCTGCCACAACTGAATGGTGGAGGCAGTGAGAGGTGGGTTTGAGCATAGAAATATTTGTATGTGTATGAGGGTGAGGTACAGTGAGGCCTGAGAGCCAGGACTGGGTGTTGGATCAATGATGGAGGGATTATAATACAGTTGAGCAGATGAGTGGTGTGGTATTTTTCGAGGTATTGAGTTGGAAATTGCTTATGTTTACTATGTGTGTGAGGTCATCAAACTTTTCCCACACTGTTGCTGTATTGAGAGGCAGACTCTGGACATTCATCTCTCTAGTCAACTGTTCCCATTCTGTCACAGTGTCAGAATTGAGGATTTCTTGCCCATCAGTAGAAATAATGTCCTTCTTGGAATTCCACATCGGTCACCAATGCTTCCAATCTGAGAGCTTTTTCCTTTACACTCTGACGGATTCTGCTCATCTGTTAACTTCCACTTGCTTTGCATTGTAGCACTTAATAGAGACTTTGTCTTTAAGAAGCTAAGGCTGGCTGGATGGTTTCCTGACAATGGGGCCTGACCTTCTGCCTGAGGCAGAGGCTGTAGACAGTATTTAGGAGTACAGAAATGTGTGGGACCAACCCAGCCCAAAACTACAATCAATCAGATGATGTAGGTCCTCCTAATCCAGTTGTGGCCTGTTTTAATCTGAATTGTTGCAGAAAGGGCACCAATCATTAGCCACCCCAATGGCCATTAGTGTGTTGGTGAGAATGAAAATTCTACAGGCTGAGGTTCTCAGGAAGTGGATTTAAATTTGACTTGATTTGGTTTATTTATTGTCACAAAAACCTAAGTACATTTATAAGCTTTGTTTGTAAGCAGTACAGGCAGACATTAATGAGTAAGGACATACAGGTCATAGGGCAAAAAAACATTAGACAGAGGCATACAGGTTATATTGCACAGGGTGTGGGCAAGGCAAGATCAACATTAGCAAGATCAGAATTATTTAAAGTTACAGAGTCCATTCATCAGTCTAATAATGGCTGGGAAGAAGTTGTTCCCGAACCGGCTGGTGCATACATTCAGGCTACTGTATCTTCTGCCTGATGGAAGAGGCTGTAGGAGAGCATTACCAAGGTGCAATGGGTCTTTGATGATGTTGACAGCCTTTGGCAGTGAGCTGTTTAAATGGAGTCCATGGATGGAAGGTTGGCTTCCATGATGGTCTGGGCTGTGCACACCACCTTCTATAGTATCTTATAGTTCTGTGCAGAGCAGTTGCCATACCAGACCGTTATGGACCCGGACAGTATACTTTCAGTGGTACATCTGTAGAGGTTGGTGAGGGACCTTTTGGACATGCCAAATTTCCTGAGCTGCCTGAGGAAGAAAGTTGTTGTGCCTTCTTGACTGTCGCATCTACATGGGAAGTCCAGGACAGGTTATGGAATTTACAGTTAATGAACAAAGTCTGGAATTGAAGGTTACTCTAAGTAATGGTGACACATGAAACTATGATTAATTGTTGTAAAAACCAAAGTAGTTCACTAATGGTCTTTATGTGAAGATATTTGCCGTTCTTAACCAGCTTGTTCTACATGTGACTCCAGACTCACAGTGACATGGTTTTGATGCTTTTGCAACCCTTTCAGATGGTAGTTGAAGTATATTGGGAATGGACAACAAATGCTGGCATTGACAGTAAAACCCACATTCTAATGAAGAATTTTAAAACCAGGAACTGTCCAATTTCTAGCCTTTTGTTATTTCAAATCCCCAGGCAACAAACAAAGGCATAATCCTGAGATTCTGAGCAGACCATGAAATGATATAATATAGGAAACATTGATGGCTTTATTTTTGGAATTTTCCCATGACTTTGAACTTCCTACTCTGACCTCCTGAGCCATTACTGTCGTCATGATTTCCTGCCAGTGTGCATTTCTTCCTTTTATATTCCTCTGACAATATACTACCCTGCGTTCAGCCACTCCACAATATGGATATTTGATCCTTTCCTGTTGCCAATAATTAGAGTGCATTTTTTCTGCTACTTTCCATGTGGTCCAACTGTTTGGGTTCTCATATTAAAAACTGGCAGCTGTCAGGGAGTTATAACACAAGCGTGTTGCTCAGTGCTCTACCGCATTTCTGAAAGTTAGACAAGAATTTCGAGGAATGAAATAAAGAGCATATATAAATTGGGTGACTGTATCACGAATTATCGACCAACAAAAGTGTGCAAAAGCAGCTGCTAGAGTAGCTGGTGGCTGGTAAAACTTTGGATTTTCAGGAGAAACAAAGATCCCAAAAATAATGGGAGTCCTCAGCGTCCAGAGGTTAGGAGGTATGTGCACGATATGGGCAATAGCAAAATGGCAGCCCCATTTTACATCTCCCCCCAATGATTACTATTTGTTTAAAGTTGTCTTTTACTATCCCTCTTTGCTGATTTGCTGTAATATCCATCGATTATGTGTGGGGCGTATATCATACTGTTCACTTGGGTCCATCAACACCTTTGCAGCTGCAGGTGAAAGCTCAGAGCCGGGTTGGAACTAATGACCCCAAAGCCATCTTCCTATCACTTCACACTATAGCTCTGTCTTTTGCTAACAATGAAAGACCTCGCCCACACTCTAACCAGCTTGAATTTGCAGCAGGCCCTTTAGAAATAGCAGCAATTCCTGATTTAAGACACTAGAATGATCAAGTTACTTATGGAGTGTATTCTACACTGATGCCTCACTTTCATGATTCATATTCCATGATTTGTATACGGTAAATGGAAAAGCCCTGGGGAAAATTGATACACAGAGATCTGGGTGTTCAGGTCCATTGTACCCTGAAGGTGGCAACGCAGGTTGATAGAGTGGTCAAGAAGGCATAGGGCATGCTTTCATTCATCGGACAGGGTATTGAGTACAAGAGTTGGCAGGTCATGTTACAGTTGTATAGGACTTTGGTTCGACCACATTTAGAGTACTGCGTACAGTTCTGGTCGCCACATTACCAAAAGGATGTGGATACTTCGGAGACGGTGCAGAGGAGGTTCACTAGGATGTTGCCTGCTATGGAGGGCACTAGCTATGAAGAGAGGTTGAGTAAATTAGGATTATTTACATTAGAAAGAAGGAGGTTGAGGGGGGGCCTGATTGAGGTGTACAAAATCAAGAGAGGTATAGACAGGGTGGATAGCAAGAAGCTTTTTCCCAAAGTGGGGGACTCAATTACTAGGGGTCACGATTTCAAGGTGAGAGGGGAAAAGTTTAAGGGAGATATGCGTGGAAAGTTCTTTACGCTGACAGTGGTGGGTACCTGGAACACGTTGCCAGCGGAGGTGGTAGAAGCGGGCACGATAGTGACATTTAAGATGTATCTAGACAGATACATGAATGGGCAGGGAGCAGAGGGACACATCCTTGGAAAATAGGCGACAGGTTTAGATAGAGGATCTGGATCAGCGCAGGCTTGGAGGGCCGAAGGACTTGTTCCTGTGCTGTAATTTTCTTTGTTCTTTGTTCTTCGTTCACTAGACTAATGTGGAGTCAGACAGAACAGGCTTTGTTTCTCTTCTGACTACACCAAGCACTTTGCATTTAGTTCTCCTGGTCCCAACTATTTCCTTCCAGCTGATACTAAATGGAGTTGAACTTTACAAGGAAGGGGAGCTCAATCAGAGGGCTGGCAGCTCAGCAGCGCCACCAGGAGATATGGTCACTCCTGAGGATTGCAGGAGGGCTTGGCCCAAAAATTATAAACTAAAGAAAACACTATCAGTTCCACCAGCACCAATGGGATGTCCCTCCCCTCCCTAATTTCCCTCCATATTCCCCTCCCCTCCCTAATCAGCCTTCCGCAGGGACGCTTCCCTCTGGGACACCCTGGTCTACTCCTCTTCCACCCCCAACACATCCCCAACCCCCATGACACCTTTCCCTGCAACCACAGCAGGTATAATACCTATCTGTTCACTCCCTCCATCCTCAGTATCCAAGGCCCCAGGCACACCTTCCAGGTGAAGCAGTGATTTACCTGCATTTCACTCAATCTAGTCCAATGTATTCGCTGCTCAGTGTGATCTCCACTGCACTGGGGAAACGAAGTGTAAACTGGGTGACCACTTCACAGAACACCTAGTTCTGTCCACAGAATTGACTCTGAACTTCCAGTTGCCTGCCATTTCAACACCATCCTGTTCCCTGGCTAACATTTCTGACTCAGGCTTTCTGCAGCGCCCTAGCGAAGTTTAGCACAAGCTGGAAGAATAGTGCCTCATTTTCCTTTGTGCCATGGGGGTGGGGGATGTGTTGGGAGTGGAGGAGGAGTAGACCAGGGTATCCCAGAGGGAAGCATCCCTGCAGAAGGCTGATTGCGGAGGGGAGGAGAATATGTGGCTGGTGGTGGCATCCCATTGGTGCTGGTGGAACTGATAGTGTTTTCTTTAGTTTATAACTTTTGGGCCAAGCCCTCTTGCGATCCTCAAGAGTGACCACATCTCCTGGTGTCGCTGCTGAGCTGCCAGCCCTCCGATTGAGCTCCCCGTCCTTATAAAATTCAACTCCGTTTAACATAAGCTAGAAGGAAATAGGTGGGAAGTGAGGGGACCAGCTTTCTGGACTTAATATCAACCATTGATCCATGTGCTTTACCCACATCCATACACCTGGCCCTGTCATGACAGGGGCTACTTTCCCCACAGCCAACACCATTCTCAACTACTCATGGTCTCCAGTATCAGATTTTCTTTCTCCCTGGTTCACCATTATGCATCCCTTTGTCTGCCTAACTGTCTTCCTCTCTCTCTGGGCTCCATCTCCATCAATTACTTACTCCTTTAGCAAGGCCACCACCTACCCACCAAGCCCCAACCCCTGTTTTCAGCATAAGTACCAACCTTTTCCAAGCTACTATCAGTTTTGAAGAAGGGTCACTGGACTTGAAATATTAACTCTGTTTTCTCTCCTGAGATGCTGCCAGACATGCTGAGTTTCTCCAGCAATTTCTGTTTTCGTTGAATATAAATCACAGCGTCAAAGGAGCAATCTCTCTCGTGAAATCATTGAGGTCCCAGCACCTGTCTTCACTGCCTACAGTCCTTCCTTTGTCTATCGAACCTTTCCCCTCACTACACCATACACCTGCCCCACCAGGCTGCTCCTTGAGACAGTCTCCATTTAGTTTGCAATACTCACATACAGCACAGCCATCAGAAAATGCTGACAGCATCATGAATGACTCTCAAATGGCCTGGAAAGTATGGAAATAAACTCCTGCCTCCTTGGAGGGGCAAACCTCTCCACTTCCAGTCTAGTTGTCAATAAAATACTCTAACGGTGGAACTACATCAGGGAAGAAGCCAATACAGCTCACTTGTTATGCTATGCCACATGGTCAGTATGTCAGTATACCTTTTAGAGACATACTCATGATGTCATCATGGCATCAATTCATGTGACCTGAACACACAAAGGTCTCATACATAGAACATAGAACATAGAACATTACAGTGCAGTACAGGCCCTTCGGCCCTCGATGTTGCGCCGACCTGTGAAACCAATCTGAAACCCATCTAACCTACACTATTCCATTATCATCCATACTCCAACTTAGTTTGGATCACCATGAAGCAAGCTCCTCGATTGTAAACTAATAGCTTCATATTAGCTCAGGGACCTATGTGACCAAGGAATATAATGTTTGTGCACAATTGTGTACCAAATATCTGTTGGATTATTCAATACCTCAACATCTATGCCCAGTTATTTTTATGTTACAGAATATAGCATCAGCATGGGCACATTAGGTGAAATTACCCCATTTAAGGTAAACTCACACCATGTTAGCAATTGTGATTGTCTGTGAAAGACTCCAATAGCTTGGTAGATATTTGGAAACCTAATTAAAAATTATGGACAACAGATTTGGAGATACAAGCCTATGAATCAGGAACAGAAGTAAGTTATTACATGCCTGTAAGCCTGCTCTACCATTCAATAATATGATGGCTGATAACATTTCAACCCCTTGCTTAAAAAGAGCCTTTCCACCTCTGCCTTCAACCTCTGCTATGTAAAGATTCTGTTTCCACCACCTTCTTAGGAACAGAATTTCAAAGACTCGAGACAGTCTGATTGAAAAAAAATCGCCTATTCACTGGGCAAACCCTGATTTTTGTTTAAAGGACCTACCAGTTCTACCTTCTTGTACAAGAGAAATCATCATCTCCACATCAACCCTGTCGAGATCCCTCAGGATTTATACGCGCCAATCAATCATTCTTACTTTTCTAAGTACCAGCAGGTACATTCTCTGAACTTCCTCCATTGCGCTTATATTGTTCCTTAGGTAAGTTAGCCAGCACTATGCACAGTGCCACTCTCACAGTGACCTGCATAATTGAAACAAAAGCTGCCTTAAGTTTGTATTCAACCTTCTCATAAGTGATATGCTTCTATTAGCTTTCCTAATAACTTGCCGGGACTACATGCTAACATTTTCTGAATCATAATCTTATAGAATTCAGACAAGGCCAAAGTTCTTCACCCTTAACAGTATCAGTTTCTGTGAGGACAGACAGCAATAATGACCTGCTGCTAGGGCATTAACCATAAAGAAAACAAATCTAATTAATTTTTGATTAGAATTTCAAGACAAAAAACATTTCTAAGATTGCCTTAATTTGCGATGCTGAGAACTGGACTTTTCTCTTTTTTTCTTGCATCCTTTTTGGTTCTGTTAAAATCTTTTAATTCTGGTTTTTGTTACCAAGTGGGCGCCAGTGAATGGCGACTATGTGCACTTTTTGCTGTACGCATGTATTCCTATAGATGGTACATGTGACAAATATTTTCTAAATTTCTAAAAAAATCACAAGAGAAAAGGCTGCAATGCATTTTTGAGCTGCAATACTCAATTCATTGTAATACAGAAGTACAGCCTGTAACTGACTGTTGATACATCAGTAAAAGTTTCTCATAGTAGCTTTTGCAGAATCCCTGTACCCAAAGACGCAATAGCATCTGCCCTGTTACGGATTGAGCATCCAGTGCATATCCTGCTGAATTATAATGCTTCAAACAAGGTACGCAGCTCTACTTTATCCATCTAGCAATGGCTAATCCAGAAATTATAGCTCTAAGAATCTTGTTTGCTATTGGCAAAGAGGAGCATTGCAGAATTAACACATCCAAACATTACGCATGATTACAGATGATCGGAAAAGTCTAGAGGAAATTGTGAAGAATCTTAAAAGATCGGCTTGAGATAAGAATTAACCTCAGGAATCATAGGGTCCAACTCATATTGTGTGGATTGCAACCCCGAGAATCTTTGACTGTTTGTCAGTCAAAGCTGCAGCAAAAGACATGAGTGTGACGTTTCCAAAGAGGAATTGTCAGAAAGGCTCACTGAAACAGTCATTCCCTCTACACCAATCAAAACCGTTAGGAAGAATATTGTAACAAGAAAAAGGACCATACATTTGCTGTATTATTTGAGGAAGGACATAAGTACGAAGCCATAGTGGCAGGCCAACAATAATTACATGCTTCAGAGAATACTATTGCTATGGTCAGCATTGTGTAAGAACTGACACAATCTGTAACTGATGAAGCTTGTTGCACCCATCCAAAAGCTTTCAAAATTTTTGTAACATCTGTAAAACCTGTGACACCAAGACACATTGAAGACATGTACAGGAAATCTGGTTTCAAAGGCCGAGCCAGACCCTGAAACAAACCATGACACCAATAGAAAGGGAAGCGTTAAAAAGGTTTGTAAAAATACAAATGCTTCAATGAGGTTCAGATTCCAACAAGCAAAAGACAAATTTAAGAAGATAACTGAGCTTTCCATATTGTTAACCGGATACACCATTTTGCCAGTGTTCATTAAATTGTGCTTAGTGTACTAATTCGCAATGTTAGTGGCAGAATGAAAAAAAATGACCTAATAACCAACAGTTAAGGATCTGACATGGTTTAGGCATACGTTTTAAAATGTATGTTATGCCTGTCAATGGTGCTCAAGGTCAATGAATGTGTCCTTGGATGCCAAATCCTAACAACTGCGACCCTGGTCTCAACATTATTTCTATTACCACAGCCCCTGACTCACCTACCAGCAACCTCTATTAACCGTAACCCAAAGCTCCCATTCATAATCTTCACCTCTCCCCTACACATGCACCCAAGACTGCTGAGAGTGGCACATTCAAATGTTACAGCTAGTATGTACTGCCATTCAACTATTGTAGGCACATAACCCAAACACAGTGCAGCAATCTCACTGACTCACACCTCGTTCTTTTGTAGGATGAGGTGGTCCATAACAGAAGGTCACAGGAGCAAGCTGGACGCAGTCAGGCACAGTTGCCTGTATTGACCCCCATGGAGGAGATGATTTTGGAAATATTTGGAGTAACCATTGATAAAGCATTGAGCAATGTCACTGATGATCATAGATCATAGGCTTAATGCATAGTCTCACATCTCACATCACCCTCACCACACAATCCCTAATGTTGTACAGTGCAGCTGGTGAAACCATATGGCCCTTGCTTTCATCCTGCCTCCTCTACCCTTGTCAAGATCTCACTTTCTACACTAATGTTTTCAGAACCATAATTGTGGAACTCAATATTGAGTCCTGGAGGTTGTAACGTTCCTGAGCAGAGAATAAGGTGTTCTCTGTTGAGCTTGTATTGAGTTTCATCGAAAACAATAGCAGGCCCAGAAAGACAGCTGCCTTCATTTACATACCATGAACTACACCCCAAGTGACTGTGGACTGCTTAGAATTGCATCATCTAAATGCAATTGCTTTTCTCTGATGAAGATAAAGATTTAATTTACAGCAGTTTCTCAAGCTTGATATGAAAGGTTACAACTTCTGATCGACACATTTGGTGTCAAAATTATCACCACTGAGAATCAGGGTTTCTTGTCTCTGGCACTTTGCTCACTTATTATCAAGCTCATGTAATTTAAAACATGCTAATCAATTTACAGGAAAATAGAAGAAGCTTTTACCACACTGTTTAAGTTAATGATGCAAGTCAACACCATTCTATGTATTCGTTTGTTCATAGGCCATCACATTTGCAATTCTTTCATGCACGTTTAGCTTTGCACTTGGAGCATATATATTGAAATTGAGATGGAGTTTATTTAATACATTCATAAGACGTGAACTTTGCTGATCCTATGCAACTCAATGACTTGCCAAGTTATTTCACAGGGTAGCTAAGAGTCAAGTGCTTGTACTGTGGGGCTGAAGTCACTTGTAGAATAACAGCAAAAGATTTGCTTCTTAAAGGACTTCACCAAGCCAGATGTATGTTTCCACAATCCAATGGTTTTAGGGACATCGTGACTGATTGTATAATTTCATTTTTTCTGTTATATACCAGGTACCTTGGTGGTATTTGGATTTATGCGTGTAAGCCATTAGTCTATCCCTTTTGATACTGATGGGAACAGATGAGATCTTGAGGAATTAACAAGGTAGATGAAAGTATGTTTCCCTGTATACAAGAGATTAGACAGAGGAGTGGGCATGGTTTAAAAATGAAGATCTCACTTTAAGATGGAGATGAGGACTTTCGTCGTTAATCTGTGGAAGTCTCATCCCAAGAAAGCACCGCAGGCAGTATCATTCAACATTTTAAAGACTGAATTGGATGGACTTTTGACTGACAATGGAGTCAAATGGAATAGAAGGTAAACCATACTGATGACTAGACTTGATGAAGGACTAGTCTGCCAACACACAGAATTCATCAGAGCCTGAAATATTTACCCTTTGGAACTGAAAGGGAGTGCTTTTAATTTCATGGTCTCTTTTTGTTTTTACCCCATTCCCACTCTTGCTATTTAAGTACAAGCTGTTTATTTGCCAAGTCTGTGAACAACTGAGAACTGTTTCCTTGTCTGGAGATAAAATCCCAGATGATATAAATCCCAGAAAAATTCTGTCTGCAAGTTATTTATTTTAATTCATTTAGAATGTTTCTTTGAAGTCCTTTATCTCATTTTTAGCTAGCTTGGTCTGTATAACATAACTGTATTCTTTGTTCATAATTAAATAATTTCAATAATATATGTTTGAGAATTATTATAATTTACTAGATGCTCTGTCAATCAGCACAGATGAAATGCACTGCATGCTTCTTTAAAAAATAATTAACAAGCTTTAGGAGAGTTCAGAATAAACAAACTTCTGGGCTCTGATAATTTGTACTTGACAGAATGAGTATTCAAGAAGAATGAAAATTGTTTTTTTTCATATTTTTAAAAGCCAATAGAATCAGGCCCCTCCAAAGAGGTGAGAATACTAATTATGGCTCTGAGTTTTATTGAGCACCAAAGGATTAACTGTTAGATTGCAAACCGGTTAATATTGACTGAAATTGTGGGAACAGTGTTCTGTACTTGGGCGAGGGTTAGAAGACTCGATTGATAACTAACTTTGAAGGATTGATGAAAGTCTGCATCCAATCAGAAAGGACACAGTGAACCTAATCAAAAATCCATGAGTAATTTAGTTGAATGCTAAGCATGGTCCAGCAGAGTCTTGTTAAACACTTCTGTAGTTCATGTTTACCACGACAGCAATTTCTGGTCAGTGTGTGGAAGTCAGTGGTAGAAATGGCTGCTCAGTGGTTCAACTACACATTCCAAGTCACTAGTTAGTGCTCATTAAAGAGTCTTCGTGGCATTACAATGGTCATCAACTCAGAGAATATCATCATCTCTCAGCATAAACATAGTCTTGTTATGATTTCAATGCACAGTCCTCCTTTCATTCTCGTTGGTGTTGGAGCTGTCAGTGTTGGAGTTGTAAAGAAAGCATCTGAAACACACCGGGAGACTTTGAGGCACTGGTAAAATCTGACTAATGCAATGGAAACTTTAGTCTGAAAGCCGTCTCAGGATTTCTCTGTACAATGAGTGTGCTGCACGATATGCCCTTATTGAAGTCATCAGCAGGAAGAGGTGCTTTGACACCAGGACCTTGCCGGGGGTATTCTCTTGGTCCGGAAAGAGGATTGAAAGACAAACTACAGTAAGGCAGAGAAATACCAGCTGTTGCTAGAGCGAAGGATGAGATAAATGGAAAGATATCCAACCCCTCTGTGAGTATAGGATATCCCAGCTAATCTGCACCAGGAGTCCCAGTACTACATTGAGGAACCTGTGCCCCCTCTCAGTCCCTGGGCCTCCTGCACCATTCCATCCCACACTTTCGGTGGACATACAGAGAAGGATCCCACACATTCTGCTTCAGCAACATTGTTGTTCAACAACAAATCTCAAATTATGGCAAACAACAACTGCGGCCAAACTGTGTGCAAAATGCAGATTTTGCAACAAGCGTATCCCAATGGCACTGGAACCAGTGAGCTCCTGTTCTACAGTTTGACCAAAATAGTTCATTCCAGATTTCTACAAAGAGGTTACAGGCTGAGTGGAAAAGGGTGAAGCATTGAACGTTGTTTACCTGGATTACCTCAGAAAAAACAGATGATATCATCTCAACAGATGAATGCCAGTGGGTTGGTTGGATTTGTGGCCGAGAAAGTTAAGGTGGTAGTTAAGGTGGTAGTGTTTGGAACATGTTCAATAGGAACACAGTTTTGCAGTGGAGCCCCATATTGGTTAATGTTGGGATCAGAATTGATTGTAGCATTTGTAAAAGATTTAGAGAATTCAATACTCAAAGAACAAAGAAAATTACAGCACAGGAATAGGCCCTTCGGCCCTCCAAGCCTGCGCTGATCCAGATCCTCTATCTAAACCTGTCACCTATTTTCCAAGGATCTGTATCCCTCTGCTCCCTGCCCATTCATGTATCTGTCTAGATACAGCTTAAATGATGCTATCGTGCCCGCCTCTACCACCTCCGCTGGTAACGCGTTCCGGGCACCCACCACCCTCTGCATAAAGAACTTTCTACACATATCTCCCTTAAACTTTTCCCCTCTCACCTTGAAATCGTGACCCCTAGTAATTGAGTCCCTCCACTCTGAGAAAAAGCTTCTTGCTATCCACCCTGTCTATACCTCTCATGATTCTGTAGACCTCAATCAGGTCCCCCCTCAACCTCCTTCTTTCTAATGTAAATAATCCTAATCTACTCAACCTCTCTTCATAGCTATCGCCCTCCATACCAGGCAACATCCTAGTGAACCTCCTCTGCACCCTCTCCAAATCTTCCACATCCTTTTGGTAATGTGGCGACCAGAACTGTACGCAGTATTCCAAATGTGGTCGAACCAAAGTCCTATACAACTGTAACATGACCTGCCAACTCTTGTACTTAACAAGGAATCCATGCTGACTCTCTCTGATCCTGCTGCTGTTGTCCGAATGCTCAGTTATTAATACTTTAATAACAGGCTGTAACATTTTCCCCAGTACTGACCACAGGCTGACTGGCCAATGCTTTCTGGTTTTTGTAGTAATTATAACAAGGTCAGCCAGGTCGACCTCACAGAATATGAGAGATAAAAGGTACTGCAGATGCTGGAGAATCCGAGATAACAAGGTGTGGGGCTGAATGAACACAGCAGGCAAAGCAGCATCATAGGAACAGGAAAGCTTGACGTTTTGGGCCTAGACCGTTCATCAGAAATGGGGGAGGGGAAGAGGGTTCTGAAATAAATAGGGAGACGGGGGAGGCGGATAGAAGATGGATAGAGGAGAGGATAGGTGGAGAGGAGGCAGTCAAGTCAAAGAGGCGGGGATGGAGCCAGCAAAGGTGAGTGTAGGTGGGGAGGTAGGAAGGAGATAGGTCAGTCCAGGGAGGACGGACAGGTCAAGAGGGAGGGATGAGGTTGGTAGATAGGAGATGGGGGTGCGGGTTGAGGTGGGAGGAGGGGATAGGTGGGAGGAAGAACAGGTTAGGGAGGTAGAGATGAGCTGGGCTGGCTTTGGGATGCGGTTGGGGGAGGGGAGATTTTGAAGCTTGTGAAATCCACATTGATACCATTGGGTTGCAGGGTTCCTAGGCTGAATATGATTTGCTGTTCCTGCAGCCTTCAGGTGGCATCATTGTGGCACTGTAGGAGGCCCAGGATGGACATGTTGTCTGAGGAATGGGAGGGGGAGTTGAAATGGTTCGCGACTGGGAGGCGCAATTGTTTGCTGTGAACTGAATATGAGTTCCCTGATTGGGTCTGTTAACCTGGTAGTCAGATATGAACAGGGCTGTCAGAAGTTCTTCTCAGTCTGAGACCTGGCTCTGAGGGAGCTAAATCAGTGTCAAGGACTCTCCATGTGTATCTAAAGGGTGACTTGGTGATAAGATACCAGCCTCTGCGGAGTTATTTCGGTTTTCTCTCTACCTCCCTTTTTAAATAGTGAGGTTACATTAGCTACCCTCTAATCTGTAGGAACTGTTCCAGAGTCTATAGAATCTTGGAAGATGACCACCAATGCACCCATTATTCCAAGGGCCCCTTCCTTAAGTACCCTGGGATGTAGCTCTGGAGATTTAATAGGCCTTCAATCTCATCAATTTCCCCAACACCATTTCCCAGGGAATATTGATTTTCTTTCGCTCCTTCCTCTCACTGAATCCTGCATTCCTAAAAATTTCTGCATGTTACTTGTGTCCTCCTTTATTAACACAGAATTAAAATATATATCTAGCTGGTGAGCCATTTCCTTATTATAAATTCCAAATTGAAATTTTTAGCACATGGATAATTTCGATAACTTGCATTTCCCTTTCTGATTAATGATTTTAAGTGAGCTTGCGTTATAAAGTACTAGTCAACAGTAACCTGGTTTGCAATTTTTTGGAATAACTTCTTTTGGTTAACGGAAAACATATTTTATGAGATGAAGTGAACTATGAGCCTTAAAAAAAAATACAGTCATGGGAAAATAATGATTTTTTTGTATTTTAATGAATCTACCAGCTGAAAGTGAGCTATTTCTGCACTACCACTTGATAATAAATCTTTCATTCCATGCTCCTTGAAAATGTGTCAAAATCTCAAATATCTCTTTCTGAAATAGAATCATAGAATCCCTACAAAGTGGAAGCAGGCCATTCGGCCCAACAAATGTACACTGACCCTCTGAAGAACATCCTACCAGATCCATCCCCCTCCCCTATGCTATCCTGGTAACCCTGCATTTCCTGTACACTACAGACAACATAGCATGGCCAATCCACCTAACCTGCACATCTTTGGACAGTGGGAGGAAACCGGAGCACGAGGGGGAAACCCACACAGACACGGGGATAATGTACAAACTCCATACAGACAGTCACCCGAGGCTGAATTTCTCATTTTTCATTTTTAAACCTATCCCTAAAGTTCCTTAATCTCCAAGCCCCAAATCACATCTTTCTGCAGTTTCTCTCCTATCTCCTGTAATCCCTTGTTGGAGCTTTGTTGCTCATAGAACTCCAGAGGTATTTGATCCTACTAGAGGAAAAATTAAATATATTCAAGAGGATCATTTTCCATTCACACAGACTTTTAGGGCTATTATCTGTGGCTTGATTTTAAGAAACACATCTCCGTAACAGTAGTGTCTTTAAGGAAATAAAAAAATTACACTCATCTGAAATAATGTCAGTGCAATTTAATTCATGCACAACATTCAGAGCTCTGTCATGCAAATTTGTTTTAAGCAAAATGCTAAAATAAAACAAAGAACTGTGATGCTGGAAGTCTGAGACAAACTAAAACAGAAATTTCTGGAGAAACTCAGCAGATCTGGCAGCATCTACGGAGAGAAAGCAGATTTAAA
>JAHRHZ010000009.1:1086112-1129786 GCA_024137785.1 Ginglymostoma cirratum
CCCGATATTTTACACATGACCCCCACCCCCCAATATTGCACACATGCATCCAGGATCCTTCTCATTGTTCATTGGCTGCGAGCATTAACAAGGCCGTCAGCAATGACAGGCTGTTGGTGCTCGTCTGTTATATTTAATTTGCATCTCTTAAAGCAAAAAAACTCTTTGAAGGATTAGCACGATGTGAACAAAGAGGATCCAGTGGATAAACTGGATTGGAGCGTGAGGATGGTGATTCAGACCTAGTGTGCAGAACCTTAATAAAGGACACTAATAGGATATGAGGTGTGAGTTGGCCTTGATAGATTGGGGAGAGTGGCTTAAAGGGTTGACAGTGGATAGACAGTGGCAAACATTGAAGGAACACATGGGGGAACTGCAACAACTTTTGATTCCTCTCTGGCAGAAAAGCAAAATGGGTAAGAGGGCCAATCCATGGCTTACAAAGGAAATTAAAGATAGTCTCCGATCCAATGAAGAAGCATACAGACTGGCCAAGAAAAATAATAAATCTGAGGATTGGGAGCAGTTTTAAAGAAGGACCAAGGGATTGATTAAACCCCTATAGACAGAAACAGGGGGCAAAGAAATGGCTGAGGAACTGAATACATACTTTAGTTCTGTCTTCACAAAAGAGGACACGAATCAGATGTTGTTGGAGGAATTGTTGGAGGATGCAAGGTTTAGTCAGAGGGAAGAACTAAGGGAGATCAATATGAGTAAAGAAATGGTGCTGGGAAAATTGTTGTGATTGAAGGTGGATAAATCCCCACAGCCTGATAATTTACATCCTAGAGAACATAGGAAGTGGCTCTAGAAATAGTGAATGCTTTAGTGTTCATTTTCGAGGATTCTATAGACTCTGGAACAGTCCCTGCAGATTGGAGGGTGGCTAATGCCACTCCAATATTCAAAAAGGGAGGTTGAGAGAAAACAGGAAATTATAGACCAGTGAGCCTAACATCGGTATTGGGGAAAATTCTCAAATCCCATTATCCAGGACTTTATAATGGAGTATTTAGAAAGCAGTGGCAGTTTCAGACAGAGTAAGCACAGATTTAAGTAAAGTTTATAATTGGGGGAAGGCTAATTACAATTCTGTTAGGCAAGAACTGAGTAACATAAAATGGGAACAGATGCTGTCAGGGAAGAGCATGATAGAAATGTGGAGATTGTATAAGGAATGCATACTGCGTGTGCTCGAAATGTTTGTCCTTAGAAGGCAGGGAAGATGCAGTCGAGTGAGGGAACCATGGTTCTCGAGAGAGAGGTCGAATGACTGTTTAAGAGGAAGAAGGATGCTTATATAAGGTTTAGGGAACAAGGAACGGAAATGGCTCTAGAGGGATACAAGTTAGCCAGGAAGGAGCTGAAGAAAGAGCTTAGAAGAGCTAAAAGGGGGCATGAGAAAACCTTGGCACATAGGTTCAAGGAAAACTCCAAGGCTTTTTACACGTACGTGAGGAATAAGAGAATGACCAGAGAAAGGACAGGGCCGATCAAGGATTGTAAGGGGAATTTGTGCAAGGAGCCTAAAGAGATAGGAGAGGTCCTTAATGAATACCTTTCTTCAGTATTCACAACTGAGAGGGACCTAGTTGTAGAGGAGGACAGTGTGAAACAGGCTGGTAGGCTAGAGGAAGTCGATGTTAGTAAAGAAGATGTGCTAGGAATTTTGAGGAACTTGAAGATAGATAAGTCCCCCGGGCCTGATGGGATTTATCCAAGGATTCCATGGGGAAGCGAGGGAAGAGATAGCAGAGCCTTTGGCAATGATCTTTTCGCCCTCACTGTCCACGGGTATAGTGCCGGAAGATTGGGGAGTGGCAAACGTCATTCCCTTGTTCAAAAAAAGGAATAGATATAACCCGGGAAATTACAGGCCAGTTAGTCTTACGTCAGCGGTGGGAAAATTATTGAAAAGGGCTCTAAGAGATAGGATTTATGATCACTTGGAAAGGCACAGTTTGATTCGTGATAGTCAGCATGGATTTGTGAGGTGTAGAGCTGGATGAACACAGCAGGTCAAGCAGCATCAGAAGAGCAGGAAAGCTGACGTTTCAGGACTAGACCACATTTCTGAAGAAGGGTCTAGGCCCAAAACGTCAGCCTTCCTGCTCCTCTGATGCTGCTTGGCCTGCTGTGTTCATCCAGCTCTATAACTTGTTATCTCAGATGCTCCAGCATCTGCAGTTCCTACTATCTCTGGATTTGTGACGGGTAGATCATGCCTCACAAACTTTATTGAATTCTTTGAAGAAGTGACCAAACACATGGATGAAGGTAGAGCAGTAGTTGTGGTATACATGGGTTTAAGTAAGGCATTAGATAAGGTTCCCCATTGTAGGCTTATGCAGAAGGTAAGGAGGCATGGGATAGGGGGAAATGTGGCAGATTGGATTCAGAATTGGCTGACCCTTAGAAGACAAAGGGTGGTAGTGGATGGAAAATATTCAACATGGTGCTCAGTTACGAGTGGTGTACCACAAGGATCTGTTCTGGGTCCTCTTCTATTTGTGATTTTTGTAAATGATTTGGATGAAGGAGTGGAAGGGTGGAATAGCAAGTTCGCAGATGATACGAAGGTGGGTCACATTGTGGACAGTGTGGAAGGCTGTTCTAGGTTACAAAAGGACATTGATAGGCTGAGAAGTGGCAGATGGAGTTCAACCCTGAAAAGTATGAGGTAATTCATTTTGGAAGGACAAACTTGAAAGCAGAATACAGGGTTAACGGAAAGATTCTTGGCAATGTGGAGGAGCAGAGGGATCTTGGGGTTCATGTTCACAGTTTCCTGAAAGCCGCCACCCAAGTGGATAGAGTTGTTAAGAAAGTGTATAGTGTGTTAGCTTTCATTAATAGAGGGATTGAGTTCAAGAGCTGTGAAGTTATGCTCCAGCTATACAAAAGCCTGGCTTGGCCACATCTGGAGTATTGTGTCCCGTTCTGGTTGCCTCATTACAGGAACGATGTGGAGGTGTTGGAAAAGGTGCAGAGGAGATTTACGAGGATGTTGCCTGGAATGGAGGGAAGGTCTTAAGAGGAAAGGTTGAGACAGCTAGGGCTTTTCTCTTCAGAACAACGAAGGATGAGAGGTGACTTGATAGAGGTGTACAAAATGATCAGAGGTATAGATAGAGTCCGCAGCCAGAGACTTTTTCCTAGGGTGGAGGTAGCTTTTACGAGGAGACATAGTTTTAAAGTGAGTGGAGGTAGATATAAGGGAGTCATCAGCGGTAGGCTCTTTACTCAGAGAGTGGTCGGGGCATGGAATGCATTGCTGGAGAGGGTAGTGGAGTTGGCCTCATTAGGGACATTTAAGCAGCTATTAGATAGGCAAATGGATGATAATATAAGGTAGCGGTGGAGGTTAGATAGACCTGAGGATTAGGGTAAAAGTTCGGCACAACATCGTTGGCCAAAGGGACTGTACTGTGCTGTACTGTTCTATGGTCTGTGTTCTATGTTCTACATTTATGAAGAGGAAATCATACTTGACAAATCTGTTGGAATTCTATGAAAATGTAACTAGTACAGTTGACAAAGGTGAGGCAGTTGATGTGGTATATTTGGAATTTTAGAAAGTGCGTGACAAAGTCCTGCATAAGAGATTATTGTGCAAGATTAAAGCACATGAGATTGAGGGAAGTGTATTAAGATGAATGGAAAACTGGCTGGCAGAGAGGAAACAAACAGTAGGAATTAATTGGTCCTTTTCAAATTGGCAGGCAATAACTTGTGGGGTGCCACAGGGATCGGTGCTGGGACCCCAGCTATTCACAATATATATTAATGATTGGATGAGGGAAGAAAATGTGACATCTCCAAATTTGCAGATGATACCAAGTTAGATGGGAGGGTGAACTGTGACGAGGATACAGAGATCCTTCAGCATAATCTCTACAGGTTGGTTGAATGAGCAAATCAATGGCAGATGCAAGATAATGTGGATAAATGTGAGGTTATTCACTTCAGAAGCAAAAACAAGAAGGCAGATTACTAACTGAATGGCTGTAAATTGAGAGAGGGGAGTGTGCAGCAGGACCTGAGTATCCTTGTGCACCAGTCGCTGAAGTTAAGCATGCAGGTGCAGCAGGTGGTAAAGAAGGCAAATGGTATGTTGGCCATCATTGCGAGAAGTTTTGAGTGCAGGAGCAGGGATGTGTTGTTGCAGTTATACAGAGCCATGGTGAGGCCACACCTGGAATATTGTGTGCAGTTTTGGTCTCCTTTTCTGAGGAAGGATGTTATTGCTCTCAAGGGAGTGCAGCAAAGGTTTACTGGGCTGATTCTGGGGATGGCGGGTCTGACGTATGAGCAGAGATTGATTCAGTTGGGATTGTTTTCGCTAGAGTTCAGATGAATGAGGAGGGATCTCACAGAGACTTATAAAATTCTAACAGGACTGGACAGGGTAGATGTGGGAAGGATGTTCCTGATGGTGGGTGTGTCCAGCCCTTGGGATTACAGTATGAGGATTCAGGTAGACCATTTACGATGGAGATGAGGAGACATTTCTTCATCCAAAGAGTGGTGAGTCTGTGGAATTCATTACCACAGGAAGTAGTTGATGCCAAAACATTGAATGTATTCAAGAGGCAACTAGAATCAGCACTTGGGGCGAATGGGATCAAAGGTTATGGGGAGAAAGCAGGATTAGGCTACTGAGTTGGATGATCAGCCATGATCATGAAGAATGGTGGAGCAGGCTCGAAGGGCTGAATGGACACTTCCTGCTCTTATCTTCTCTGTTTCTGAGTTTCTGTGTAAACTGTAGTTAAATTTCCAGAATGCATTTTTAAAGGTGTCACATCAAAAATAATTGTGGATCCGTAAAGCTCATGAAATAAAGGGTAACACATAGGCATGAATAGATTTGCTAGTTAACAAGAAACAAAGAGTGGCATGAATAGGTCATTTCCTGGCTGGCATGATGCAATGCGTCATGTGTTACAGAAGTCACTGCTGGGACTTCCACTTTTTACAATTTATACAAACATGATCTGCCTGTACTACATGCAAAACAAAACTTTTCACTGCACTTAGGTACATGTGACAATATTAATTCAAATCAAAATGACTTTGATGAAGGGACCAAACATATTTTTGCTGGAGTTGCTGACATCACAATAATAGGTAGGATAGCAGGCTGTGAAGATTCATAAGGAGGCTATAAAGAAATACAAATTTCTTTGAGGATGCGATGGCCTAGTGGTATTACTGCTACAGTATTACTCCTGAGACGCAGCAAATGTTCTGGGGACCTGGGTTTGAATCCTGCCATGGCAGATGGTAGAATTTGAATTCAATAATAATCTGGCATTAAGAGTCGACTGATGACCATGAATCCATTGCCAATTGTCAGGAAAACCCATCCAGTTCACTAATGTCCTTTTCGGGAAGGAAGCTGAAATCCTTACCAGACCCACAACAATGTGGTTGACTCTCAATTACTGACTGAAATGGCCTAGCAAGCTGTTCAGTTCAAAGGCAGCTAGGAATGGGCGATAAGTCTGGCTAGCCAGCGACAATCACATCCTACAAGTGAATAAAAAAAAGGGAAACTTGTGTTAAAACCATGTAAAAAAGCAAGGAAAATTGAGCAGCTGTAAGTCAGTTGAACGTGAATTTCCTTGATGTTTTACAATGGAAGTCTGCATTACACAATAACATCATAATTCTTATCAACACAAATTGATGCAAATTTTGGGTCAGCATCTACAAGATGCTCCTTTGTAAATGTAAGGCAGATTTAAGAAGGACTTGTTCAAAAAATGCTAAAATAAAGGAAAGAGATACAAGCTTTACAAATAACTCTGTTCATCAAAAGCGCTTTCCTCCTCCTCAAAATGCCCATTAATGTAAATGTTGTGTGGGTATGTCCTGTCCACTAAAATCAGAACAAATACAATGTGATAAATCTTTCCCCATTAGTCTACTCTCAATCATCAGTGAAGTGATGGAATGTGTCATGGATGATGCGATTAAGTGGCACTTGTTCGTGCATAGTCTATTCACCGGCTTGTTGGATTCCACAGGGAGACTCCACTCCTGACTTCATTACAGAGTTCAAACGTGGATTCAGGACTTGAATTTGCAGAGCTGAGAGGATACTGACTGACTGACTGATTTTGGCAGTGATAGAATATTTGACTGAGTGTGGCACCAAGAAATCCTAATACAGTTGAAGTTAATAAGAATGAGGGGAAAGTTTCCACTGGCTAGTACCATACCAACGGCAAATGTCATTACTCACTGGCGCTGGTCTGCAAATCCAATGTCCATTATTCCTGGAGGTGTCACAAATGTTAGAATTTGATTAAATTCTACTTAACTGGCTCCTTCAGGTTAAAACTATGTTCACTTTGCCAACCCTCTTCCTTTTCCTCGATTGTTCTCCACTCGTAATCAAATATTCATCCATGCAGCCAATATTCTGAGAAATCACTTTGTGTACAGTTATTACAATAGAAATCAATGTTTCTGTCGTACAATGTTAAAATTTCAAAGAAGATTGTGGCAGCATTTTTCTCAGTACAATTGTGATTAAATCTGAAATCTTTATGAAACCACAGGAAAAGGATAATAATTTTATGAATAGAATTTTAGCAAGTAATGTTTTGAAATAAGAATACAACCATAAAATGTAAGAATACACCCAATTATTGTTTTCTGAAAAGTGTTGGTGATTGATTTATTGTCATGTGTACCGAAGTACAGTGAAAAAATTCATTCATGATCTGTACAGGCAGATTGTGGTAAGCAAGGATGTACAGATCAGAGGTTGTAAAAAGACTCAGACAGAGGTACAGGTTACACTGCACAGGGCGTGCGCTTTGTGGGATCAACGTTAGCAAGATCAGCATTAGTTGAGGCTAGAGAGTCCATTCATCAGTCTGATAGCGGCCGGGAAGAAGCTGTTCCTGAACCTGCTCGTGTGTGTGTTCAGGCTTCTGTATCTTCTGCCTGACGGAAGAGGCTGTAGGAGATCATTACTGGGGTGTGATGGGTCTTTCATGATGTTGTCAGCCTTTCCACAGCAGCGAGCCTGGTAAATGGAGACCATGGATGGAAGGTTGGCTCCTGTAATGGTCTGGGCTGTGCGCACCACCTTCTGTAGTTTCTTATAGTCCTGGGCAGAGCAGTTGCCATACCAGACCGTTATGCACCCAGACAGTACGCTTTCAATGGTACATCTCTAGAAGTTGGTTAGGAACCTTATGGATGTGCCAAATTTCCTGAGCTGCCTGAGGAAGGAGAGGCATTGTTGTGCCTTCATGGCTGTCGTATCTATGTGGGAAGACAGGACTTCGCTTCTCAGCACTCTGAGGATCCTGATGCTCTTCACCCTCTCAGCCTCAATTCCATTGATGTAGATGGGGGTGTGTTCTCCTCCTTTCATTCTGAAGTCAGTGACCAGTTCCTTAGTTTTGCCAACATTGAGAGAGAGGTTGTTCTCATTGCACCACATCACCAAGCAACCTATCTCCTTACTGTATTTTGACTTGCCGTTGTTAGATGCCTGTCCCACTACAGTCGTGTCGTCAGCGAACTTGTAGATGGCATTTGTTTGGAATTTGGCTGTTCCTTTCGAGGCAAGTTCTTACTTATTGGATTAACCAGTGTTCTGACTGTAGCCAGTGGAATCAATCAAGGTGATCAGAAGATGAAAGTTAACTGTGGTAGACAGAATCTATCAATTTCAAGCAGCATACGTTCTAATTAATTTAGTCCCCAGTAGAGGCTGCCATTTATATCATGTTATAATAGGTACTGCAGATGCTGGAGAATCCGAGATAACAAGGTGTGGAGCTGGATGAACACAACAGGCCAAGCAGCATCATAGGAGCATCATAGGACCCTTCTGATGAAGGGTCTAGGCCCGAAACGTCAAGCCTTCCTGCTCCTATGATGCTGCTTGGCCTGCTGCGTTCATCCAGCTCCACACCTTGTTATCTCTCATTTATTTCATGTTATTTGCTTCAAATACAAGTCAGCAGTAGGAAGATTTTAATCCTACTTAGCCCGTTGAAATTAAACTCTGGACAGTTAATATGCCACTGGTTACTTTGTGGCTGGATAGCTGCCCAGATCTCATCACTACTGAAACAAGAACAGAAATTGCTTTAAAAGCTCAGCAGGTCTGGCAGCATCTGTGAAGAAAAAATCAGAGTTAATGTTTCGGGTCCAGTGACTCTTCCATCACATATGCTGCCAGACCTGCTGCGTTTTTCCAGTAACTTTGTTTTTGTTCCTGATTTACAGCATCCGCAGTTCTTTCAGTTTTTATCAGTCATTTCTGATTTGAGTGGATGTTTCTGAGTAAGTCACCAAACCTGACTGGTGGGTGATGATATCATTGGGACATGACAACAATCTTAACTTTGATCTTAAGGGAGAATCCACTGCAACTTTCTCACCAGCTGATGTACTGAGGATCAGGAAGTTGGAAACTCCTTGAGGGGAGGATTTATTTTAGTTTGTGGGGTCAGGAGGATCAGGGATATTGCACAGGCTCTGAAAAGAAAAAAAATCATCTCCACTTCCAGCAATACCTGTTTCTCACTGTAAAACTGCCCAAAGTAACAAATGTTTCCATATTGTCCTGAACTCTGCTGAGCAGCTAAAGGCCATGTGAACGATGATTTCATACCAGCTTCGCACTCTAATCAGGTGAAGGGATTGGACACACGAAGCCCTCTGGCCAAATCGATGTGACCTCACACTGCCACCTTATGTACGAGAAATGTTGGCTGCATAATTGAAATTTGCTCCCCTCTCGCAATGCCTCTCTCTCTTAGTGTAACATAGACGTGGATCGAACGTGGGATTTGTGACATTGTGCCTTCTTATCCACCTGCTCTGAAATAGTTACAGTAGCTTTGTGAAGTTTTTCTTTTTTATAATTTCAGCCCAGAGGCCTAGCCTGTTTGTCAGAGTATACTTGAAGGTACGAACCTCTTAAGTAGCTACAAAAATTCACATGTTAAAAAAAACAAACATGCTGTTCTTTCTAAAATTACACTCCTTGGGAAAAAAATCCTGAAATTTTCTCATTAATCTGAGGCCAGCTGAAAAACAGTTTCCCTCCGAGGGAACATTTTTCACTAAGAGCAACGACCTCCAGGAAGAATTCATACCTCGACTGAGTCAGGAAGGAATAATCTCAGCTGCTGGCTAATCACAGCCATTACTCATGTACTGAATGGCACACTCATAGATGGGAATATAATGGCTAGGAAAGGCTGTTTGTTTTGAGATGGAAAATTGTGGTGAATTGTGAAAACTGTTTTATACGACCCATAATGAATGAACTAATTCTGATGAATTAAATATTATTATGAATGAGATTACGAGCAGTGTTTCCTGTATCCCAATGAAATTTTATTTTCAAAATGTTTATAAAATGACCTAATACTGTTCATACATCTTGGTAATGAACCCATGGCAGATGTTAAAATACTCAACTTTAAATATCAAGTTAACTACATTATACAATTCCTCACTTATTAAAAGAATCATTAATGCTGTTTTCTATTGTCATAATGAATTGTTCCTGCCTGCATCTTAGCTCAGAAGAAAAGAATAGAAGTCAGACACTAACAAGAATTAAATATACCCAGAAATTAGAAGATATTTTCTTCTCCCACGTTTGTGAAACAGACAATCCTAAAAAAGGATCCCAACTCACTGTTCACTGAACACTTTGTATTGTCCTTATTGCCTGAGGATTATTAATCATGGGCTGTGTCTCAGTATCATGACGGGATATTACCTGGTTAGAAGCAGGACTGTAGGCTAAGCAGTTAGATATAGACAGAGAGCTGTGTTTATATTGAATATGGTTATATATTCCTACTGCCCTAATCTAAGTTGGAGGAGTAGAAATATAAAAATATTGATACAGTTCTTTATTAAAATCAGTGAAACTCAAGACAAAAGCCTTTTTGCACAATGTATGTGAGATGTAGGTATTTCTAGTGTGATAACTCACATACCAGAAACTTCTTTCAGGAGATCAAAGAAATGCCTTCATTAATTTCATACAGTCACGCCAGCATGAGGAAATCTAACAATAACATTATCTGAAGTCATTGTGTGCTCTCTGATTTTTGTTTCTCTGTGTTCTACCCGGCGTTTTGGATAAATTTATCATTATCTTTACTCAGGTTGCTCAGTGAGTTTGTTCAGTGTAATGGGAAAATACAGAGTGGAGGATACTTTGATGTGGACTTTCATCAGGAGGGGAGTTTTGTGCAGGTTGGGGCAGTGATTGTAGTGAGAGTGAGACATAACAAAGTGGGCTCCCTTTGTGTCCTACAGAAGCTAACTACAAGGCTGCATTATCTTTTGTTCAGTGAGGATCTGATACATTGATGAGCTGGTGGTCTTTCAGACAGAAAACATGTTGCACAAAGTCAAAGCATATGAGAGAGAGCATTAGCATGCTCCCTCAACCAGTATTGAATTCAAATGAGAGATAGAGAGTTAATGCATTGGGAGATTGAGAGATCATGTGTATGGATCCAGATCACATGATTGATGGTAAGAGTTGTGCGTCCAGATTAGCAACAGAGGGTAAACATTGTAGTGTGCTCTGATTGGAGGGACAGTCAATGGAGATCCAGATTTGATGGTGGTTAGGGGATTTGGTGTAAGGGTGATATCTAGTGATGGTTAGGTGTGAGTGAGGGATCCATACTGGTTGAGGGAGCATGCCAATGTAGGAGATGGGAGGTGGTTTACTGGCTAACTTGTTAAGACTGTACAAAGTTCCCACTGGCCCACAAGCAGCGCTACAAACATGTAGATGTCGCAGTTTCTGCCACTTCCATCTGCTTTAAGCTGCTGAATTCCATGGACCCTACCTATGGCGAAAATCAAATGACTGTTCAAAAGAAGGCAAGCAGCCTCATTATCATATTTCAATGACCAACCAGCCTCCTGTGAGCAGATCAGTGATCTCTTCTCATCCTTCAGTAAAATCAGAAATGAACAAGACTGTGGTTCTTTGGGATCCTGTTCCAAACATTGTAAAGTTTAGTCTCTGAAGTGATCCCAAACCACATGTTTCTGAAGTTAAAATTCAACCCTCTAAGTGGCACAAGTGAACAAGTGATTGTGCCACAAACATAATGACAAGAAATGTGACTTTTAGCATATTAATTATAAATGAGAAATCTGATCATGCTGTTAGTGTATTTAATTATCAGGACCAGATTTCTAGATGATCAACACAATAAGATGTTCAGCTGCACAGATGAGAAAAAAATCCTAGTTCTAATGTTTTTTATTCACTGTGGGATGTGGGCGTCACTGGATGGCCAGCATTTATTGCCCATCTGTGGCTGCCCTGGAACTGAATAGTTTGCTAGGCCATTTCAGAATTCAGTTAGGAGTCAACCACATTGCTGTGGGTCTGGAGTCACTTATAAATCAGACCAGGTGAGGATGACAGATTCCTTCCCTAAAGGACATTAGTGAGCCAGGTAGGTTTTTTTTCCTCACAGTCAGTAACGGTTCCCTCTAAAAATCAGTGGGCTTTTAATTGAATTCAAATCCCATGATCTGCCATGTTGAGATTTGAACACAGGACCCAGAATTGAGATTCCAGATTGACAGTTGAGCAATAATACCACACACCATATCACACCCCTATATGGGCAATATACAGAGCTATACCTGGTTTCAGTGCTCCCTGATATCCAGTCACTGTTGGTGTTGCATTGTCTCCAAGGTAGACAGGCCTGATTACAGTTAGTATCCATCCAGAATCCTGCTGCTCAGAGGAGTTCCTCCCAAGTCAGATTTGTTGATTTGGGAAATTTCCCAATTTTGTCATGCAACTTGGGAGAAAATTCACTCCTAAGTTTGGTTTGTTTCAGGCTAAGAAATGTAGATGAACCTGCAGGCCATAGGGAGGTTCATCGATGTAAAATTTAAATTATTTTGTCTCATCTGAGAACAACTTTGGGTTTACAGGGTATATTTGATTTTGATGAATTTTGATTAAACTTTCACAGGACATTACCATAGCAAGACCTTCCCTTTAAACAAAGTCTTAAAAAAAAGTTTTTTTTATATTCAATCTTCGAAATGATGTCTCGGCAATGAGATACACGTTAATGTACTTCAACATGAACACAAAGTGTTCTGTAGTAAAACCAAATCAAATTATCATTAGATTCCTAGTATGATTACAGCACAGGAAAAGGCCCATGGGGACTATTATATACGTGTCAGCTCCCTGCGAGGACAATTCCCCCAGCTTCTCCAACATAGAATCATAGAATCACCGAATTTTACATGATGTATAGAGGCCATTCACCCCACCGTGTCTATAATGGACAGATCACTGTTCAGTTTCAAGAATGAATTGTGATAATGTGGCTGGTCTACAGGTAGAAGCCAGTAGAAACCCACCTGTTGAACAGGAAGGGAAAGGGATATTAGTGAATAAGGGAACTGAACTTCAATGAACAAAAGCAAAGTTGCTGGAAAAGCCCAGCTGGTCTGGCAGCATCTGTGAAGGAACAAACAGAGTTAACGTTTTCGGTTTGGTGGCGCTTCTGAACTTCAGTGTTCCCTGGGAAGAAGAAATCAATATCAGTATCATAAATAACTGAAAATATGTATCACATATACATCAACTTGAGGAGTCACTTAATCTCAATCAATGTCATCTTAAAAAAAAATTGGTCAGAACTGTTGCTCATGGCCTTCCACCATTATGTGTAGAATCATATTTTAAATGGTAAAGAAGTTCCTTTTTGATTGTATCAGAAGTTAGTTTTACCGTTTAAACGCTAGGGTCTTGTGAGTAGATAATAATCACAAAAGTTGTTCTTGGCACCAAACCAAATGATACACAAGTCAGATATCAAAAGAAAACATCAACTTCCAAATGTATTAAATATACTCTGGTAAAAATGAGGAAACGTCAGATGCATGAGGATAAAAACCTGTCATGGAAGTAGCACAATACAAGCAACAGTGAACTGTTAGACTGTTTTATTCTCTGCTTTTCCAATAGACATCCAAGGCAAACAACAATCTCATTGAGTTTCTGGATTCTTGGGGAATGAAGAGTTTACAATTCACTCCACACTTATGTCAAAGAAAAGCTCACTAAACCATGAAACGTGTTGCCTAAGTAAAGTTATTATGGAAGGCTCCATTTTCTAATTGCTTCCAGTGACAATTGCTGTTTGATACTAGAACTTCAAGCAATGATTTAAAAGCGGATTTGTCACATCAATATCAAGCAGTGTTTGACAGAGACGGAAATGGTCAAACCAGAGCATGTGCAGTTGTGGGAATGTTCTGTTCCAATTATTGATTTAACTGTGTGAAACGTGAAGCCTGACACCTCAATTTGTGAATGAAATTTGGGAGCAGAGCAGCAGTACAAATACTGAATGAAAAAGCATCCTTACATCCCCCGAATTCAATGCATTCACTGCACCTTGTGATAAATATTCATTGTATGTACAAGAGATACTGAGGATGGCAACAGCAGCAAAATAAACTGGAACAAGTGCATTAACTTTAACTCCAGCAATTTTAGTCAGATCTTAAGAATATACATGACATAAACCACCCTTGGTTATCTCATCCTCCCTTAGGATGTTTCTTCTTCCTTGGGATGAATTTCTGCTGTGTCTCCCGAATTACCCCCAGAAACCCTTGTCGTCGCTTCTCCACCATCTTCCCTGCTAGGCTCCCCTTCCAATCAATTCTAGTCAGCTCCTTCCTCATGTTTTTGTAGTTACAATTGAGTAAAGGTAATACTGTTACATCTCATTCCAGCTACTCCCTCTCAAACTGCAGGGTGAAGTCTATTATAATCCCTATAGCCCCCATTCACATCTACCCAGGGAGTAAGATTCTCAAACCTGTTAGACATGCTCAGGTGCTGAGGCTCCTTTAGCACTACTTCCTGGATCCCTTTACCTGTCTGACTCATAGTCACACCCTCCTGTCCCTGAACATTGACTGAAATCGGGGTCGTTAATCTAAGGGGTGTCACTGCCTCCTGGAACACAGTGTCCAGGTAACTCCCCCCCCTCCCTGATGTGTCTTAGTGTTCAAATCTCAGATTCCAGCTTATCCACAGAGCCAGAGTTCTTCAAGCAACCAACACTTGCTACAGATGTGCTCACTCAGAACCATAGTCCCATGAAAGGTTTTTGTTTAAAATGTGAGGATTGTTGGCCATCTTTAACTGTCCTTGAAAAGCTCCTTGTGAGCTAACTTTTTAAACCATTGCAGTCTTTATGGTGAAATTACACTCATAGTGTTGTTGTACTGGGAGTTCCAGGGCTTTGACCCAGTAACAATGAAGGAATCACCAGAAGATGTGACAATAAATGACTCAGAAGGAGATGATGCCCTGGTGGTATTATCACTAGACTATTAATCCAGAGACCCAGGTAATGTTCTTGGGACTCAAGTTCAAACCTGCCATGGCTGATGGTTGAATTTGAATTCAATAAATATCTGGAATTAAGAGCCTAATGATAACCATGAATCCATTGCTGATCATCAGGAAAACCCATCTGATTCACTCATGTCTTTATGGAAGGAAATCTGCCATTCTTACCTGTTCTGGTCTACATGTGATTCCAGACCCACATGTGGATGAGTCTTAATTGCCCTCTTGGCAACTAGAGATGTGCAATAAACGCTGGTCCAGCCAGCGATGCCTACGTCCTGTAAATTTATTTTAGAACGTTGTTGATGACTCTCTGACGAGCTCCTGCAATACATCTTGTAAACACAGCAGATGTGTTGTGCTGCTGGTGAAGAGAGTGAGTGGTTAATTTGGTGGAATGCTGTTGAACTTGCTTATAGCTTCATCCCAGATGGTGGTGAACTATGTGGGTGTTTCTGGAGATAAACACATCAAACAAAGTGGAAATATACTGATTTTTTAAAGATCTTTAAGGAACCAGGGTAGGGGGGAGGCAGGGAGGGAATGGCAGTGATAGGCAGGTGGGGTAAGTTGCTAGCATTTCTGAAGCATGCCTCTGAATAGATAGAATCTGACCTGCAGCTGTAGCCTTGTTAATTAACTGGCTGGCCCCATTACATTTCTAGACAATGTTAATTCTCAAGCTGTTGGAAGAATGAGGATTCAGTGATAGTGATGCTTCTGAATGTCAAAGGGAGATTGGTTAAACCCTCTCTTATTGGAGATGGATATTGCCTAATACTTGTGTGGTGCAAATATAGCTTGTGACTAATCAGCCCAAGCATGAATGTTGTCCGTGTCTTTTTGCAGGTGGGCAAAATCTGTTTCAATGTCTGAGGAACGGTGAATGGTATTGAACAGTGGATAATGGTCAACAAATATCTCCATCTCTGAGTTTATGATCGAGGGGAGGTCTTTGATGAAATAGCTCAAAATGAGCCAATGAGCCTCAAATTTATGAATGTCCTTTGTGCTTGTGCTATACTGTTGACATTGGAGCAAGTGGAAGATTGTGAAGGTGCCCAAACAAAAAGGGAGAGCTTGCCCCACTGATTCCCACTGACTGCAGTTTTGCTCAGACCCCTTGGTAGGTGGAGCTTTTCCATAACACCCATCGATTGTAATGTAACTGGGGTTTGTAATATCACACTTGGCCAGATGCTGAATTGATGCCGAATGCTGACAGTTTCATCTCACCTTTGGGTTCAATGCATTTTCTCTTCCATAGTTGTACTAAGGTTGTAAGTGATCTGGAGCAGGGTGCTCCTAGCAGAACACAAATTGAGCATCAATGAGCAAGTTACTGCATCAGTTGTGCTTCATAGTTCGAAACAAATCCTTCTATCATTTTGTTGATAAAGAGAGTAGGCTGATATATTGGTAAGTGACCAGAGTTGACTTTTCCTACTTTTGTAGACAGGACATGCTTGGGCCACATTATTTAATTTTGCTGGCTGGGCACCAACTACACCTGAGCAGTTTGGTTGCAGGTAGGTCTGGTTCTGGAGCCACTCTTCAGCTGTGATGTCATAGGAGTCCATTGGCTTTGCTTTATCCATTGTGCTCAGCAAACACTTGCTGTCATGTGGAGTGAAAATACTTGACCGAAACTTGGCTTCTGTGGTGGAAGACATAAAACCTGATGCTTCAGGCTGAAGATTTTTGCAACATTTTAGTCTATTCTTTTACACATATCTGTTTCTAGTATTGTGGATGATATGATGTACATGGAAACTCCTCTAGTTAGTGGTTAAGTTGTCTAAAATACAACTGCATGTGGCAGAACCTCAAAGCTTTAATCTGATCAATTTGTTATGAGATGACCAAGCTGTGTCTATAGTATGCTTAGCACGTATGTAATCCTGTGTCACAGCTTCACTAGTTTGGAAACTTGTTTTTAGATTGCTCTGGTGTTATACAAGTTAATGGTTCTGAAGTGGTTCATGTTTCAGTTACTAGTGGTATACCGCCAGGATCTGTTTTGGGGGCCACTGCTGTTTGTCATTTTTATAAATTACCTGGATGAGGGCATAGAAAGATGGGTTCGTAAATTTGCGGATAACACTAAAGTCGGTGGAGTTGTGGAGAGTGCGGAAGAATGTTGCAGGTTACAGAGGGACATAGATAATCTGCAGAGCTGGGCTGAGAGGTGACAAATAGAGTTTAATGCAGAAAAGTGTGAAGTGATTCACTTTGGAAGGAGTAACAGGAATACAGAGTACTGGGCTAATGGTAAGATTCTTGGTAGTGTGGACGAGCAGAGAGATCTCGGTGTCCATGTGCATAGATCCCTGAAAGTTGCCACCCAGGTTGATAGGGTTGCTAAGAAGGTGTACGGTGTGCTAGGTTTTATTGGTAGAGGGATTGAGTTTCGGAGCCGTGAGGTCATGTTGCAGCTGTACAAAACCCTGGTGCGGCCGCACTTGGAGTATTGCGCACAGTTCTGGTCGCCGCATTATAGGAAGGATGTGGAAGCATTGGAAAGGGTGCAGAGGAGATTTACCAGGATGTTGCCTGGTATGGAGGGAAGGTCTTACGAGGAAAGGCTGAGGGACTTGAGGCTGTTTTTGTTAGAGAGACGGTGGTTAAGAGGTGACTTAATAGAGACATACAAGATGATCAGAGGATTAGATAAGGTGGACAGTGAGAGCCTTTTTCCTCAGATGGTGACGGCTAGCACGAGGGGAGATAGCTTTAAATTGAGGGGTGATAGATATAGGACAAATGTCAGAAGTAGATTCTTTACTCAGAGAGTAGTAAGGGTGTGGAATGCCTTGCCTGCAGCAGTAGTAGACTCACCAACTTTAGGGGCGTTTAAATGGTTGTTGGATAAACATATGGATGATAATGGAATAGTGTAGGTTAGATGGGCTTCAGATTGGTTTCACAGGTCAGCACAACATCGAGGGTACTGCGCTGTATTGTTCTATGTTCTATGTTTGTTACATTGGCTCCCCCTATTCTACTGAAGTCATATACTGCCTGTAGAAGGCAACAAGGTCAACACCATAAATTGCTGGAGAGGTTCAGCGGGTCTGGCAGCATCTGTGGAGAGAGAAACAAAGTTAATGTTGAGTCCAGTATGACTGTTCAGAACTGAAAGGAACTTTTATATTGTTGATATTGGAGCGAGTGGAAGATTGTGGAGGTATCCAAGGAAAAAGGGAGGGCTTGCCCCCCGATTCACACTGACTCCAGTTTTGCTCGGAGTCCTTGTTGCCAATCTCAGTCAAATACAGCCTTGATGTCAGGAGCAGTCACAGGACATACCTGGGCAATTTTCCACATTGTCAGGCAGAGTGTAGTTGAACTAGAACAGTTTGGCCACCCTTAATTGATCAGAGGACAATTCAGGATGAAGAGTGGGTATGGGGTCAGACATAGTCCAAACCAAGTGAGGATGATAGATATCCTTCCCTGAAGGGCATTAGTGAACCAGATGAACTTTTACAACAATGGTTACATGATTGCTAATGGGCCAGTTTTATTTTTATTCTAGATTTTACTGAATTCAAATTTCACAATCTGTCTCAGGAGGATCTTGGCAGCGAGATGATGGCCTAGTGGTATTATCACTGGACAGTTAATCCAGAAACCCAGATAACATCCTGGGAACCCGGGTTTGAATCTTGCCAATGCAGATGGCGGAACTCGAATTCAATAAAATATCTTGAATTAAGAATCTAATGATGACCATGAATCCAATGGTGATTGTCCCATCTGGTTCACTAATGTCCTTTAGAGAAGGAAACTGCGATCCTTACCTAGTCTGGCCTACATGTGATTCCAGATTCACAGCAATGTGGTTGACTCTTAACTGCCCTCTGGGCAATTAGGGATGGGTAATAAATGCTGCCGAGCCAGCAACACCCTCATTCTGTTAATGACTAAAGGATCTACAGCACATTAAGCTGGGTTTCTGAATTACCAACCCATAGTCCTCAAGGCCTTTAACCTTTCCAGTTTCTAGTACATTCAGCTGTTTCTTGATATCACATGGAGTGAATCACCCTGGATGAAGCCTAATCTTCTGTGGTAGATCTATCAGATTCTATCCCAGTTAGCATGGTCATAGTGCCACACAATGCACCCAGTATCCTCAATGTTGAGATGGGACTTTGTCAGCACAAAGACAGAGCAGAAGTCACTCCTACCAATGCTATTATTGATACATTTGTATGTGGCAGGCAGATTGGTGAGGATGAGGTCAAGTATGGGTTCCCGCTTATTGGTTCCTACCCTAATTGAAGCAGACCCAGTCTAACAGTAATGTCCTTTAAGACTTAGAGATAACAAGGTGTGGGGCTGGATGAACACAGCAGGTCAAGCAGCATCATACGAGCAGGAAAACTTGACGTTTCGGGCCTAAACCATTCATCAGAAATGGGGGAGGGGAAGAGGGTTCTGAAATAAATAGGGAGAGAGGGGGAGGCGGATAGAGGATGGATAGAGGAAAGGATAGGTGGAGAGGAGGCAGACAAATCGAAGAGGCGGGGATGGAGCCAGTAAAGGTGAGTGTAGGTCGGGGGGTGGGGAGGAGATAGGTCAGTCCAGGGAGGACGGACAGGTCAAGGGGGCGGGATGATGTTAGTAGATAGGAGATGGGGGTGTGGCTTGAGGTGAGAGGAAAAACAGGTTAGGGAGGTGGAGATGAGCTGGGCTGGTTTTGGGATGCGGTTGGGGGGAGGGGAGATTTTGAAGCTTGTGAAATCCACATTGATGCCATTGGGCTGCAGCGTTCCCAGGCTGAATATGATTTGCTGTTCCTGCAGCCTTCGGGTGGCATCACTGTGGCATTGCAGGAGGCCAAGGATGGACATGTCATCTGAGGAATGGGAGGGGGAGTTGAAATGGTTCGCGACTGGGAGGTGCAGTTGTTTGTTGCGAACTGAGCACAGGTGTTCTGCAAAGCGGTCCCCAAGCCTCCGCTTGGTTTCCCCAATGTAGAGGAAGCCACAACAGGTACAGCGGATGCAGTATACCACATTGGCAGATGTGCAGGTGAACATGTGCCTGATGTGGAAAGTCTTCTTGGGGCCTGGGATTGGGGTGAGGGAGGAGATGTGGGGGCAGGTGTAGCACTTCCTGCGGTTACAAGGAAAAGTGCCGTGTGTGGTGGGGCTGGAGGGGAGTGTGGAGCGGACAAGGGAATCGTGGAGGGAGTGATCCCTCCGGAAGGCAGATAAGGGTGGGGAGGGAAAAATGTCTTTGGTGGTGGGGTCAGATTGCAGATGGTGGAAGTGTCGGAGGATGATGCGTTGGATCCGGCGGTTGGTGGGGTGGTATGTGAGGACGAGGGGGATTCTTTTTTGGTTATTGTTGCGGGTAGGGGGCGTGAGGGATGTGTTCCGGGAAATGCGGGAGACACGGTCGAGGGCGTTCTCGACCACTGTGGGGGGGAGGTTGCGGTCCTTGAAGAACGAGGACATTTGAGATGTACGGGAGTGGAATGTCTCATCCTGGGAGCAGATGCGGTGGAGGCGAAGGAATTGGGAATAGGGGATGGCATTTTTGCAGGAGGGTGGGTGGGAGGAGGTGTATTCCAGGTAGCTGTGGGAGTCAGCACATCTGCCAATGTGGTATACTGCATCCGCTGTACCCGTTGTGGCTTCCTCTACATCGGGGAAACCAAGCGGAGGCTTGGGGACCGCTTTGCAGAACACCTGCGCTCAGTTCGCAACAAACAACTGCACCTCCCAGTCGCGAACCATTTCAACTCCCCCTCCCATTCCTCAGACGACATGTCCATCCTGGGCCTCCTGCAATGCCACAGTGATGCCACCCGAAGGCTGCAGGAACAGCAAATCATATTCAGCCTGGGAACGCTGCAGCCCAATGGCATCAATGCGGAGTTCACAAGCTTCAAAATCTCCCCTCCCCCAACCGCATCCCAAAACCAGCCCAGCTCATCTCCACCTCCCTAACCTGTTTTTCCTCTCACCTCAAGCCACACCCCCATCTCCTATCTACTAACAGCATCCCGCCCCCTTGACCTGTCCGTCCTCCCTGGACTGACCTCTCTCCTCCCTAGCCCCCTCCCCACACTCACCTTTACTGGCTCCACCCCCGCCTCTTCGACTTGTCTGCCTCCTCTCCACCTATCTTCTCCTCTATCCGCCTGCCCCTCTCTCCCTATTTATTTCAGAACCGTCTTCCCCTCCCCCATTTCTGATGAAGGGTCTAGGCCCGAAACGTCAAGTTTTCCTGCTCGTATGATGCTGCTTGACCTGCTGTGTTCATCCAGCCCCATGCTTGTTATCTCGGATTCTCCAGCATCTGCAGTACCTTTTATCTCCTTTAAGATTTAACCAGCTCTGTCAGTAGTGGTGCTGCCAAGCCATTCCTGATAATGCACATTGAAATCCCCCATCTAGATTACAGTCTCTGTGCTTGCAATTTCATCAGGTGCATAATGGCCTGGTATGGCAACTGCTCTGCCCTGGACCGCAAGAAACTACAGAAGGTGGTGTGCACAGCTAAGACCATCACAGAAGCCAACCTCATCTATTGACTCCATTTACACTTCCCAATGCCAGAGAAAGGCTGCCAACATCATTAAAGACCTCTCCCACCCCAATAATGCTCTCTTCCATCAGGCAGAAAACACAGAAGCTTGAACACACTCACTAAGAGGTTCAAGAGCAGTTTCTTTCATGCCATTATTAGACTGCTGAATAGACCTCTCTAACCTCAAATAATGTTGAACTTGTTAATGTCGATCTTGCTTTGTGCACCTCCTGGCAGCCATAACCTTGTATGCCTCACTCGGTCTGAGCACCCTATGATCTGTATGTCCTTGTTTACTATGATCTGCCTTACTGCTCGCAAAACAAAGCTTTTTACTTTATTTAAGTACATGTGACTACAATAAATCAAATCAAACCAAACTAAACCCAATGCTTCTTTCAAGTATTGTTGAACAATGTACAATACCGATTCATCAGCTGAAGGGGTGGTGGTGGTGTGTGGTAACCCACAGGAGGTTTCCTTGCCCCATTTTTGACCCAATGTTACAGGGCTTCATGAGGTCTGGAACTAATTTTGGGAACTCTGACGGCAACTCCCACCTAAATGTATACTATTGTGCCACCACTTCTGCTGCACCTGTCTTGCTGCTGGGGCAGGATATATCCAGGGATGGTGTTTGGGACATTGTCTGGTAACGGAGATTCCATGAGTATGACTAAACTGCACTACAAACTTTGACGTCAGCTCTCCTGTTAGTAAGGATGACTTTGCAGGGTCTCCAGAGCTAATATTGTTATTCTTCCCATGCCTAGGTCAATGCCAGGTGATCTATCCAGTTTCATTACTAAACTAAGCAATGGTTTGTAACACTGATCATGAAGATGTAAGGTCATTTCAGAGGGCACATGTAATTCAGGCCAGGCAAGGACTGCAGATTTCCTTCTTTAAAAAGGGTATGTGTGAACCAGATGGGTTTTTATGACAATCACCAACGGTTTTGTGGTGATAACTCACATACTGTCTTTTTAGTACCTAACACTTGCAAGGCACAGGTCAGGATTGTCATAGAGGTCTACAGCATGGAAGGTCGACCCGATTTGCCCATGCCATCCAGTTTGCCATTTGTCTGAATGTGATATAATGCTTTCCACTTGCCTAGAAGGGTACTCTGCCAACAACACTGAAGCAGCTCAACACGATCAGAAGAAAGCAGGTTGCTTGATCGAGACACTAGTCACTACTCTCCACATTCAATCTTTTCACCATGAATACACAGTGATAGCAACGAATACCATCTACAAGCTACACCTCACAGTAACACACCAATGCTCCTTGGCAGCAGATACATAGAAACACCGCAGCCGTCCCATTTCCCTCCAAGCCCCACACTGTCCTGACTCAGAATTACAACACTGTTCCTTCAAAGTCCTTGGGTCAAAATCCTGGAATTCCCTCCCTAACAGCTGTGTAGATTTTTTTTAAAACAACCTAAGGACTGCGGCAGTTTAAGAATATGAGTCACCATCACCTTCTCTGGTAAAATTAGAGACGGACAATAAATACCAGCCTATCTAATGACACCCACATCCCATGAATGTAAGAAAAAAATTCAAAAAGAGAATAAAGTGGAATTAGGCAACCATTTGTCAAAAAGTTCATATCTCCTGTTAATTTAGTGCTGTATTGGCAAAATTTACAATGTGAAACACAAGATATCAATACGTTCTGATAAAAGCCTTACAGATAGATGTGTGCAAATCTCCCATTAGTGCAGACCTTGGAAATCTTTAGAGAGAAGATCACACCCATACTTGTTGGAGTGAATAAGCTTTAATTATTGTTGCTTTATTAGTACAGACTGTATGAATGACAATTGCAACTCAATAACTATAAATCATATCCATATCACAATCACTGAAACCTTGTTACATTTTCCTTACTTCTGTTTTCTTGCTGGAACTGAAAATGATGAAATGTAACAAAGTGATTTCCTCATGAGGTAACTTTTTTCCCCATTATGCCCACAGGGATCAATATTGAACCGTTTAAAGCATCTTCCTTCTCCAAAAATTATAATCCATCGCCTGAATAATAACTGAAATTGTAACAATTAGAAATTTCATCATTAATAGAGGGTTTTCTCAAGATGTAAGTGTATGGTTCAAATGTATGGTATAAACTGCAATCATTTTTTATGAGCAGTGTTTTCTTACATGGGATTAAGAGTTTCAAAAACACATCTGTTTCTTACATATGCATTAATAAAATCCAATTTTTTGCTAAAAATTTGTACCAACAATAGTAACATCTGAAAAAAACATGGACACTATTTTCTAACATTGATTACACACTTGGGGCTACAGTACAGTATAGGTATTTTGGACAGAACAAATAGGAAACGTTGACAATTACCTTGGAAACAGTCCTATTCCATGACTTTCAAGTTATGGCAAATCAATATGGCGCACATGGAGGCCATCACCCCATCAATCTATCCAGACTTTCCAAAAACCACATCAATTAGTGCCACTCCCCAGTCTATCATTGCAATGCTGAAAATTTATTTCATTCAAATATCTACCCAATTTTCTTGTGTTTATTTTAGCACCTCTGCTTCCACCATCCTTGTAGGCAGGAGTTCCAAGTCATCACCACTCTCTGTAAAGACATTCCTCCTTGTTACCCCTGCCTTGTTTGTCAGAAATCCCACTGACACGTGCGCCTGGATTCTCCTTAGCACTTCTGGCAGTTATGGTGGCAGCACAAGAGCCGATCCAAGGAAATTCCCAGTTTAATGTGATAACAATATAGATATCTGATACTTCAACAGACAATACCAGATATACCGATAAACCACTTCAGTGATATTAAATAAATGTTAAAAATAAAAGATTTTTGTTTTTTTGAAATACTGAATGAAACCACTTTGACAGTGTAATAAAACAGCTCACAAAAAATTTCTATGAATTACTTTTGATTCTATTAATTCCTAGTTGAGTTTAAGTTAGGCACATTATTGGATATCTGTCATGTTGTCCGGCTTATCTCTTTGTCCTTCATAAAATATCTGGATAAAAAAAGACAAATAACTTTAAAGAATCTACCTTTCACAAAGACAAATAATTCAGCTCTAAATGTCAGCGACACACACTTAAACTTTATTTATATTTAAATCCTAAATGCTACTAAATATGAAGAAATTCACATGGTATATCCTCTGTATTATAACGAAATTCAATTGCATGAAAGCATGTGCTGAAGAATACACTAGGTTCCCTCAATGGTTATGAACACAATTGTGAATAGAAATAGGGAGGATAATTGAGTCATTTGAGATATGGTGTAGGTGGGAAGATTTCCAATACATAGGCATTAGAATCAATCCTAGAATAAATGCATATTTTAAAATTAACAGTTTGCACCTCAATAGGACTGGAATCTCACAGCAAGGCTCCCTAGTTTTGCCTGGGGACGTCTTAAACTAACATAGAAATGGCCTGTTATCAACATACAGGATATACAGAGAAACAAATATTAGGAGATTAGGAGCAGGGTTAGGCCTTACAAGCACTGAGTCTGTTCCATCCACTAGTAAGATCATGGCTGATCTGATTGTTGGCATCAACCCCAAATCACTACCCATCTCGAATAACCTTTGACTCTTGTTAGTCGTGAATCTCTCTACTTCTGCCTTAGAAAAATATTCAGTGACTGCCTCTACCACTCCTGGGAAGATGGAGACTCCTGATCTTCTAAGAGATTAAAAAAAAATCTTGCTTTCATCTTAAATGGGAGACTCCTTTTTTTAAAAAAACTGTGTCCCCTAGTTTTGGTTTCCCTTACAAAGCAAAACAACCTTTACACATCCAGAGGCAATATAGAAAAGAGGAATAAAATGTGTATATTGAGTGCGTTGGACAGAACACAGGAGCAAATAGTATCATTTTCGATCAAAGTAGACTGAGAAAGATTATGCAGAATATAAAGATTGGTTTATAATGGATTTGCACAAATGCAAAACGTATGTGAATATGGATGAGAGCTACAGGCACAAATAGTCATCTGGGAAGTGACATAGGTGCAATAATTGAAACATGGTTCAAAAAATACAAAGAGACAAAGTTATATGGAAGTAACAAAAGGAATGTTGGATAGCAGAACTAATTAGACACATTTCATTGTTGGAAAAAGTTGAAATTCTTGAAAGGCAAGGAGTGAATCTATTTGATTAGAGTTAAGAAGCAAAAAGTTGGTAATCATGGTCATGGGGATATTATACAAATAGCAAATGTAGCAAATCAACAAGTAATTCACAGAGATAGTAAGAATTGCCAATGCTGGAGTCAGAGATAACATAGCATGGAGCTGGATGAACACAGCAGGCCAGGCAGCATCACAGGAGCAAGAAAACTGACGTTTCGGGCCTCGATCCTTCTTCAGAAATGGGGGAGGGGAAGGGAGCTCTGAAATAAGTAGGGTTGGGGGGGGGGGGGCGCAGTTAGGCTGGGAAAGGTAGATGATCCAGGCAGGTATGTAGTGGTGGGGATTGGTCAGTGAGGAGGGAGGGGCAGATAGGTGGGAGGGATGACGGACAGGTCAAGGGGGCGGGGATGAAGCTAGTGAAGGTGAGTGTAGGGAGGTGTAGCACACCTCCTCCCTCACCTCCATCCCAGGCCCCAAAAATACCTCCCACATCAAACAGATGTTTACCTGCACATCCGCTAATGTGGTCTGTTGTATCTGCTGTTTCCAATGTAGAGGAGGGTATTGGAGAAAGCAAGCGGAGGCTCAGAGACCACTTTGTAGAGCACCTACGCTCAGGTTGCATCAAACGACAACACGGTAGTTTCTCCCTACCTCCCTTTTTAAATAGTGGTGCTACATTAGCCATCCTCCAATAGATAGGAAACGTTCCAGAGCCTGTAGAACTTTGGAAGATGACCACCACTATTCCTAGGGCCACTACCTTAAATACAATGGGATATAGATTATCAGGCCCTGGGGGTTTATAGGCCTTTAATCCCATCAATATCCTCAACACCATTCCCCTGCGAAAATTGATGTCTTTCAGTTCCTTCTTGTCTCTCAACCCTGTATTCCCTAGCATTTCTGGCATTGGCACTGGTACTTGCATTGAACAGTTATACAACAATAAACCTGCTGTGGATCATGGAAGGTCTTCAGCTTCCCATATGGTGTGGGCCTACCCTCAATGTAGGTAATATACTGGCTAAGGAGGATAAGGCCCTCAAGTTAACAGACTGAAGGTATGCCAACTGTGCCATCCCTGCCCCACCTCGTAGCATTTCAGAAATGGCAGGGGTGGACAGGTATGTGGCAGAGAAGCCACCTGGTCATTTTTTGTGCCTCCTCTGCCCTCAAACTTGCTGACAGGGGAGCATATGATCCAGGCCCCAACTTCACATTGTGACATCATATTTCATGGATCAGTAAAGGTGGACTTCTAATCTATGCTGAGCTGGCTGATGTTAATAATTGCAAACAGCAAGAATGTTTTAATTATTCATTTTTCCCTACAAAATGGAAAATAAATCAAATCATGATGGCTTCATCAACTCATACCAGCTGCAATATTCTTCCAAGTGATAATTAGTATTGGACTGGATTATTTTCAAGCTTTTTCCATCTCTGCCATCAAGCTGACTGGCCTATAGTTATTGGATTCATATCATTCCTTTTTTAAAAAAACGTTGCAATATTTGCAATCCTCGAGTCTTCCAAACCACTTCATATCAAAAGGAGGATTGGAAGATTGTGGTTAGAATATCATTATTTTCACCTTTCTCCCCTCAACAATCTAAACTGGATACTTTTCCCATTTTGAACACTGCCAAACAGCACAGTCCCTCCTCTTTATCTACTTTTACCTGACACAATTTCACTACTAATTCCTACTCAACCGTGAAATTGCCAGAATCATCGACTTTAGTGATAACAGATGCAAAGTGCTCTTTAAGTGCCTCAACCATGTTCTCTGTCCCCATAAAATCACTTAATTCTTAAATAAGGATCTACTCAAGATCCTTAAATAGTCCCATTAGTTTCTCCAATTTCTTTTAAATTTACAAACGACCAGAATAGCTTGAAAAGACATCTGTAACATTGGTAATTAGTTTTATCTTTAATAATTTGGAAAAATGTCAATACAGAGAGCCTTAAATCTTACCATAATGTTTCTGATGAAGCTGTGCAATTTTGTCACTAAAGCATCCGCCAAGCTCCGCCATGTTGCACACCTCCAGAATTTTGCTCAAAGTACATGAAATCCTGGGGAAAAGGAAATAATCAGAAAAAAAACGTTTGCAATGTATTATAAAGATCTCAGTCACTCACATTAAAATTAAATCCCCTAGATGGAGAAGATTTATATGAATTCAGAAGATCTGGACTTGAGTATACACAGAATAATTTCCGAAGGCATCTGGGAATATTGGCTTTAGAAAACAGAGGCATAGGGCACATGAGCAAGGAAGCTGAGCTTTATCTTTATGAAATAATTATATTCTTGCTGTATTGTTGTGGTCATTTCTGAGTACCATACGTTTAAAATGTGACAATGCTATGGAGAATGTAAACAGAATATTAACCAGAATGGAACCGAGAGCACAGAACTTCTGTTTGGAAGGACTACATAAATTGGAATTGTTCTCCTCAGAGCAGGGAAAAAAAAACTTTAAGGAAAGACTTTCAAATCATAAATGGTTTTGATACTTTCACCCACTTCCTTACAATGTTTCCACTGGCAGTATGGTTGGTAAGCACAGGGCTCAGGTAATTTGTTCTTTTCCCAAAGGCGGCGTGAGGAAAAACAACTTAAATAGGGCATTATGATGACTCCAGTACACTGCCTGAGTGGATGGGAAATGCACATTCAAACATAACTTTCAAAAGGCAAGCAAAATATTTGAAGGAGAATAGGGTATACAGCTATGGGATAAAAGCAAGGGAGCAGGGCTAACTAGGTAACACTTTCAAAGACCTACCACAGACATGATGGGCCAAATGGCTTCCATTTTGTGTTCTCTAATTCTATGATGCTTTCTACAGCTCCTGCTGAAATTGGCAGATGGTGGAGTCAGCAGCTCAATCCACTGATACATATCAACAACCAAGAGTATCAATTCATGCCAGACAAACTGACAATTGTTGCAGAAATAATGCGCAACTTTTGGAGACTTCAGTATGGCAGGCGTAAAGTGCACTTACGTTAGGAACTAAAAGTGAGCTATCTACCATAGTACTGTAGGCAACTGGACTGGCATCAGGATTCCACATTGAAAGTTGTATTTGTTGTCTAAATTCATGTCTCCGTGATTACAAAAGTGCTTCCAAAGTTACCACGTACCAGCGCTTGACTAGCCAGCTGCTTTACTCACCAACTACGGGTAGAACAAATTCACAGGAGCAAATGATTTTAAAATAATTACAAAAGGCCCATTCCAGTTGTAATTTCAGCCTTCTAGTTACTTTTCAGGACTTATTTTTGTCTATTTTTGAGGCAACAACTGTAGTGATTGTAACAAGGTCAGCCAGGGTGAACCCCATAGAATGAGTTCCCTGATTTGTGGCTGTTAACTTGGTCCAATCAGGAAGCCCTGGCTGACAGCTAGAAATAGAAGTGTCAGAGTTTCTGCTCACGGCGAGTTGGCTATGAGAACACAGACCAGTGTCAAGGAATCTCCACATGTAAATAAAGAGGGACTTGGTGATGGGATACCAGGCTCTGCAGAGTTATTTCAGTGGCAATGAAAGAAAAGATTTGGTCGTGAAGGAATTTGCTTGCAACAGTCATCTTGGAATTGGGGTAAGCATTTCTGGCATCATACCATTATTTGGGAAGCTTGACTCATCCAAATCTTGCTGTCAGAGACTGTGGAAAGATTTTTTTTCTACAAAAACAACATTGGGGCAGATGAAAAGCAACAAGTAATTCTCCTGACAGCTTGTGGACCAGCAGCTTGTTCAGTTATTAGGACCCTAACATTTCCTGAGGCACCAGATACTAAAGCTTTTCAAGTTTTGACGGATTTAGTCAAAGAATATTACAACTCCATGTCTCCTCTAATTCTGAGATGCTATTCGTTTTACTTGGCAGCTCAAGAACCAGTGGCAAGGCTGAGAGATAGTTTGGTACGTGGGAGTAATGATGTAACCATGCAAAACTGCCTACGAACTGAAGCCCAACTAGACTTCAAAAAAGGAACCACAATTGTCTTTGTCATTAGAAAATGCAGCAAGTGGAGCATATGAACTACGGGGTATTCCAATGGAAGTGGACACTGTAGCCAGTCCAACAGAGGTTGGGTAACAATCCTTGAGGGAAGACAATTGCATAGCCTCACTCAGGACATATCTCAAACAGAGGGACTCTAGGTCAGCCCACAACAAAACCCCAAAACAAAGTCAAGTCTCAGCCAAACGGTTAACATTATCTTCAGGATCCTGGCCGGCAAGTCATTGTAGTTGCTGCTGTTATGTGGACTCCAGACACTAAAAGGTGTCCTACTGTACCTAAATTCAGTAAGGGAACTCATAACGTAGGTATTCAGGAGAGTGCATACCTTGGAAAGTCCACCTACATCTGGTTTGGAATAATCAGATTACTTAGCAACATCCAAAGCAGAACTAATCAAAATATATCAGAGATACATTTCTGATGAAGGGTTTAGGCCCGAAACGTCAAGTTTTCCTGCTCCTATGATGCTGCTTGACCTGCTGTGTTCATCCAGCCCCATGCTTGTTATCTCTAATCAAAATATACATCTGTTTAAATGGTCACCTCATTCTAAGTTGATACCAGCAAGGCTATATCAGTGATTGAGGAACCAGTCTTTAACAAAATTCACTCCGGACTCCAACCTTTAAGTTTGCCTAAGAACTTGGCCAGACCAAGAACCTATGAACGGAAAAAATTTACAGATTAAGGGTACAACTTTGGATCCGGTCTCCAAAGAAAAGCAGCTGGTTCAGTTATTCACTGTTTGTAGTAAAACATCCAGACCCAAGCTTGATGGGGCTAAATTGGTTGAGAAAGATTCACCTTGATTGGCTCAACATTTTTCAACTAGAAAATAGCTGCCTGAGTGAAATCTTAATTAAATATCCAAAAGTTTGTCAAGAAGGTCTAGGCACTATGGAAAGACCCAAGGCCTGTTCGCATATTGACCAGGAAGAAGTGCCATGATTCCACAAGGCCCACCCAGTGCCATTTGCCTTATGTGCAAAAGTAGAGGCAGAAATCAGGAGGCTGGAAAACAAAGGAATCATCAAACCAGCGCAGTTTGCAGAATGGGCAGCATCGGTCGTACTGATTCTGAAGCCCGATGGGTTGGTTCGTCTTTGTGGGGATTTTAAATAAATGGTAAATTGCTTCTTGCAGCTAGATAAATACCCAATCCCTTGCATAGGAGGATTTATACACAAAACTGGCAGGCGAGCTGCCCTTCATGAAGCTAGACATGAGCCATGCATTCCCACAATTGGGTTTAGATGAGGATTCCCATATGTATGCTATAATTAATGCCCATAAAGGATTTGTACCAATATGTGAGACTGCTAATTGGGGCACCATCAGCTTGTGCCATTTTCCAGCGGACGATGGAGAACATTTTACAAAGTATAGCTCATGTCACCATTTATCTGGGTGACGTGCTATTAATAGAGAAGATCAATAAAGAGCATTTGGAGAACTTGGACATAGTGCTTAAACATTTCTCCAAGGTGGGCGTATGCCTTAGATTGGAAAACGGTGTCTTTCAGGCACCCTAAATGACTTACTTAGGCCACAGTGTTGACAGGACCACATTACACCCATTGGAACATAAAGTAAGGGCAATCAAAAGGTGCCCCAGCTCCCACGTCAGTACCAGAGCTTAGGTATTTCCTTAGATTGATGAATTATTACAGAAAGTTCATACATAACCTGGCCTCCATTGTGGTACTCTTACATCTGCTATTGAAAAAGGGTCAGCCTTGGAAATGGTCTCGTAACCAAGCCTTAGCCTTTAGGGAAATGAACGAGCAGCTATCATCGTCTAAGGCATTGGCACATTATGATCCCAAGTGAGATGTACAGCTGACATTTGATGTCTCCCCGTATTGGCTCACAGATGGCCCAATGGAGAGGAATGCCCAATAGCGTATACTTCCCAGACTTTAGCTGATGCAGAGCACAAATTCACCCAGATAAAGAAGGAAGGTTGGTGTGAGAAAGTTCCATCAATACCTTTACAGACTTAAGTTTGTAATAGTAACTGACAGCAAACCCCTGCTAGTGCCACTCAAACAGAACCAGGCCACACCACCCATAGCTTCAGGTTGAATTTAGCGGTGGGCTCTCATTCTAAATGCATATAATTACAAGTTGGAACACCATCTGGGAGGCCAAGTAGCAAATGCGGATGCCTTGCGCCACCTCCCATTGGTGGATACACCACAAGGGGTGCCGCCACTAGAACAGTCCGTTCTGGTTTTAAACTTTCTGGATACCCTTCTGGTCACCACTGACAATATCAGACTGTGATCACAAGAAGATCTCATCCTGGCAAAACTGAAACAGCTGTTGGTGATGGAGGAAACAAAAGTACCATCACAACCAGTATTAAAATTTTTCTGGACCCAGTGAGACCAGATCACTGTACGGGACATGATTTTATTGTGGGGAGCAATAGTGACTGTCCTGAGCCAAGGTCGCCGCCAAATACTGGCTAAACTCCACCAAGGTCATCCAGGCATATCCAAAATGAAGATGTTGATGTGAGGTTATGTCTGGTATCTGCGACTGGATGTAGACATAGCCGTGTTAATGGGGCAGTGCCAACAAGCACAAAATTACCGACTGCAGCTCCCTCACATTCGTGGTAGTGGCCAGGTAATCCCTGGACTTGGTTACAGTCACCTGTGCCAGCCCTTTCATGGGCTCAAAATTCTTAATCATTGTGGGCGCCCACTGAAAGTGGTTGGACGTGTATTAAGTTCATTTGTCATATATGGGGGGACAACAATAGAAAAGCTTTGAACATCTTCTGCAATACACGGACTCCTAGAAGTTTCAGTCACAGACAACAGGCCATCGTTTACCAGTAGAGAATTTGAATGTTTTCTAAAGTGAAGCAGCATTTGGCATTTAAAGACAGCTCCGTACCATCCATCATCAATTGGTCTAGTGAAAAGAGCAGTCCAAACTTTGAAGGCAGGCTTAAAAAAACAGCCTACAACTTCACTCAATACCAAATTGTCCTGATTCCTATTTGATTAACGGGTCAGCCTTCAAGCAACCATAGGGATAGCTCCAAAGTTGCTAATGTAGTGAAGACTCCACACCAGGTTAAATCTGATCTTCTCAGACCTGGAGGGAGGGAAGGGGTGAAACAGAATCAGGAATGCCAATGCCGTTCAGAAGACTCCTCTAAGCGAGAGAGTCAGTTTACTTCAGGGGATGAAGTTTGGTTCTGAAACCATGGAAATGGCCCTGCATGGGTAAGAGGCATGGTCAACATGAGGTCAGGTCCAGTGACTTGTAAAGTTTGGGTAGGTGCGATGGTCCAGAACAAGCATGTGGACCATATAAAAGCTGCAAACTCACAAACAAGGCAGGAGCAAACCTTACTGAAGGAGGGTCACTGGACCCGAAGTGTTAACTCGGATTTCTCTTCATAGATGCTGCCAGACCTGTCAAGCTTTTCCAGCAATTTCTGTGTTTGTTTCCAATTTACAGCATCCACAGTTCTTACAGTTTTACTCAGAAGGAAAGCATGTTGTGACCCTCAGAACAACCAGAAAGACTGTCGGAACCTGTATGTTCTGCACCTCCATCTAACATGGCAGATGTCACAGCCTCAACCCCTTTATCACCAGAAGAAGAGATGCTCCATGTGCAACAGGCAGGCTACGCTTCAGTACATTCTGCCCATATCCAAGGCTGAGTCAGAGGAACCAGACCCAGTGCAAAAATGCCCCAGGAGTGGCCACAAGGAAAAGAACATGCCTATATCACTGGACTTAGATGGGGAGGGATATAGTGATTGTAACAGGGTCAGCCAGGTGGACCTCATAGAATGAGTTCCCTGATTGGGGCTGCTAACCTGACAGATATAAACAGGAGAGTCAGAGATTCTGTTCACTTGGAGACCTGGCTCCAAGGAAGCCAGACCAGTGTCAAGTATTATGTAGTGTAAATAAAACATAACTAGGTGACGGAATACTAGCCTCTGCAGAGTTATTTCAGCAGAAAGTAGGATGGCCAAAGAGAAACTGTAGACACAATGTATTTGGACTTCCAAAAGTTAACTGATGAGATACCACAAATCAGTTTACCACATAAGATGAAAGCTCATTATGTTAAGGGGTTGATATGTTGGCATGAATAGAGGATTGATTAATTAACAGGAAAGAGGAGTAGGTGTTAACTGGGTCATTTTCAGTGTTAGGACCATCATTATTTACGACCAAATTTATAACATGGATGATAGAATCAATGACACAAAGTTGAGTTGGAAAGCAAATGTTGGAAAAACACAAAAGAATCTATTAAAGAATGTTGATATTAAGACAGTGGGCAAAAATGTGGCAAATAGAATATTGGGAGGTTGTCCAATTTGGTGGCAGTATAGAAAAGCAGAATATTATTCAAGTATAGGGAGAATATTGAGTGCTACAGTACAAGAAGATCTGTATGCCCTGTTACATGAATCACAAAATGTTAACATGCAAGTACAAAAAGTAATTAGGAATGTAAAGTAAATGCTTGTCTTTACTGCAGGGATGATGGATAAAAGCTGAGAAGTCTAGTTTTATTCTGACTGCACAGAGCATTACTGAAACTATGTATGGGAGTCTGACTACAACTTCAGTTTTCTAATTCAAGGAGGGACACAATGGAGTTGAAGGCAATTCAGAGAAGGTTTACGACATTGATTCCCAGAACAAAGTGGTTGTCTTATGAGGAAAGGTCGAACAGACTGGACCAATACTCTTTAAAGTTCAGAAAAATGAGAGATGATCTTATTGAAACAAGAAAGATTCAGAGGGGGCTTGACAGGGCAATGTTAAGAGGATGTTCGCCCTCATGGGAAATCCAGAACTAGTTTCAAAATAAGAGATCTCCCATTTAATATAGTGAGATGGGGAGGATTTTCTTTGCTCAGAGGGTCATTAATCTTTTGAACTCATTACTCCAGAGAACACTGGATGCTATGCTATTTAAGTTATTCAAGGTTGTGTTTAAGAGATTTTTGATCTACAATGAAGTCAAAGGTTATGGAGTGCATGTCAGTAAAACTGAATTAAGCTACATTAAAAAGATAGGAGCAGGAGGAAGATCGTTGGCATCTCACATCCACACCACCATTCAATAAAATTATGGCTGATCTGGTCTTGGTCTAGCTTCCTCTTCTCAGTCTGTACTGCATTACTGCTGAATCAACTGTCTATCAAAAACCTGGCATTGCCTAGAATAAATTTTAAAGACCAACCTCCATTACCTTCTAGGGAAAAAAATTCTGCATTCTAATGAACCTCGAGACAGAGAAAATTTCTCCTCATCTGTCTTAAAAGGGAGACCTCTTATTCTTAAACTAAATCCCGTCATTTTAGTCTCTCCACAATTACCTTCTGTATCCAACCTAATAAGTTCACTCAAGATCTTATGTTTCAGTAAAATCACCCCAACTTTAAAATACCAATGGATACAGGTTTAACCTGTGAAAGAATTGATTCATTTCAAGTTCGATGGGTGTTTCTTAAAGGTCAATGAAAGGTCATAGTGGAACATTTTATTAAATATGGCATTTCTTGGAAGCAACATGGTTTCAGCTAATTTCTGTTTTTGTTTGCTAGACTCACCTGACTCAGCTTTATGGTTATTCACAGGCTGTTAGAGATTTTGGTTTTTAACTGAGGGAGAACTATAGAAGAACAGACTGCTTGTCTTATTTCTCCTGCTTCTGAAGCACCTTTGCTGTGAATCCAATTTGAAATCGAATTATTCCCTTGAACAGTGATAAGAGGATTTCTCGATGTTGTGCTTCCTGAGTAAGTGTGTCTGCCAAGACCCCAGAAATAATTGCCATGTCTAGTGACCTGTGTACATGTACTAAAGTGCGAGATTGACGGCTCTTCCTCCACTTTCTTTCCTTCAATAATTAAACGTTATTGGCCAAAAGTACTTCCTCCTTCACAGTGAGTCTATGCTGAGAGTAAGCTTTTATTTTCCCCTTTACCTGGGATTTGTGCACATTTGATCATTTAAAGAGGTAATCATTTACATTTTTATATTACAAACTGCGTGTTAACTAAGTCTACATCTTCATGGAATGAGCATTGTCTTATATTAAATCAATACCTTTGTGTTTATTAAATAAACCTGGTTGATTCCTTATGTTTATTTGGTTGAATACTGACAAAGCATACAATTGGTCATATCAAGAACTTATCGAAATAATAAAATTTATGTCACGACCCATGGAGTAGTGGGATTAGAGAAACACAGTGCACTGTTCTCATTTCAGTCATAACATAACATCATAAATTTAGTCCCGGTGATATAATTGCATACTAAAACTGTGAACAATATATGTCAGTGACCAAAGGCTGACCCTTCTTTGCCCTTGTAAAACTTACTCCAATACATAATATAACACCTTTGGGTTTGGTTCACCAACTAGATTTCATGCCCGCCCAAACTCCTGTGGCCACATGAGCAAAAGACTTAATTTTGATTACGACCCATCCCAGGAATTTACAATCCTTAACTTTTGAATATTGGAGCATTGCATTTAGCATCAGTTTGGGATGTGTTGATTACCATGTTTTCTTCCCAACAGTGCCAACTATAATGTTACTTCATTACTTACCACCAGCAAACATGCTCCAAGAAGGACAGCTTTAATCTTAACATCTAAATCCATCGGAAACTGAATTCCAAAGTTATCAGTATCTGTGAGGTATTCTCGAATAATACCTGACCACTGTTTTGATATCCTTCCAACAACACTGGTCTCATCCAGACTTACAACCTATTTTTAAAAAAAAAATCAAAAACAGAAAATATCTTATTTTGATCCAAATTAAAAGAAAAATAACCTATATTATGGGTTTCTTATGGCTGGCTTTCTACTTTACAATTTTGGCTAAATGGAGAGGCTTTTGAACACAATGCTGGTAATCTGACATGTTTCCTTCTCTCAGCTTAGGAGCTACCCTACTCACCTGGTACTCTACCCACATGGCATCCTACTAACCTCACCCACCTGGCACCTCAACCAACTGATACACAATCCACCTTGCCCATCTGGCACACTCCCTCCATCACCTATGTGGCATCTAAAAGATCAGCCAACTGTAAACCTAGCCCCTCTGCCATTTGCCTCTCTAACCCCATACTTATACATCTACCATTTCAAAGGAAATGTGAAAGTATCTAGCTGTGCTGCTGGACATTTAAATCACAGAATGCATTACATAGTTTCTTTGAAGATTTTCTGTACTACTGAATTCATGGATGCCTGAACAAGTTCATAACAGGAGGCCTGTATGCCAGGAGTCTCCAGCACAGAAGATATCGAAAGGTAAGTGAGTAATTTTTAATTTAAATCAGGGTCAGAAATAGGATTTCGACCCCAATTAGGTTGATATTCTAAGTCTTCATTACATTTTTAATTATCAACTAATATTTGCCTCACTTTTCATTTCTATAGAGTCTCGAGTCTTTCAGAATGGAAACTGACCATGCAATCCAACTCATCCATGCCGAACAGATTTCCCAAACTGAACTAGATCCATTTTCCTGCATTTGGCCCATAAACCCCTAACTCTTTCCAATTCACGTGCCTGTCCAAATGTCTTTTAAAAGCTGTAACTGTATCTGCACCTACCACTTCTTTTGGCAGTTCATTCCATTAATGAACCATCCTTTGTATGAAAAAGTTGCCCCTCAGGTCACTTTTAAATCTTTCTCCTCTCACCTTACAGTTATGCCCTCTAGTTTTGAACTCCCCTATCCTAGAGAAAAAATATTTGCTATTTACCTTATGTATGCCCGTTATGATTTTATAAACTTCAATGAGGTCACCCCTCAACTTCTTACGCTCCAGAAAAAAAATCCCACCCTATCCAGCCTCTCCTTATCACTCAAACCCTCCAGTCCTGGTAACATTCTTGTAAACTTTTCCTACACATTTTCCAATTTAATAAACTCATGCCTATAGAAGGGAGACTGGAATTGCTTGTTACTCGAAGTTCTGAAATACCACAGATGATCCTGTATTAACCATGTTTAAATAGAGATCTGGAGAACACAGACCAATTCTTACTGGTGATATTGAAAAGGTGGGAGGTGGGGCGGAAAGAGTTGTTTTGAAGAACTAATGAAATCAGAATAGGAGAAGATCACTTGGCCCACTGCCATTCAATACGATCACGGGCTGATCGTGGGTTTAAACTTCATTTCGACACCTACTCCCAATATCACTTGATGGTGAGATACATCAAAAATCTGTCATTGTTTAAACTCAATGATGGTGCATCCTGAACTTCTGGGTAGAGACTTCCAAAGATTCACAAAACTTTGAAAGAAGACAGACATTTTGACATGACACATGAAGGGACGCAGTTTCCACTGCTAGATATGTAATGGTGGAACACTTTCTACCTTTCAAACCACATTTGCTAAAAGATTGCCCCATAAGGGGTAGCTGAAGTCCTTGTTGGACATTTTCAGGCAGGGAAGAGCAGTAACTACAATAACATCATAGGTAACAACCTACTCTCTCCATTATTCAAGCGAACGCCGGAAACCATAACTGAATTGTTATGATCATTTAAGCCTGTTTTGTTTCTAGCCCAGACACTCAGAAACTCAGAAGAGACTCAGAAACTTTAAAGAAATCATACCTAAAGCAGCTGGCAATGTAACTGTAGAACGATGTAATACTAACAAGAATACGGAAAAATAAAATGATACGGTCTTTACAGACATAGCTCAATCACTCAAACAAAGCCTACTTCATAGAACTGAGGGGGGAATGCATGCTACAGTCAATTGAGTAAACAGACTGAAATGTTGGCAGTAATTAAATAGTAGGAAACATTTAAAATAAATCATTGAAAATGCTGAATAAAATCACATTCACTTGAAAAATAAAACTCAGCAAGACAGACCCATCCTTACCCCTCTCAAAGAGTTAAGTACAGTTTTAGATGACACAAAGAAGCTTAAATTGTCACAAAAAAGTAACAATTCTGAGAATTGCGTGAGTTTTAGGTAGTAGCAAGGAATCACCAAAAATTACTTCACTTTTATACTCCATTTCTAAAGTAGCCAGATATATAAAGCAGACTCAGTTTTTATAGGTATGAGAAAAAGTAGCCAAACTAAACATGTGTACCTTAGAAGTAGAAACAGGAGGAATTATCATGGGGAATGTGGAAACAGCAGAGGTACTGAATGAATATTTTGTCTCTGAATCATAGTGAATATGGGAAGTGTGTGGGAAAATGGATTTGATTTGCAAGTTCTGCCATGATGACCATGAAAGGCAGAGCAGGCTCAGCAGCCTATGTGGACTACTCTTGCTGTTACTTCTTGGGACTAGAAATTTACAAGAACTCAGGTCTATGATTTTTACATCCCCCGCTTTAGTCAAATGCTTCGTCATATCCAACAACATCTCCTTAGCTGTTGAATGCTGATTTGTGATTTCACAATTATGAAGCAATTTGAATTACTGGCACAAATTAAAGGTGCTATATAAATTGTGTTTCCCTATGTTGCATCAGCAACTACACTTCAAAAGCTCTTAATTAACTGTGCAATGCTGTAGCACATTCTGAGTTTAAGGAAGAAACTGCAGAAATGCATGATCTCTCCTTCCATTTAACTGATTTGAAATATCTAAATACATATCCTAGGGTATTGCATTTTGGTACAACAAAAAAGCATAGGACTTATACTATTAATGGTAGGGCCTCGAGTTGTGTTGTAGAACAGAGGGACTTGGGGATGTAGGTACATAATTCTTTTAAGTTTGCATCACATATAGACAGGGTGGTCAAAAAGGCATTTGGCATGCTTGCCTTCATTGCTCAGACTTTTGAGTATAAGAGTTGGGACGTCATGTTGACGTTGTACGGGATATTGATGAGCCCTCTTCTGGAATACTATGTCTGGTTCTGGTCACCCAGTTATAGGAAGGATATTATTAAGCTGGCGAGGGTTCAGAAGATATTTACCGGGATGTTGCCGGGCATGGAAGGTTCGAGTTATAAAGAAATGCTAAATAGGCTAGGACTTTTGTCAGTGGATCATAGAAGGTTGAGAGGCAACCTGATAGAAGTTTATAAAATAATGAGACGTATAGATAAAATTAATAGTAGTTGTCTTTTCCCTAGGAAGGGGGATTTCGAGACTAGAGGGTACATTCTTCAGGTGAGCGGGGAAAGATTTAAAGATGATATGAGAGGAATTTTTTTTTATTTTACACAGTGGGTGGTTCACGTGTGGAATGAACATCCTGAGAAAGTGATGGATGTGGGTACAATTCCAATGTTTAAAAGACATTTGGATAGGTACATACATAGGAAAGGTTTGGAGGGATGTGGGCCAGGAGAAGGCAAGTGGGCTTAGTTTAGTTTGAGATTATGTTCAGCATGGACTGGTTGGACTGAAGGGTCTGTTTCTATGCAGTATGACCACGACAAATGTTCATAAGTTGCTTATTCAGTTAGTTTTAAGATTTACATCTAGAAATCTCTGATATTTACCTTAAGGTGGTATTAGCTGACATTAGGTGTGTAATAATTTACCCAGTCATGTGAACAACAACTTATTTGTGGTAACAAGATAAACGAAAACTTTACAGTACACTCAAATATAATTTATGATACCTCCCATAGCTGTCGGGAACAAAGTAATAAAGAAGTGGATGTGTGGGAGAAAGGTGAGGGTAATGTATGTTAGAGATAACAAGCATGGGGCTGGATGAACACAGCAGGTCAAGCAGCATCATAGGAGCAGGAAAACTTGACGTTTCGGGCCTAAACCCTTCATCCTGCTGTGTTCATCCAGCCCCACGCTTGTTATCTCGGATTCTCCAGCATCTGCAGTACCTTTTATCTCTGAGGGTAATGTATGTTTGTGGACAGAAAATCCATAATGTCATAAAGGTTTCCTACCATAAATTAAGATGCTGGTCAATTGCTGTGCAAGGAGGCCAGGGATAGAAGGTTTAGTTAGCAATGTCCAAAAATGTACTCGCCAACAATCAAGAAATTTGGGAGCTAGTGGGGCTAGAAATGTTTGGAGGGCAACAACAAGGAAGGAGGGAGGAAATAAGAGATCATGTCACAGGGTTTGCTTGAGAGACTGGGGTGGGGAGAGCCCACCTGCTCCTCCTAACCCTCAAGCAGAGCTGTAAAATCATTTACTATTGGGTTCCTCTCTTTCACGAAACTTGGTGCACAGTCTTTACATTTAAATGAATCCCAAAATCTGAGGAAATAAGCCCCATCAAAGCATAAGCATTCTGGGCCTACGGTCCAAAAACCATACTTAAACTGGAAATAGGTCTATTTGTGACAAGTTTGTGTGGATTGCATATTTTTTAAAAACCAAATTAACCCTGCCCAAATCTCTCCTGCCTATTGTGGAGGGTTAAAATTCCACTTGTCTCCACAGCTTCAGTTTTGTCAGCAGAAATACAAAAGAGAAACAAAAAGAAGTAAATGTTAGAATGAAACACTGGCTGCAGTTCATCTGCTTTTGTGTAAGTTGTTATTGAAGGTCACTAAAAGATAGGAGCTGCCCTGTTGTACTTACATCAAAATTTACATCTCCCAGGCAACTGAACGCCAAACAGGGACCTTTAATTTTCAACACTGTTTCACGTCTTTCATTCTGGATGCTGAACTTAGGGATAAACGGATGCCATTCCTGTACAACATAACCAATAGACTTTCCAGGTGGTGCCTGAACTTCCATCTGCAAAACAAATGAAATACATGTACTAAATTGCTGACACATTCCTGAATATTTAAATAAATTTAGTGAATAAACAGGGACTATATTTCAAAATTGTAAAACAAGCTAGAAAACAAAACTGCAAAAATCAACTGTGCTCAGTATCCATCTTTAGCTGTACTTATGTTCACATCAAACACATACTAAAACAAGGTTCCGTACTAATGCGTAATTTTTTCACACCTCTGATGTCTATTGTACTTTGCTCCAATCACAATCTGATTCATAAAATTAATTCTAGTGATATCATAATTTGTTATTGAATTTCTCCCTGTGTTTATTTCTATGCTTCAAATCTATGCTATCTTCTTCTTCCGTGCTAATGCTATTGATGTGAGACATCATAATCTTTTACTCTAATTCATTCTTTGCCAGGAACCACAAACTAAAGGAATCCTTAACTTCCCCTTAATGTATTCTGCCTGTAGTAATATACAGCCAATATGTTCTGAATTATTCCATTTCTGTACAGGTTTGGTTACCTTTCATGGTATCCTGTGCTAGAGGTCTTATCCTATGACTCTGCATTTTCTAAAACAGACTTCAGAATTCAGAAACAGAATTCTATGTATTTTGTAAGAAGTGGGCAATAAGTTAAATATCAATCGAAAAATCAGCAAAACTGCACAGATTTAATGTTTTTAATTTATTTCTGCATGATTCAATATTTGAATTAAATTCTGTGTTGATCTATGCTCTATACATTTACCACAAGTGAGTTACCACTTGCACTAATCTCAAGTTTATTTGCAAACCATTTCTTAATTGGGTATTTCAAGAATGATATGGAAAGAAGGAAAATCTGATCAAGGTTATCAAGGATTCTGCAGGACAGCAATTTATTTTTTCAGAAAAGACAGATCTTGAACATTCACCAAGAACAAACTTTGAAACCTCTGGATGAAACATTGTTAAATACAACTTTAGGAAAAAAAACTGAAATAATTGCAATTATTTCAATGCAATGTGTTAAGGCATTTAATAGGACTGCAGCAAATTCCTGCTGCAAAATCTTATGCTGAACACAAAAGTTGAATACATCCTTCTGAACAAGTATGGTAAGTGCACAAAGCTCTTCATCATGTTAATTGCTTCTTTAATATTCTTAAATCATTTGCAGGTAATCTCAAAAGATTTTGCATAATTGCTTAAAGACGCCAGTCAACTGTTTGCAGGAATACACTGTCTGCACTTGCCTGAAAGACTGCAACTCATCAACATCAAAAGTTCAGTCACCTCCACAACAAAGCAGCCCGCTTGATCAGCACTCCGTCCACCATTTAAACATTCGCTTCTTCCATCACTGCTGCATAATGATCACAGAGTGTGCTATATACAAGATGCTTACATTCCTTCAGGAACTTAAAGTCTCTTTCAATAGCACCTTCCAAATTCACAGATGCTCAGAAGAATGAGCGGTATTTTACAGGATTCTGAGAGTGTTTAAATGTGTAGATCCTGAGAGGCTGTTTTCCCTCAAAGGAAACTAGAACTAGGGGACACATATTTTGAAAATAACCATTCTTCTGTACAAGACAGACAGGAAGAGCATCTTCTCTCAATAGACGTGGGTTTTTGGAATTCTCCTCTGTACAGGGTAATTGAGGCTGGGTCATTGAAGGGTCACTGAAAATATTCAAGGCAAGTTAGGCAAATTTATAAAAACCAAAAGAACTGCTGATGCTGTAAATCAGGAACAAAACAGAAGTTGCTGGAAAAGCTCAGCATTGTGAAGAAAAATGAGAGTTAATGTTTTGGGTCTGGTGACTCTTCCTCAGAAATGAGTACTAACTGAAATATTGAATGATGGACCAAGTTTATCATGCTAAATGTCCCACAGCTGCTCCTTTTCTTATGATTTTTATGAACTAATGACCTTTGTCATCTAGAAGGCCATAAGCAGAAGAGCATAGGAACATCGCCACATTGAATTGAATTAGGTTTCTTGTCACATGCATACAGTGATAAAGTTTACAAGTCTCCACTTATGGTGCCATTTTAGGTCCAAAGGTACCTAGGTACAAAATCTACACATGGAAGTTTCCCTCCTAGCCAAACCACATCCTGACTTGGAACTATATCACCACTCCTTCAATGTCACTGAGTTGAAATCCTGGAATTCCCTCCTTAACTATGGACTGCAGCAGTTCAAAGGAAAGGCTCAGCTTCAGTATTTTGCCTTTGTAATAACCTTTTTTTTCCTGGCCCAGTGATCATTGGAGCTCTCTGCTATGTAACTAATATGCAAGCTCTGTTGACTTCAATAAATTGAAAATGTTTCCTTGATTCCAGGTACTTAAATTTTGTTTGAGCTCCTTGATACTACATTTATCAAATGCTGCTGCAATATTGTGGGTCACTATTTTCACATCAGCTCATGAATTCAGCTGCTTCATCCACGTTTGCACTTGTTGCGAAGTCGGGCAGAGTACTTTTGCATTGGAAGGCAGGACGTTAGAATTTGGTGTTTGTAAAATACTATGGGGAAAGCAGTGTGTGGTCCCTTTAAAGGATGACGCACTTTTTCTATGCTTAGACGTTCAAAAAGGATGTCTGTGGGTTTGCAGGTGCACAGAGTGCCTGAATTTAAACATTTGTATAAAAAGGCCTGTACTGTTAGCAGGCAAAGCAGCATTTCTACCAAGATATAGAGATAAAAGGTACTGCAGATGCTGGAGAATCCGAGATAACAAGCATG
>JAHRHZ010000009.1:1130186-1143910 GCA_024137785.1 Ginglymostoma cirratum
GTGATGCTGCTTGACCTGCTGTGTTCATCCAGCCCCATGCTTGCTTTCTACCAAGATAAGACGTTTTTGAATTTAGACAATTAATTTAAACCTGGCCCTTAGATACCAGAAACCAATTAAATTTAAATCTGATAGGACCAATCTCATTGTATGAAATTGATATTTCATCAAGGGTGTAAAAGATGAGGGCATTTGGAGAATCCGGTGAGAGTTAACGGTCATCTGCCAAGAGAACTGTTCTCAGCTGTAAAAGAAAGAATCACTGGTTCTCTCAGAATTTTCTAAGCCTTAGAGTAAGCTCCATCTAAATTAAAAGGTACCTATGGCACAAACAGGTAATTTACCTGCAGAAGAGTTCATAGAGAAGGCATTCCTGACAAAAGAATTCATCACAGAAGATGTTACTGACAGAGGAATGCGAAGACACGGAACATCCTGGAAGAAGTAACCTGGCTATAATTTCAAGAAACTAGTTTTTTTTTTTAAATTTTGGTTTATGTAAGTGAGACCTTTATTTATTGGAACAGCATACCATTAGAATCTGGTTTTATTCAGGAATAGTTAGCAGTTAGAAGGGATCTATTCAGTTTGTTTACAGCTTAATTAAGTTTAAGGCGGGAAAGAGTGAGGTCAAGCACTTTAGTAAGAAGAACAAAAGCATGGACTATTTTGGGGAGAAAATTCAGAAGTCTGAAGTGCAAAGAGACTTGGGAGTTCTAGTCCAAGATTCTCTCAAGGTAAACTTGCAGGTTGCGTCAGTGGTCAGGAAGGCAAATGCAATGTTGGCACTTATTTTGAGAGGACTTGAATATAAAAGCAGCTACTACTGAAGCTTTGTAAGGTGCTGGTCAGGCCACATTTGGAGTATTGCATGCAGTCTTGGGCCCCATATCTCAGGAAGGATGTACTGGCCCTGCAGCGGGTTAAGAGGAGGTTCACGAGAATGGTCCCAGGAATGGAAAGCTTAACATATGAGGAACGTTTGATGACTCTGGGACTACACTCATTCGAGTTTAGAAGGATAAGGGGGGGATCTAATTGCAACCTTCAAAATACTGAATGGCCTGGACAGAATGGATGTTGGGAAGATGCTTCTATTGGTAGGACAGTCTAGGACCCGAGGTCACAGCCTTAGAGTAAAGGGAAGACCTTTTAGAATGGAGATAAGGAGAAATTTCTTCAGCCAGAGAGTGCTGAATCTATGGAATTCACTGCCACAGAAGGCTGTGGAGTCCAGGTCATTGAGTACGTTTAAGACTGAGATAGATAGGTTCTTGATTATCAAGGGGATCGAGGGTTACGGGAGGAAAGCAGGAGAATGGGGTTGAGGAACTTATCAGCTATGATTGAATAGTGGAGCAGACCCAATGGGCCGAATGGCCTAATTTCTGCTCCTATGTCTTATGGTCTTAATTAATTTGTTCACTGTTAGAGCTAGATAAATAAATTGATACTTGTTGATTATAAAGGGAGTGTCAGGAGTTTATTTTATTTAACCACTCCTTTATAACAAACTGGGAACTTTTAACAGATTATAGGGCAAGACACGTCTCTTTGGATGTTTCCATTTTGGTTATCAGAGTCGGGTGGACTCCCGCTTTATTACAGATTGGGGGATCAGGTTCAGGATCTGGACAGCTCAGGTCAGGGATTTGAATGGATTTAGATTAATTTTAATGGGTCTGAACTGATGTGTACAGATTTGGGGCACAAAAGGTTCCAGTAGATTAAAACAGATTTGGGGATTGGTGTCCTAGATTTTTAAGTGAAATCCAAGTGAGAAGTGGAAGAGCGGTTTAATTTCATTTTTTTTTTATCTGAAGAAGGGTCCCGACCCGAAACGTCAGCTTTCCTGCTCCTCTGATGCTGCCTGACCTGTTGTGTTCCTCCAGCTCCACACTTTGTTGTCTCAGACTCCAGCATCAGCAGTTCCTACTATCTTTAATTTCAGTTGCTGTTGTTAGTTTCATCAAAAGTGGGGAAATGGCTCTTAACATTGCTATAGAGGTTCTGGGGGTCAAAGATGCTTCTCAAATTTGCCAAGAAAGTTTAGAAATACAGAAAAAAAAGAGAAACTTTTAGAATTAGCACACAGACGGGAATTGGGTTTAACTAGGGATAAGAAGAATGCTGAAATTATAACGGAGCTAGTCAGGTATTTAGGTAAATCACAGCCACAGTTATGTGCAGTGGAGTTAGAAAAAAATTATGTTGCGAATAAGACAATTGGAGTTAGAAAGTGAACTTAAAAGGCTGGAATTACAGAAAGGGAACTGTAACAGTTTGAATTATGGTTAAAAGAAGTGAACGAGAACGAGAACAAGAAAAAAAGAGAAAGAGAAAAAGAGAAGAAAGAAAGAGAAAGAGAAAGGATAGCCAGGGCAGAGCAGAAAGAAAGGGAAAGAATGGTTGAGCTGGAAAAGATGAAACAGCTTGAACGTAAAAGGGAAAAATGAGACAGAAGAAAAAGAGTGTTTGAACTTCAAAAGTTGCAAATTAGACAGGATAACCAACTTAAAAAATGATGGAAATGAAGGTAGAAGATAGGTTTAGTGAGGAGGAGGATGATGACAAGCAGACTCATCCTAGCCAAAGACCTGGTAGGGATACGTACAAATATGTCAAAACATTACCAAAATTCAATGAAAAAGATGCAGAAGCCTTTTCCATTTCCTTTGAGAAATTGGCTAAACAGATGAACTAGGATAGGATAGTGAGCTATATGCCCCAGGAACGGAGAACTGAATTGAAAGACTTCTTACAGTGCTAGGAGGACATATGTAGAAATAGAATGGAGAGGACTAATAACACAGTACCGGAGGTTGATGTAGCGAATGCTGTTCTGACAAAACAACACCCCTACAGGTTTAATCCTCTCAAAGCAGCGTAGGTTAAGAAGGAAGTGCAAGCAATGCTCCAAGAAGACATCATAGAGCCGAGTCAAAGAGAGAGTGGAGTTCACTGGTCATGTTGGTTCCCAAACCTGATGGTACTCAATGATTTTGCATAGATCATCAGAAGGTCAACGCTGTGAGAAAATCTGACTCATAACCAATTCCAAGGCTGGAAGAGTGTGTGGAAAAGTAGGACAAGCCACTTCCATCACAAAGTTGGAATTACTTTACAGTTACTGGCAAGTACCTTTGTTGGAGGGAGCTCGAGAAGTTTCTGCTTTTGTAACCCCAAATGGGCTATATCAATTTTAAAAGTGTCCTTTGGATTGAAAAGTGCACAAACTATTTTTCAAAGACTTATGAACAGAGTTGTGGCAGGATTGACTAATTGTGCCATCTACATAGATGACTTTGTGATCTTTAGCCAGTCATGGAAAGATCACATGGAGCATTTGGCAGAGCTCTTTGAGAGACTACAGAAGGCAAAGTTGGTCATAAGCTTGAAAACAAGACACAGAATTTGTCAAGGTGGAAGTGACATTCTTAGGGCACAACATTGGACACGGACAGAGGACACCAAGGAACATGAAGACAAAGGCCATTGAGGAATTTCCAAGACCATTCTTGAAGAAGGAAGTGCTACAATTTTTAGGATTGAGAAGATTCTACTGGAACTTTGTAAAATCTTTAGTAGCATAGTGGCACTGTTGATGGATTTGTTAAAAAAAAACACAATTGTGGATGGTACCACCCACAACCTCATTACCTCAGGTAACCTCCCACCCACAGCCTCTGACCTCATCATTCCCCAACCCTGCACCGCCCACTTCTATCTCCTTCCCAAAATCCACAAACCTGACTGCCCTGGTCGACCCATTGTCTCCGCCCGCTCCTGCCCCATCGAACTCATCTCCACCTAGGTCCAGGAACTCCCTACCTACGTCCGTGACACCACACGCGCCCTCCACCTCCTCCAGGACTTCCAATTCCCCGGTCCCCAACACCTCATTTTTACTATGGACATCCAGTCCCTATACACCTGCATTCCCCATGCAGATGGCCTAAAGGCCCTCCGCTCCTTCCTGTCCCGCAGGCCTGACCAGTCCCCCTCCACTGACACCCTCATCCGCTTAGCCGAACTCGTCCTCATCCTCAACAACTTCTCTTTCAATTCCTCCCACTTCCAACAGACAAAGAGGGTGGCCATGGGTACCCACATGGGCCCAAGCTATGCCTGCCTCTTTGTAGGTTACGTGGAACAATCCCTCTTCGGTACCTGCACTGGCCCTAAACCACACCTCTTCCTCCGTTACATTGATGACTGTATCAGCGCTGCCTCATGCTCCCACGAGGAGCTCGAACAGTTCATCCACTTCACCAACAGCTTCCACCCCAACCTGAAGTTCACCTGGACCATCTCTAACACCTCTCTCACCTTCCTGGACCTCTCTGTCTCCATCTCAGGTAACCACCTAGAAACCAATATCCATTTCAAGCCCACCGACTCACTCAGCTACCTGGAATACACTTCCTCCCACCCACCTTCCTGCAAAAAAAAAACAAAAATGCCATCCCCTATTCCCAATTCCTTTGCCTCCGCCGCATCTGCTCCCAGGATGAGGCATTCCACTCCCGTACATCTCAGATGTCCTCGTTCTTCAAGGACCGCAACCTCCCCCCCGCAGTGGTCGAGAACACCCTCAACCGTGTCTCCCACATTTCCTGCAACTCATCCCTCACACCCCGTCCCTGCAATAACAACCAAAAAAGAATGCCCCCTCATCCTCATGTACCACCCCACCAACCTCCGGATCCAACGCATCATCCTCCGACACTTCCACCATCTGCAATCTGACCCCACCACCAAAGACATTTTTCCCTCCCCACCCTTATCTGCTTTCCGGAGGGACCACTCTCTCCATGACTCCCTTGTCCGCTCCACACTCCCTTCCAGCCCCACCACACCCGGCACTTTTCCCTGCAACCGCAGGAAGTGTTATACCTGCCCCTGCACCTCCTCCCTCACCCCAATCCCAGGTCTCAAGAAGACTTTCCACATCAAGCAGATGTTCACCTGCACATCTGCCAATATGGTATACTGCATCCGCTGTACCCGTTGTGGCCTCCTCTACATCGGGGAAACCAAGCGGTGGCTTGGGGACCGCTTTGCAGAACACCTGCGCTCGGTTCACAATTAACAACTGCACCTCCCAGTCGCAAACCATTTCAACTCCCCTTCCCATTTCTCAGACGACATGTCCACCCTGGGCCTGCTGCAGTGCCACAATAAGGCCACCCGAAGGTTGCAGGACCAGCACCTCATATTCCGCCTGAGAACCCTGCAGCCCAATGGTCTCAATGTGGATTTCACAAGCTTCAAAATCTCCCCTCCCCCAACCGCATCCCAAAACCAGCCCAGCTCGTCCCCGCCTCCTTAACCTGTTCTTCTTCTCACCTATCCCCTCCTCCCACCTCAAGCCGCACCCCCATTTCCTACCTACTAACCTCATCCTGCCCCCTTGACCTGTCCGTCCTCCCTGGACTGACCTATCTCCTCCCTACCTCCCCACCTACACTCACCTTTACTGGCTCCATCCCTGCCTCTTCGACTTGTATGACTCCTCTCCACCTATCTTCTTCTCTATCCATCTTCTCTCCGCCTCCCCCTCTCTCCCTATTTATTTCAGAACTCTCTTCCCCTCCCCCCATTTCTGATGAAGGGTCTCGGCCCAAAACGTCAAGCTTTCCTGTTCCTATGATGCTGCTTGGCCTGCTGTGTTCATCCAGCTCTACACCTTGTTATCTCGGATTCTCCAGCATCTGCAGTTCCTATTATCTCAAACTATTTAGTGTCAGTTTCCCATTCATACAATGTAGAAGGAGCTCATTCTTTACAGTTTGCATAGGTCCACTTAATAGATTGCATCAACATTTAAGCTGTTTCAGGCAACAATTGTACCATTTGGGAGAAGTGACAAGGCAAACGTGTTCTACATGACGGCATATTATATCATAATGCTACAGGTATTTGTTAAAAAAAAAATGCGCACATTGCAGTGTGGCATTAAAAGTTGTGCGCACTTTTTGAGATTATGGGGATTGAAAGCCAAATTTGGTACAAACTTTCAAAATCTAAGTAAACAGCTATGTTTAACATTTGATCATTTTCATGCAATCAGTGGTGGATCACTAAAAATGCAAATAGCTTTCAAAATGATTGTAAACTTTAAGATGAATGAAGGGAAACAGATTCAGATACAAAAGCCAGTTCAGTTGTTACTCACACACCTGGTGTAGGCAGCAAGGGCAGCAACATGATCCACATCCCAAAGGACGAACAAGGTGCATGATAGTGTGCCCAACATTATCCAAAATCTTGATGATAAATGCTCGATTAGACCCACAACATATTCGGTTACAGAATTCACTGTCTTCAACTGCATAGTAAACTCTCTGGCCCAAACTATTCTTGAGCTCATACTTATTTTTGGTCTCAAATCCTGTTAAGGCTGAAAAACAAAACAATACCAAACATTAATTCCCAGCATACTGAAACAAAAGAACTTACTGCTATTCATGTAAATGTAGAAAATAAACCAACATACCAGGCCTGAAGTTAGATATCATGGTAAAATGGTTAGCAATGTTAGATCACATGGAACACAGGGAGACCTAGCCATGTGGATTCATGACTGGTTTGAAGAAGGGAGACAGACAGTGATGGGGAAGGGTTGCTTTTCATACTGGTGGCACATCGCCGGTCGCAGGCCACAAGGATCAGTGCTGGGTCCGCTGCTTTTTGCCATTCATGCAAATGATTTGGATGTGAATATGGAGATATGCTCAGTAAGTTAGCAGATAAAACCAAAGTTGATGGTGTAGTAGACAGCCAAGAAGGTTATCAACAGGACATTTGTCAAATGGGCCAACAGACCGAGGAGTGGAAGATGGAGTTTAAGTTAGACAAATGAGGTGCCGCATTTTGGAAAGGCAAATCAGGGCAGGACTTATACACTTAAATGGTAAGATTCTGGGGAGTGTTGCTGGACAAATAGACCTTAGAACATAGGTTCATAGTTCTTTGAAAGTGGAGTTGCAAGTAGACAGAATAGAGAAGACAGTGTTTGGTACGCTTGCCTTTATTGGTCAGTGCATTGAGTATAGGAGTTAGGAGGTCATGTTGCAGCTGTGCAGGACATTGGTTAGGCCACTTTTGGAATACTGCATTCAATTCTGATCTCCCTGCAAATCGGAGAGACATTGTGAAACTTGAAAAAGAGTTCAGAAAAGATCTACAAGGATGTTGCCAGGGTTGGAGGATTTGAGCTATCGGGAGAGGCTGAATAAGCTTGGGCTATTTTGCCTGAAGCATCACAGGGTGAGGGATGATCTCAGAGGTTTATAAAATCATGGGAGGACATGGATAGGGTGAACTAGTGAACTCTTTTCCTCAAGAGTAGGGGAGTCCAAAGCTCAAGTTCTTAGGTTTAAGGTGAAATGGGAAAGATTTAAAAAGGGACCTAAGGGGCAACTTTTTCATGCAAATAGTGGTGCAAGTATGGAATGAGCTGCAGAGGAAGTGGTGGATGCTGGTACAATTACAACATTTAAAAGGCATCTGGATGGGTACATGAACAGGAAGTGTTTAGAGGGATATGGACAAAATGCTAGCAAATGCGACTAGATTCATTGAGGATATCTGGTCAGCATGGATGAGTAGGACTGAAGGATCTGTTTCCATGCTGTACATCTCCATGACTCTATTTAGCAATAAAACCACTGGACCATCACTACCTCAAAGGGCTCCCTAATGCTGCTGTCTTAAGCTCGACTGACTTAAAATTCCAAGTGCTCTTTTTCCCACCACTACCAAATCAATGCATCACAACATCTTCCAGAAAGTAAAGAATCTTAGACTATTATTATCAGTGCATCCGTTATCTCTGTAGCTACTTCCTTTGACATCCTAGATGCATCCAGATTCAGAGATTTAGTCGTCTTTAGCACCATTAGTTTCCCTAGTACTTTATCTCTGGTGATAGTGGTTGTATTAATTTCCTCTCCTTTTCCCCCCTTGATTATTTCATATTTTTAGAATGCTATTAGTGTTTTCTACCGTGAAGACTGATGCCTATTCCTGGTTCCTCATTATTTCCTAGACTCATTCTCCAAGGGGTCTATGTTCACTTTGGCCTCTCACTTTTTAAATATTTAAAGAAGCTCTTGCTGTCTGTTTTGATGTTACTTACCATTCGGTTTGGCCAGCAGCAGTCAAGGGTATTACTTCCTTTCCCTTAGGGATGGAAGTCCCACACTCCGCATGTTAAGGTTTTCCACAGATTATCATCATGTTGTGGCAACCTCTGTTTTAAGGTCAGTTGGTTGCAAATATCCTTTACTTCCCCCCACCACCCTGGGATTCAGGGGTAGGGAGCTCATAAAATTCAATCTAAGTTTAAGTTACCTGCTATCAAAATTACACTCACCTTCAACAAGTTCGACAACTTGATGGACAAGTATTTGGTCAATCTGTGAATGAAAGCAAGAAAGCAAGAAAAGAAAGAAAGAATAAGATTGCAATTCGGTGTTTGCTACTTCAGTTTATTTCAATGAAGTCCAATTTTAATATTTGTTTACCTGTGCACAGAGAAATAACTAGTTTCTCCATACAGATACTGTCTCCTTTCATTAAGGTTTCCACTTAACTTTTAATGTCTATTTTCATTAAATGAATCCTGATCATTTTAAAATAAAAGTAATGCAACCATGAACTTACATGGTTTCTTGACCTATTGACAGGACTGGCAATACACTCTGCACATATAGTACATCCAGGAATAAAATTTCAATAATAACTGAAAGAACTACAGATGCTGTAAATCGGGAACAAAAACAGAAGTTGCCGGAAAAGCTCAACAGGTCTGGCAGCATCTGTGAAGAAAAAAAAAAATCAGAGTTAACGTTTCGGGTCTGGTGACCCTTCCTCAGTTCCGAGGACGGGTCCCCGGACCCGAAACGTTAACTCTGATTCTTTTTCTTCACGTGCTGCCAGACCTGCTGAGCTTTTCCAATAAAATTTCAATGCCTGTGATTACGTTATTAAATTCCCTAAATAATGAATGTAAAAGAATAGCTATGTTTTTGTTTGCATTACTGGAGTAGATTCTATTTTTTGCCTCCAGCAAAAGGATATTTGGAACACTTTGCATGGATTGCTATTTCTGAGGCGGAACAAGATTTTTAAACAAAAAAAAACCCAATGAACTGCAGATGCTAGAAATCAGAAACAAAAATCAGGGATTGCTGAGAAACCTAGCAATTAAAAGAAACTTGGGTGTGCTTATGCAAGGTACACACAGCTGGCAGGCAGACACAACAAGCAATTAGGAAGGCATGCAGAATGTTGGTCTTTTATTACAAGGGGCTTGGAGTATAGGAATAAGGAAGAAGACTTGTCACAATTGTACAGGATTTGAGCAAGACCAAACTCTGCACAGGTCTCATTTTCACATTGAAGATAGAGGCAGTGCAGCAAAGGTACACTAAATTAGCCCTTGGAGTGAAGATAATTTCCCATGATGAGATACTGAGCAAATTGGATCCATTTGGCATTTAAAAGAATGAAAGCAGCTCTAATTGAAAAGTATAAAATGCTAAAAAGCACTTGATACAGTAGATGCTGACAGATTGTTTCATTGGCCAAGGAACCTAAAATGTGTAAGACCACTGCTCAGAAAAAGTGGACAATCACTTAGGACTGAGTTAAGGAGAAAATTCTTTCTGCTAAGAGTTGTTAATCTTTCAAATTGTCTGCCCCAGAAGATTAAGGAGCCTTCAGCATTGAACATATTAAAGGCTGGGAAAGGTAAAAAAGTGGAGTTTAAGACCAAAATAAGGCATTATCATGTTGAATAGCAGGGCAGGGCTCAGGAGGTCATGGCCCGATCTCATGCCCATGGGTAAGCAAACTGACCAACGCTGTTCAAATGCATTTACCATACGATTCCTGCAGTTCAAAGACATAAGAAACTCCATCCAATCAGTTAGGGCTACATCTGAACAAAAAGATTCCAGACAAAAGTGGTCGATACCTGAACAACTACAAAACTTGCATCCTTCCATGAGTTATATTGTGTTCAGGAATTTATGTATGTATTGGGCTTTACCAAAATACAGGTAGGGTATCTTTTATCTGTAAACCTCAGGACCAGTTGTTTTTTGGGTGAAGGATATTTTCAGTTTTTGAATACAAGGCAGTAAATGGATTTGCACAGTTTTAGTGATTCATTCTAACTTGGCAAAAAAAAGTCACTTTTTCTGCTTGAATTTATGAACTTATTAAACTGCAGTGAATTTTACAAATTGGGAAATGTGTAGAACACAATACTTGTCTGATTCATTGATTAAATACATGGATTTTGAATCTTGAAAGAATTTCTGGGACCTGTCAATATCTGCTGACCGTGTTGGGAAATCTTTGTCACATTGCTTAACGAATTAGAGAGATATTCAGAATGATAATTACCTCCTGTGATAGCTCACCCAACTATTAGCAATCACATTGTGTACACAGGTATAGAAAAATAATTATTTGCAGAGGAGAAGAATCAAACAGAAAACAATCACCAGCAGACATACATTTACCAGGATACACTATACATCCACCTGGATCTGTTCGGGCCTTTTTGGGGAAAAAAAAGAGCTCTGTAACGTGAACAGACCTAAAAGCTAAGTTTCATTTTTCTACAGGATCCAAACTCAGTGGGTCTATAGTCCGCTTTCAAAAAGACCTTCAGTTTTTTGTTTAAAAAGGTCTTTTCCGTTTCTTCAGACATCTGGTCTGTACGTATAAAAAGTGATGGCTATCATTTAACAGCCAGGGCTGTGCACGAATTGATACCACAAATATCACTTGCTTACCGTTGTAAGGTATTCTAATCCAGGTGGACAGTTCGGAATAGGAGCTGGGGTTTGCATCCACTGCGCTTGTGGCTGAGGGGGTCCGCCTGCTTGATTAGTTAGCATTGGTGCGCTGGATGGAGGATAGACAGCATAGCCTGGCTGAGGTACAAAAGGACCTGCTTTCACACACACAAACAGGGATGAAGAAACAATCAGTGCAACTTCTGATTTTCTGCTGCAGTTTGTATGCTGTTATGGACCAGACCAAAGCCTCTTCAAATATAATCAAGAAGATAGCCTAGCCTCCAGGTTTTTCTTATTTAGAGGTAAGCTTAAGGTATTGTGTTCTAGATGTAATTCAATTGGTTACACGACTCATCCTTAGGCAAAATACACTTGATTCTTACCTTACAGTTAAAATGCAAACAAAAGAATCAAGAATTGGTCTAACTTTAACTCTATTCAAAAAAACTTAACAGAAAAAAAATACATAGAATAGATAGAATCCCTACAGTGTGGAAACAGGCCCTTTGGCCCAACACGTCCACACCAACCCTCAGAGCATCCCACCCAGACCTATCCCCCTATAACCCACCCAGTCTACACATCCCTGAACACTACAGATAATTTAACATGGCCAATCCACCTAGCCTGCACATCTTTGGACTGTGGGACGAAACCAGAGCACTCGGAGGAAACCTGTGCAGACACAGGGAGAACATGTAAACTCCACACAGACAGTTGCCCGAGGCCAGAATCGAACCCGGGTCCCTGGTGCTGTGAGGCAGCTGTGCTAACCACTGAGCCACTGTGCTGCCCTAAGTGAAAGTGCCAAATCCTAACCACTGGACCACCAGAGATGGTCATAGATTAAATTAACTACGAAACAGCAACTGTTCTAATATAGTAACATCCCATAAACACGCCCCTGGCAAAGGCAAATTCAGTAAAATGGATAGCGTCACTTGCAATGTGCCTTCAGTGAAGGATTTGATTTGATTTATTTATTTTTACATCTTGCTACATTTATCTTTTTACAAACTACAGTGAAAAGTGTAGTATAGTGTCACCACTGTCCGGTAACCATCTTAAAACACAGAAAAATAAACCAACCACAGAATACAAAGGCAGAAAAATGAAAAAAAGTCCAACAAGAATGTCTTCTTGGGGCCTGGGATTGGGGTGAGGGAGGAGGTGTGGGGGCAGGTGTAGCACTTCCTGCGGTTACAAGGAAAAGTGCCGGGTGTGGTGGGGCTGGAGGGGATTGTGGAGCGGACAAGGGAGTCGCGGAGGGAGTGGTCCCTCCGGAAGGCAGATAAGGGTGGGGAGGGAAAGATGTGGCAGATAAGGGTGGGGAGACATTCCACATCAGGCAGAGGTTCACCTGCACATCTGCCAATGTGGTATACTGCATCCGCTGTACCCGTTGTGGCTTCCTCTACATCGGGGAAACCAAGCGGAGGCTTGGGGACCGCTTTGCAGAACACCTGCGCTCAGTTTGCAACAAACAACTGCACCTCCCAGTCGCGAACCATTTCAACTCCCCCTCCCATTCCTCAGATGACATGTCCATCCTTGGCCTCCTACAATACCACAGTGATGCCACCCGAAGGCTGCAGGAACAGCAAATCATATTCAGCCTGGGAACCCTGCAGCCCAATGGCATCAATGTGGATTTCACAAGCTTCAAGGTCTCCCCTCCCCCAACCGCATCCCAAAACCAGCCCAGCTCGTCTCCACCTCCCTAACCTGTTTTTCCTCTCACCTCAAGCCGCACCCCCATCTCCTGTCTACTAGCATCATCCCGCCCCCTTGACCTGTCCGTCCTCCCTGGACTGACCTATCTCCTCCCCCACCCCCCTACCTACACTCACCTTTGCTGGCTCCATCCCCGCCTCTTCGGCTTGTCTGCCTCCTCTCCACCTATCCTCTCCTCTATCCATCCTCTATCCGCCTCCCCCTCTCTCCCTATTTATTTCAGAACCCTCTTCCCCTCTCCCATTTCTGATGAAGGGTTTAGGCCCGAAACGTCATGTTTTCCTGCTCCTATGCTGCTGCTTGACCTGCTGTGTTCATCCAGCCCCATGCTTGTTATCTCGGATTCTCCAGCATCTGCAGTTCCTTTTATCTTGAATAACTAGGTGTAGCTGACACAGCTTTCAGGCTGTCAAATGCCTTCTGACAGTCCACCGTCCACAGAAAATTTCTGCACTTCTTCAACAAGTCAGTCAGTGCAGCAACCACACTACTAAAATTTGGTACAAATTTTCAATAAAAACCACTCAATCCCAGGAATCATAGTACTTCCCTCTTCATTGACAGTACCGGAAACTCCCCAATAACCTTTGTTTTCATATCCTGTGGGGTTATCTGTCTATGTCCAATGATTTGGCCTCGGACCGTGACTTGAGCTTTTGTGAACTCTTTCTTAGCCACGTCACTAAGCCCACCTTCTGAACTCAATTCTGATAGATTCTCCAAATGTTCCTTCCATATGTGACTAAAAATCACTAAGTTGTCTCTTTATACCACACAGATGAATCATTCCAAAATGAGTTTATTAGTTACTCTTTAAAAAATGTGGCTGGCAATGGAATATCTTTTAACTGGCAAAGTTGATTCGGTGTCATGAAAGTCGAAATTTCCTTCACTTAGATAAAGGTATCTGCCAGTACCCTTTGAGCAAGTTCAGCTAGAAAATATAAGTTGCTTGTACAGCCTCCTCAATACAGTCTTTCCAGCTGCAGAGTAGGATAGGAATCAGATTTTGTAACTGCATCGACTTTGTGGTAATCAATATGTAAACATTTGGTTTTGGCACCATCACTGTGGGCGAACTCTGTTCACTGCAGAGATAAAAGGTACTGCAGATGCTGGAGAATCCGAGATAACAAGCATGGGGCTGGATGAACACAGCAGGTCAAGCAG
>JAHRHZ010000009.1:1144310-1166569 GCA_024137785.1 Ginglymostoma cirratum
CCCGAAACGTCAAGTTTTCCTGCTCCTATGATGCTGCTTGACCTGCTGTGTTCATCCAGCCCCATGCTTGTTATCTCTGTTCGCTGCAACTCACTTTGATTATATTATCTTCGAGTATGCTTTCAATGTCTTTTTGAACCTGTGCAAATTTTAGAGGGCTATGTCTACGAGGATGTTGTTTAATTGAAACTTCATTTTTTATATCTACATCATGCGTAATCATGTTAGTACTTCCCAGTATATTCCCACATATCTCACTATGTGAATATAATAACTCTTTCAGGTCATTTCAATTTTCCTCTGGACGTTTGAGAACTTGAGGAATATCAAATTCATATTTATCGGAGTTGTAACCAGTGCCACATTTTCCTTCTGCTCTCCTTCCCTTTCAAAATACTTTTTGAGCATGTTCACTTTGAGAATTTTCCTTCTATCAGATATTTTCAGCAAATAATTCACCTCACTCAATTTCCTTTTGATTTGATATGGCCCAAAAAACCTTACTTTTAAAGGGAAACCTACCATAGCAGTAATACTAACACTTTATCACCTATAACGAAACTAAGAATTTTTGATTTCTTGTCTGCTTCCTGTTCCATCATATGCTGTGCTACTTTCAAATGCTGTCTCGCCAGCTCACCCACTCCATTTAATCTTTCCATAGTCAAAATATACGTCTCTGAACTCCAACTCACCGATTTCTCTGATTTCAGTGGTCCTCTCACCATATGTCCAAAAGCTATTTGAAATGGACTGAATTTAGTTAATTCATTAGGTGCATCCCTAATTGCAAAAAGTAGGAATTCTTTTGTCCCAATCCTCTGGAATAGTTATGACTATAAGGCCTCAACATGGTCTTTAAAGTTTGATGCCACCATTCTAATGCTCCTTGTGATTCTTAAAGGGACATGTTTGATATAAATTGTTTTATTCCTAAGCTATCCATAACTTCTTTGAATAAATCTGATGTAAAATTTGACCCTTGATCTGATTGTATCTCTGTGGGAGCCCATATCTAGTAAAAAATAAAGTAACTATTCTACATTCCTTTTAGCCTTAATATTCCACAATGGAATGGACTCCGGAAATCTCATTGACACGTCCATTGTGGTTCACAAATACTGATTCCCACTTTCTGTTATAGGGAGGGGTCATAGGCAATCAATAAAGACTTTTCTGGAAAAAGTTTCCTCAAATGCTAGAATAGGTATTAACAACGCTGGTTTTATCACTGCCTGTGGTTTTCCTATTACCTGGCATGTCCGGCAAAATTTAAATACCTCTCTGCAGTCCAGGTGAATAAAAATATTTTTGTATTTTGGCTCAAATTTTCCTCCCCCACAAATGACCTCCTAACTCATGTGCTATCAGCAACACCTCCTTTCTATAAATCACCAGTAGTACAAATTGATCAACTTCTGCCCATTTGTCATCTGCCTGACTATGTAATGGTCTCCATTGAGTCATAGAGTAATACAGCATGGAAACAGGCCCTTCGGTCGAAACTGATCCATGCTGTCCACAGTGCCCACACAGCTGTTTCCAATTGCCCACATTTGGTCCATATCCCTCTAAACCCTTCACATCCATGTTCCTATCCAAATGTTTTTCAAATTTTGCTATTGTACTTGTCTCAATCACTTTCTCTGGCATCTCATTCCATATATGCATCACTCTCTGCATGGAGAAGTTGCCCCTCAGGTCCTTCTTAAATCGTTCCCGTCTCACCTTAAACCTATGCCCTCGAGTTTTCAATTCCCCATCCCTGGGAAAAAGGCTGTATGCATTTATCCTATCTATGCACCTCATTTTATACACCTCAATAAAGGTCACCCCTCATTTTCCTACATTCCAAGGAATAAAGTCCTATCCTGGCCAACTTCTCTCCATTACTCGGGCCTACTAGTCCTGGCAACATCATCATAAATCTTCTTTGCACATTTTCCAGTTTAACTATGTTTTTCCTACAACAGGGTGACCAAAACTGTACACAATACTCCATGTGCGGCCTCACCAACAACTTCTACAACTGTAACGTAATGTCCCAATGCATATACTCAATGCCTTGACCGATGAAGGCCAGCATGCTAAATGCCTTCTTCACCACCCTATCTACCTGTGATGCTGCTTTCAATAAACTATGTACTTGTACTCCTAGGTCCCTCTGTTCCACAACACTCCTCAGGACCTTACCGCTCACTGTATAAGTTCGACCTTAATTTGACTTTTCAAAATGCAACACCTCACACTTATCTGTACTGAATTGCATTTGGCAATCCTCAGCCCACCTCCCCATCTGATCAAGATCCCTCTAATTTGTGATAACCTATCTCGCTATCAATGATACCTCCTAATTTTGTATCATCCACAAACTTACTAATCATGCCTTGTACATTCACATCCGGATCATTTATGTAAATAACAAATAACAAAAGGTTGCAGCACTGTCCCCTGTAGCACACCACTAATCACAGGCCTCCGGTCCAAGAAACAACCTTCAACCATGACCCTCTACTTCCTACCATCGAGCCAATTTTGAATCCAATTAGCTAGCTCTACCTGGCTCCCATGCAACCTAACCTTCATGAACAGCCTGCCATGCGGGACCTTGTCAAAGGCCTTACTAAAGTCCATATAGACAATATCCACTGCCCTACCCTCACCTATCAGACCTTGATTATCCAAATGTTGGTTGATCCTGTCCCTCAGTATCCTCTCTAATAACGTGCCTACCACTGATAATAGGCTCACTGGCCTATAGTTCCCTGGCTTGTCTTTGCTACCTTTCTTAAACAATGGAGCAACATTAGCCACCCTCCAGTCTTCCAGAACTTCACCAGTGGCTAAAGATGAAGCAAAAATCTTTGCAGTCGCTGCAATTTCTTCCCTAGCCTCCCGCAATGACCAAGGGGATGTATCCACCTTAATGCGCTTTAAAGGTTGCAAACACCTCCTCTCTAGTAATATGTATGTGGTCCAAAACATTCCCACTTGTTTCTCTTATTTCCTTAGCATCCTTGAATCTCTCTTCAGTAAACACTGAGGAGAAATATTCATTAAAAATCTCCCCCATCTCCAGTGGCTTCACACATAGACAGCCATGCTGATCTTTAAGGGGACCTGTTCTCTCCTCAGCCACCCTTTTACCTTTAATATAGCCATAGAACCTCTTGGGATTATCTTTAACCTTATCCGCCAGATCCATCTCATACCCTCTTTTTGATCTTCTGATTTCCCTCTAAGGAATGCTCCTACACTTTTTAGTCATCTAGGGATTCACTTGAACCCGACAGCTTAAACCCCACATATGCCTTTCTTTCCCCTCCTGACCAGAGCTTCAATATCCCTCGTCAGCCAGGGATCCCTAAACCTGCCATCTTTTCCCTTCACCCTAGCAGAGACATACTGTCTCTGGACTCTTGATATTGCACTTTTTAAAAGCCTTCCATTTGCCAGGTCATTCCTTTCCCTTCAAACAGGCTCACCCAATCGACCTCTGCTAGATGCCTAATGGCCCCGCTCCAGTTCAGCGCCTTAATCTGTGGACCGGTCCTATCTTTTTCCGTAACAATGTTAAAACCAAGAGTTATGGTCACTTGACCCAAATGCTTGCCGACTGACACTTCAGTCTTTTGCCCAACCTCTTTTCCTAATAGGAGCTCCAGTGTTGCAGTCTCCCAAGTGGGGCCCTCTACATGTGGATTTAGGAAACTTTCCTGGACACATTTGACAAATTCCGCTCTGCCGGGCCTTTTACACTCTGGTGACCCAGACAATACAGGTAAAATTACAATCTCCAATTGATACTACTTTATTCTTCCTACAGGTATCTGCAATCTCTCTACACATCTGCTCCTCTAGTACCTCCTGGCTATTTGGGACTGTATTATAGAGCCCCAGAATGACAATCCCCTTCTTGTTTGTAAGTTCTAAACTATATGGCCTCATTTCATGATCCCTTACTCGTACTTCTGTCACGGCTGTATCTTCTATATCCTGGAACATTGAGCTGCCAGTCCTGCCCTTCTCTCAGCCATGTTTCTATTATGGTTCTAATATCCTAGTCCCCAGAGACAATCCATGCTCTGGGCTCATCTGCCTTACCAGTCAGGCCTCATGCATTGAAATAAATACACTTTAAACCAGAAGTCCTTTCTCTCCCTTTACTTCATCATTTTTAAGATAGTAACATTCTGAAATGAATCATGTGTATGATTTTTGATATAACTGCATTAGTTTTTCATCGTTTTGTTGTAATTCAACTTACCTCTCTGAACTAAAAAAGTATCCACTTTGGCCTGCACCTGTTCTTGTTTTTTTGTCCCCCTATCTCTATCTATACCCCTCGTTAATTTTATAAACTTCTATAGGATCACCTCTCTACTTCCTACACTCCAGTGAAAATATTCCCAACCTTTCTTAATAATTCAAACCTTCCATGCCCAGCAACTTCATGGTAAATCTCTTCTGAACCCTCTCCAGCTTAATAATATCTTTCTTACGACTCGGCTTTACCTTATTACAGTGAAAACACCAGAGGTTTTTTACTTCTCCTTCCCCCTCTTTCAACTGAATGTATGCTTGCATGTTCTTTGGCAAGTGACAGGCAAACTCCTGGAAAGGATGTACATGATCCAAGTTTATTAGAGCAACAAAGCAGCTGATTGAACCAGTTTGGACACTGGTGGCACACAGCATATAAACCATACCATTGCTCATGTTTTGGTTAGGCATCTTGATGCCTAAATAGCACACATATATAAATAATACAGAAGAAAACATGGGAGGGATAAGTTATAAGTTTGAAGACGACACAACGATTGGCTGGGTGGTTACACAGAGCAAGAAGCTCTTAGATTACGGGAGAACATAAGCAAATTGGTTAGATGGACATATCAGTGGCAGGTGGAATTTAACCCTGAAGAATATCAGGTGATGCATTTTGGAAGAAGTAACAAGATAAGGGGAGTACACAATGAATGGCAGAACACTAGGAGGCTTAGAGAAAGAGAGGGCTCTTGGGGAGCTTTTCCCCAGATCCTTAAAAAGGTGGCAGGGCAGGTTAATAGGGGAGTTAGGAAGGCATACAGGACACGTGTCTTTATCAGTTATGCATAGATCATATGAGCATAGATCACGGCGCTGTATAAAAGTTTGGTTAAGCCACAGCTGCGTGGTTCTGGTCACCACACTACAGGAAGGATATGATTGTACTGGAGGCTGTGCAGAGGAGATTCACCAGGATGTTGCCTGGGATGGAACATTTCAATGTTGAAGAGAAGCTGGATAAGCTTGGGTTGTTTTCTTTGGGGTAGAGAAGATTGAAGGGAAGACCTGTTTCAGTTGTACAAGATTATTAGGGCCATGGACAGAGTGAACAGAAAGCAGCTGTTCCCTTAATTGAAGGATTAATAACAAAGGGGCATAATTTTAAAGTAGTTTAGAGGGAATTTGAAGAAAAGAAAAATCATGCAGAGGGTGATGGGAATCTGGAAGATGCTGCCTAGGAGACCTCACAACCACTTAAAGGGTCATATCATTCGTGGACCAAATTCTGGAAGTGGGACTGGTGTAGATTGAGTGAAATTTTTGTTGGTGCAGTCTCAGTGGGCTGAAAGACCTCTTCTGTACTGTCTATGATAAGCTAGCTAGAAATTGTAGGATAGTTGCTAAGGATTACCAAGTGGGTAACAACACCACCCTAATGCCAAAGAACAGACTGAGCAAGAATGTATCAAGAACTACCTGCAGGAGTGTTCTTCAGCTGTTTTTCATGTTGAGTTGCAGTTTGTCACCAGAACAACATCCACTTGTTCAGAATCTTATGTGAAGAATCAAGAAGGCTAAGATTTCTGATAATAAAATCAGCAATGGAAACTCCTAATATCAAGACAAATAATTTAATCGAACCTGGACACACATGATCTGTACATTCAGCAAGTGGAGAATTTTTCCAACCGTTCTTCAGGCAGTCAAGGTAAGTGTTCACAATAATTATGAATTCTGCTTATCGCATCTTGAGAAATTTAACAACAGATATTACCCTTTAGAATTTTAAATTCTAGGGACTAGAATATTATGTGCATGTTCATTTTGTTTAAATGTATGCAGATGGTTGACTTTAACTGGAAATTTACTTGTGATCCCTATAATAGGAACAAACAAACTGCTCTTTATTTAAGATTCAAAGTTCATATTTTTTCAAATACATATGATAAATATCTTTAAAATGTTTAACAGTTGGCTTCATTTCAATCCTCACCGCCCAAGTTTCTGGAGTATGAGGTGAACCCAAATTATGTCATGTAATTTCTATCCAAGCAAGAATCCTGGGAATCGGACATCCAGAATCATGGGGGAGCTTCTTCCCCACCCCACACCCCCATTAAGTCCAGAGGACAAAAAGGCGCTGACGTGGGATTCCTAGCCACTGTATGTCAATTAGGCTGATCAGTGGGCCAATGATACTCTTTATCCTTGGGCCTACCACAGTTTAGTGGCTCAGGGATTAAATGGAGACCATTGCTCTTCCACACCCTTGTAGACCACTGAGTAGGTAGCAGTTAGGTGGGGGTGATCCCCCATTATCGAGTGTCCGATCATGGATCGGATATTGGGAGAAGAAATGCTGAAAGCCAACCCCCTACCCTTACCTATTACCCCTGGGTGGCTCTCTTCTGCATGTTTCTGGGCCTTTGGTGGGTGTAGTGCTGCAAGGGTGAGCACAGGGAGGCAATGGCCTCGTGGTATTGTCACTGAACTCTTAATCTAGAGACCCAGGCAATGTTCTGGGGACCTGGGTTCAAATCCTGCCATGGCAAACGGTGGAATTAGAATTCAATAAGTATCTGGAATTTTAAAAAAAAAAGTCTAACAATGACCATGAATCCATTGCTGATTGTCAGGAAAAAACCCATCTGGTTCACGAATGTCCTCTAGGGAAGGAAGCGGCTATCCTTACCTGGTCTGGCCTACATGTGACTCCAGACCCACAGCAATGTGGTTGACTCTGAACTGCCCTCTGGGCAATTAAGGGTGGGCAATAAATGCTGCCTAGCCAGTGATGCCCTCATCCTGTGAATGAATAACGGAGGAAAATAAAAAGCTACGGGGAGGTCTGGCAACAGTTACTTACACGTCTGAAGAGTTTAATTCTGTCTGACGTCCTCCACATAAAAATGATGGGATCCCCACTGGCCATTGTAGCTAATGAGCAAGATCCCCAACATTCCCATAAACTCCCAGTTATTTACAGCACAGAAGGAGTTTGTCAGTTTCCTGGGCCCAGTCTACTCAGTTTCACTCCCTCATTGCATCCATGCAACCCTGAAACTTTATTTTCACCAAGTCCTCAAACTATTTCCTTTTGAAATCATTGTTTCCACTTTCACCACCTCATGCGCAGTGAGCTCCAACTATTTCCCACTCACTGCAGTAAAAAATTCTTCCTCATTCATTCTCCTGACAACTCTTGCCTAAAATATCAAATCTGTTTCCACTGGACATGTACCATTCGCTCATGAGAAGAGTTTTTCCTTTTCTACCATCCTTAAGGATGTCATAATCTCATTCCATATAAATCAAATCTTCCTTCAGTCTGTTTTGCTCCAAAGGAGGATAACACTATCCTCTCCAACCTCCTCTCGTAGTGCAAATACAATCGTAGAGCTATTCTGGTAAATCTCTTTAACATCCTGTTAAGAAACTTCACATCTTCCTTTAAGTGCGATGACTAGAACTGGATGTAAAACTCTAGTTGGGCCCTTGCCAGAGTTTCATAACTTCCCTGCTTTTGTACTCAAAAGCTCTTTGATAAAGAGCTCTTTGATAGCCACTTTCTCAAGAGGTCCTGCCATCTTCAAAGCTTGATGCAGATGCAGTCCCTAGTCCTTCTGTTCCTGAACATTTTACAGTTGTGGCATTAAGTCTATATAGCCTCCCACTCTTCTTTCTACCAAAATGCATTTCTCCACACTTCTCTGTACTAAATTCCAACCATGTTTGTTTATTCTGTCAGCCTTTCTATCTTATTTTGCAGACAAAGAACAAAGAACAAAGAAAATTACAGCACAGGAATAGGCCCTTCGGCCCTCCAAGCCTACGCCGATCGAGATCCTCTGTCTAAACCGGTCATCTATTTTCTAAGGGTCTGTATCCCTTTGCTCCCTGTCCATCCATGTACCCGTCCAGATATATCTTAAAAGACACTACCGTGTCTGCGTCTACCACCTCCGCTGGCAACCTGTTCCAGGCACCCACCACCCTCTGCGTGAAGAAATTTCCACGCATATCTCCCTAAACTTTCCTCCTCTCACTTTGAACTCATGACCCCTAATAATTGAGTCCCCCACTCTGGGAAAAAGCTTCTTGCTATCCACATTGTCTATACCCCTCATGATTTTGTAGACCTCAATCAGGACCCCCTCAATCTCCGTCTTTTTAATGAAAATAATCCTAGTCTACTCAACCTTTCTTCATAGCTAGCGCCCTCCATACCAGGCGACAAGGGTCTCGGCCCGAAACGTCAAGCTTTCCTGCTCCTATGATGCTGCTTGGCCTGCTGTGTTCATCCAGCCCCACACCTTGTTATCTCTAACATCCTGGTGAACCTCCTCTGCACCCTCTCCAAAGCATCCACATCCTTTTGGTAATGTGGCAACCAGAACTGTACGCAATATTCTAAATGTGGCCGAACCAAAGTCTTACACAACTGTAACATGACCTGCCAACTCTTGTACTCAATACCCCGTCCGATGAAGGAAAGCATGCCGTATGCCTTCTTGACCACTCTATTGACCTGTGTTGCCACCTTCAGGGAACAATGGACCTGAACACCCGGATCTCTCTGTACATCAATTTTCCCCAGGACTTTTCCATTTACTGTATAGTTTGCTCTGGAGACAATTCGCATCATCTTTACTGTTTGTCACTCCATCACATCTGGCATCATTGGCAAGTTTTGAAATTTTAGTCTGCATTCCATAATCAAAGTCATTTAAAAAGGGCGAAAAAAAAAAAAAAAAAAAAAAAAAAAAACAATGGTCCTAGCTCTGACCCTTGGGTAAATTCACTAAGCAACATTTGAGCTTGGGCTGATAAGTGGCAAGTAACATGCACACCACCCAAGTGCCAGGCAATAACATTCTTCTACAAAGGAGCATCTAATCATCACCCCCTTGACAATACCATGGCTGAATCCCCAATAATCAACATCTTGCAGGCTACCACTGGCCAGAATGGAACTGGACCAACGATTTTTTCTAAAATTTACTTCTGGGATGTGGAGGTCTCCAGTTAAGCCAGTACTTATTACTCATCCATAATTGCCCAGAGGGTAGTGGAGAGCTGACCACATTACTGTGGGTCTAGAGTCACGTGCAGGTCAGACCAGGTAAGGATGACAGATTTCCTTCCCTAAAGTCATTTGTGAACCGCATGGGTTTTTCTGACAATCAACAAGGGTTTCGTGATCATTAGACCCTTAATTCCAGATTCTTTATCAAATTCAAATTCCAACATCTGCAATGGCAGGATTTGAAGCCAGGTCCCCAGAACATTAGCTGAGTTTCTGGATTAGTCCTTCAGCGATAATACCACTAGGCTCTGTGTGCCACAGTCATTCCCAGTGCCTTGGTTGATGTTAGTCCGTCTGTCAGGCTTATCAGGCTTTGTCGTGGTTAGAAACAACTGAGTGGCTTCTAAAACACTTAAAAATCATTGTTGTGGATCTGGGAGTCATACGTACGCCAGATCGGGATGGCAACATTTTCTATCTTTAAAAGGACATCAGTGAACCACATAGGTTTTTTCCCCCCATCAACCAACAATTCTCTCCATGACAGTAGACTTTAATTCCAGATTTTCTTTCACTAAATGAACACAGGTTTCATCACCCTGCATGGCAGGATTCACATCCATGCCGAGTGTATTTGCTGGGTTTCTGGATTATTAATCTAGTGACAATTCCACTACACCACCACCTTCCCTTCCTCTGGAAATCTGAAAAGTTAACTTATCAATTCTTTTCTGATTTTTCTTCAGAACAGCTCAAAATGTTAACTCTGTTTCATTCTCCACAGATGCTGCCACAATTGTCAGATTTCTCTACCACTTTCTGCTATTTTTTCAGCTCCCCAGCATCCACAGTATTTTGCTTTTATCTAGTGTAACTAGTCTGTTGTTGTTTGGATTGTCCTTCAACCCTTTTCTAAATCAGGGTGTCAAATCTGCCTTTCGCTAATCCTTTAATATTTTGCTTTTCTCTGGAAGGCTTGTAAGATTACAGCAAGCCCTTCACTATTTCCATTTCCGTTATCTTTAGCAAGCTGGTGTGAGAAACATCTGGATGGATGGTTTATCCAATCTAAGCACAGCCAGCCTTTCAGGTGCCTCCTGGTTTTCAGTTTTTGCACAATCCATGACCTCCAGTATATCCGCTTGTCAGATTTATCCACCTTTAATTAACTCATTATGCTAGACTTATCCTGCACTTCCAAGTCTATTTTCACTCATTGTTCTTAATAGGACTCATCTCATTTCTTACTACCGGCTTTCTATTTTCACGGCAATAGAAAACATTGGGTCATTTTAATTTAAATGGTATTCTATTTTCGATTCTCAAGGTACCAATCTTATCTTTCTCTTTACTTCCCCTCTCAACCTATTGCATTTAACTTAGTCTCCACTTCAATAATTCACCCAACTTGCATCATTCACCCACCTCTTTTGCTTATTCTCTATATCTCCCATGTCACTGAAGGAATGATGTTTTTAGCTTCCTTGCATCTTGCTCCCTTGGGAATGTAGCTAGCCTCTCTTTGAGGCATCGCATTCATAAAGGTCACTCATTGTTCCATTTCCCCGATTCCCATCAGTCTCCAGTTCTTCTTTACCCTGCATGGATCCCTTCTCATAACAATGAGCTTAGGCCTCTTCCAATTTAGAAGTTCTATAGTACATTGATCTGCAATGTTGCTCTTTGCAATATGAAAAGCTTAAAAATTTATTTGAATTAGAGAGAGGAGAATATTTACTACAACAAAGGATGGAAGAGAGTCCAGACCCGAAATGTCAGCTTTCCTGCTCCCCTGATGCTGCCTGGCCTGCTGTGTTCATCCAGCTCTACAACTTGTTATCTCAGATTCTCCACCATCAGCAGTTCCTACTATCGCCGAGCACTGAAATGAATGCTTGGGTTGATAGTTGAGACACAAACTGATATAAACAGACCTTGAAACCCCAGACTCATGAGATTGGATGTAACAACTGAGCCTTATAAAGCTTCCAAAAGAAGGTAAAATGCGAGAAGGGAGGAGGCATTCCTTGTACCCTATGTAGTAAATTTGTTGATAAGGTATGCACAATATTATATTTTGATACTTTTGTGGGAAATTACAACAGCAACTTCTTTTCATTTTTAGAGCACTGTGTTACTTATGAAAAGTTTTAAGAAAGTGTTATGTTATAAGCTACTTCATTTTGTCTTGAGTTAATGAGGCAGTGAACACCATCTTACAAAGATAGTAGGAACTGCTGATGCTAGACTCTGAGAAAACAAGGTGTAGAGCTGGATGAACACAGCAGGCCAGGCAGCAGAGGAGCAGGAAAGCTGACGTTTCGGGTCTGGACCCTTCTTTAGAAATGGGGGAGGGGGAGGGGACTCTGAAATAAATACAGAGAGGGGAAGGCAATGATGGTAGGCGGATAAACCAAGCGGAGGCTTGGAGACCACTTTGTGGAATACCTACGCTCGGTTTGCGACAAACAACTGCACCTCCCAGTCGCGAACCACTTCAACCCCCCCTCCCACTCCTTGGACGACATGTCCAGCCTAGGCCTCCTGCAGTGCCACAATGGTACGACCCAAAGGATGCAGGAACAGCACCTCATATTTTGCTTGGGAACCCTGCAGCCCAATGATCTCAATGTGGACTTCACAAGCTTCAAAATCTTCCCACCTCCAATCTCATCCCAAGACCAGCCCAGCTCGTCCCCATATCCTTGGACTGTCAGTCTTTTCTGCCACCTATCCGCTCCTCCCAAATCACTGCCCAACCCCCCTCCCCACTTCCTACCTGAGATAACAAGGTGTAGAGCTGGATGAATACAGCAGGCCAAGCAGCATCGGAGGAGCAGGTAAGATGACATTTTGGGCCTAGACCCTTTCTTCAGAAATTTCTGAAGGGTCTAGGCCTGAAACATCAGCTTTCCTGCCCCTCTGGTGCCACTTGGCCTGCTGTGTTCATCCAGCTCTACACCTTGTTATCTCAGACTCTCCAGCATCTGCAGTTCCTATCTCTCCCCACTTCCTACCTACTAGCCTCATTGTTGCCTCCTTGACCTGTCCGTCTTCCGTCAACTGACCAACGCTCATCCCAACTCCCAACCTATACTCACCTTTACTGGCTCCATCCCCGCCTCCTTAAACTTGTCCGTCTTTTCTCCCCAAGACTATCTTGCAACCATATCCAATTTTTTTCCCCCCAGTGACATTCCTATGTGGCTTGGTTACCATGAAGACTGATACCCAGATTAAGTGCGTTGAAATGCATATGCTGGGTAACATTTGAACAGAAAGAAAGAGAGACAGATGTTTTGCCATTGCAATGTATTGTACCAGAGACTTGGAATAGAGAGAAAGGGAGCAGAAGTTCCTGCAAGCAGCAGGAGGACAAAATATTTTTGGAAGTCAGTGAACTAGTGAAATGCTTCTCCTTTGGGTGAAGAGAAGGAGCGGACAAATGTTGAAAGTCTATGGAAGATTCACCATAGCAAGACTGGAGCAGGAATCATGAGAGCGAACTGTGCTGTTGTAACAAAAACAGAAATTGCTGGAAAATCTCAGTAGGTCTGACAGCATCTGTGGAGAGAAATCAGAACTAACACTTTTGGTTCAGTGACCCTTCTTCAGAACAGTGCTGTTGTAAGTTGGTTTGTGAATTCTCAAGAGACTAAGGGAAATGATTTTTGACAGTCATTGGACGTACAACTCAACAAACCAGGGCCAGATTAGCCCACTGGTAGCGGGTAGTGGCTTTGGATTGTTTCCAGTAAAGATTGAAAACCTCTGCAGACATTGTGTTGTACTGTCTATGTGCAGCATGAGGTATTGATCACTTAAGCAATAACAAGGGCTATCTTTTCTGTATTAGTTACATTCATTTACAAAATTTGTTAATGACACCACTTTAATGGGTCGGATCTCAAACAACGATGAGACAGAGTAAACGAAGGAGATAGACAGCTTAGTGGCATGGTGTAAAGCCAACAATGTCTCCCTCAATGTCAGCAAAACAAAGGAATTGGCCATCCACTTCAGGAAGCAGAGTGGAGAGCATACCCCTGACAGTATCAACAGTGCTGAAGTGAAGGTGGTCGAGAGCTTCGATTTCCAAGTTCTCAGGAATAAATATCACCAACTATCGGTCCTGGTCGATACACACCGACGCCAGGGTCAAGAAAGCACACCAACACCTCTACTTCCTCAGGAGGCTAAGGAAATGCAGCACGTCAAAAATGACTCTTACCAATTTTTATAGATGGACCATAGGAAGTATCCTATCTGGATGCATCACAGCTTGGTATGGCAACTGCTCTCCCCAAGACCGCAAGAAATTACAGAGTTGTGAACACAGCCCAGTCCATCACGCAAACCAGCCTTCCTTCCATTGACAGAGTCTACACTTCCTGTTGCCTCAGGAAAACAACCAAAATAATCAAAGACCTCTCCTACCTGGTTATACTCCCTTCCATGAGGCAGAAGATACAAAAGTTTGAAAATATGTACGAACAGATTCAAAAAGAACTTCTTCCCGGCTGTTATCAGGCTTTTGAACAAACCTCTCATATTAGAGTTGATCTTTCCCAGTACCTCGTCTGCAGCTGTAACACTATACTCTGCATTTTGTTCTATTACCCCGATGTACTTATCGAAGGTAATGATTTGCCTGGATAGCGTGCCAAACAATGCTTTTCACTGTATCTCGGCAAGTGATAATAATAAAACCAAATCAAGTAATGTTTAGTTTGGGAAGGGGGTTTATTTTGTTTGTAACATAAAGTTGTAATATTTGATATCTTCCCTTGACATCCTTGAGCTTGGTCAGTGGGAAATTGAATATATTCCTAACAGTTAGCGCAACATCTCAGTTATTTTCAGATAATAAAACATTTATCAAAATTGGACTGTAAGAACAAATGAATAATGGCTAGATCGAAAATTACTTAATAACAAGTTCAAGAAAAATTGTTACCAGAGCCAGCTGGAGAAACACCATACTGATTCAGAAGTGGTGGGTATGGGTCATGTGGATGATGGACTGGAGGATATGGAGGTGCTGTGGGTCCATACGCAGGGTAGGAATAAGGGCCTGGACAGGAAAAAAAAAGTGCAAGCAATTTTAAAAACTACAGCTACTGGATATGAAATTAATTTTAGATCTTTTCTCATACAAAGGCACATTATTCTTCTTAAATATTAAAGTAGAAAATAATTTATTACAACATACTTGTAATGATACATTTACCTTCTATGACAATACTTCTACGACAATACTTCTACCTTGCATGAGCAGGAAAGGCTCAATTTTTCTTCATGGTCCTTGGAAGAGAAGCTTATGCCTCTTGGTTACACAAGGAAATTGTTTTGAAACCTTACAGGACAGATTTATGCCAGGAATCGATCTTCTTCCCACTATCTTCACATGTTGGATAGGCTTCCTTGCCCAGCTAATGGCCTGGATGTGCAGTTATAGCTACCACTATTTTCAAGTCTGTTTTCAACATGAAGAACTGTTACTGACTGTACTGCCATGTCACTACCAGACTATTCAAATTATGATGTATGTTATGAACAAATGTAACAAAATATTTAACAAATCCAGCCCAAGGATGAAGGCCCAATGGATCTCTGGACCAAGGTAAATAAAGGGCATTATGCAGGGAACGTTTCATAGAAGAAAATCAGAATACCTATGATGTGGGAGCAGGCCATTTGGCCCATCGGGCTCACACCAATCCCTCCGAAGAGCAACACCTAGAGGAAACCCGCACAGGCACAGGAAGAATAGAACGTAGAACACGGAACATGGAACAGTACAGGCCCTTCAGCCCAGTGTTGTGCCGACCCATTATCCTACTCTAAGCTCAAACTACCCTGCATACCCTACATTTTACTATCATCCATATGCCTATTCAAGAGTCGCTTGAACGTCCCTAATGTATCTGACTCCACAACCACTGCCGGCAGCGCATTCCACACACTCATAACTTTGTGTAAAGAACCTACCTCCCGCATACCTTCCTCTAATCACCTTAAAATTATGCCCCCTCGTGATAGTCATTTCCGCCCTGGGAAAAGTCTCTGGCTAGCCACTCATAGCTATGCCTCTCATCATCTTGTACACCTCTATCAAGTCACTTCATCCTCCTTCGCTCAAATGAAAAATGCCCTAGCTCCCTCAACCTTTCCTCAAAGGCCTGCCCTCCAGTCAGGGCAGCATCCTGGTAAATCTTCTCTGTACCCTCTCTAAAGCTTCCACATCCTTCCTATAATGAGGCAACCAGACTGAACACAATATTCCAAGTGCAGTCTAACCAGGGTTTTATAGAGCTGCAGCGGCTCTTAAACTCAATGCCCCCGCCAATGAAAGCCAACACACCATGCACCTTCTTTACAACCCTGTCAACTTGGGTAGCAACTTTGAGGGATCTATGGACATGGACCTCAAAGATCCCTCTGTTCCTCCACACTGCCAAGAATCCTGCCATTGACACCGTACTCTGCATTCAAATTCGATCTTCCAAAATTAATCACTTCGCACTTTTCCAGGTTGAATGCCATCTGCCACATCCTGTCAATGTCCCATTGCAACCTACAACAGCCCTCCATGCAGTCCACAACTCCACCAACTTTCGTGTCAACGGCAAACTTACTAACCCACCCTTCCACTTCTCATCCAAATCATTTATTAAGATCACAAAGAGCAGAGGTCCCAAAACAGATCCCTGCGGAGGTTTAGGCCCGAACGTCAAGTTTTCCTGCTCCTATGATGCTGCTTGACCTGCTGTGTTCATCCAGCCCCATGCTTGTTATCTTGGATTCTCCAGCATCTGCAGTACCTTTTATCCCTGCGGAAGGCCACTGGTCACCAAGCTACAGGCTGGGTACTTTCCATCTACTACCACCCTCTGTGTTCTACTGGACAGCCAATTTTGCAACCAGACAGCCAAATTTCCCCGAATCCCATGCCTCCTTACTTTCTGAATGAGCCTACCTTGGGGAACCTTGTCAAATTCCTTGCTAAGATCCATATACACCATATCTACTGCTCAATCTTCAATGTGTTTTGCCACATCCTCAAAGAATTCAACAAGGCTTGTAAGGCATGACCTGCCCCTCACACAGCCATGCTCTGACTATTTCTGACCAAAACTATGCTTTTCCAAATAATCATTAATATTATCTCTCAGAATCCTCTCCAATAATTTGCCCACCACAGCAGACAGACTGACCGGTCTGTAATTCCCAGCATTATCCCTATTCCCTTGGTGGAACAAGGTAATAACATTTGCCACCCTCCAATCATCTGGTACTACTCCAGTGGACAGTGAGGGCACAAAGATCATTGCCAAAGGCGCAGCAATCTCTTCCCTCACTTCCTGTAGCAACCTTAGGTATATCCCCTCTGGCCCAGGGGACTTATCTAAATTCATGTTTTTCAAAATTTCTAGCACATCCTCCTACCCAAAATCAACCTGTTCGAGCATATCAGCCTGTTTCACGCTGTCCTCACAAACATCAAGGTCCCTCTCACTGGTGAATACTGAAGCAAAGTATTCATTAAGGACCTCCCCCACCTCCTCCAACTCCGCGCACAAGTTTCTGCCACTATCCCTGATTGGCCCTACCCTCACACTGGCCATCCTCTTGTTCCTCACACAAGTATAGAACGCCTTGGGATTTTCCTTAATCCTACCCGCCAAGGCTTTTTCATACCCCCTTCTCGCACTAAGTCCGTTCTTCAGTTCCTTCCTGGCTACCTTGTAGTCCTCTCGAGCCCTGTCCGATTCTTGCTTCCTCAGCCTTAAGTTCGCTTCCTTCTTCTTCTTGACTAGATGTTCCACGTGTCTCGTCATCCAAGGTTCCTTTTCCTTACCATTCCTTCCTTGCCTCAGTGGGATAAACCTCTTCAGTACTTGTAGCAACTGCTCCCTAAATGCATGATTTCCATCATGCATTTCCCTGAGAACATCTGATCTCAATTGGGGCCCTGTAGTTCTTGTCTAATTTATTGTAATTCTCCCTCCCCCAATTAAATACTTTCCCATACCATCTGCTCCTATCCCTCTCTATGACTATAGCAAAAGTAAGGGAGTTGCGATCACTATCAGCAAAATGTTCTCCCACCGAGAGATCTGACACCTGACTTAGTTCGTTGCCAAGTACCAAATCCAATATGGCCTCCTCTAGTTGGCCTATCTACATACTGAGTCAGAAATCCTTCCTGGACACACCTGACAAAATCTGCTCCATCCAAACTATTTGCACTTAGGAGGTTCCAGTCGATATGAGGGAAGTTCAAGTCACCCATGACAACAAACCTATTACTTCTGCACCTTTCCAAAGTCTGCCTCCCAATCTGTTCCTCAGTGTCTCTGTTGCTACTGGGAGGTACATATAAGACTCCCAGTAAAGTGACTGCTCCTTTCCGGTTTCTGACTTCCACCCAGACTGACTCAGTGGACAAACACTCTACAACGACCTCCCTTTTTGCAGCTGTGATACCATCCCTGATTAGCAATGCCACTCCCCCACCTCTTTTACCTCCCTCTCTATTTCTTTCGAAACATCTGAACTCTGGAACATCCAGCAACCATTCCTGCCCCCGTGTTATCCAAGTCGCCGTAACGGCCACAACATCATGGCTCCAAGTACTGATCCATGCTCTAAGTTCGTCACCCTTATTCCTCACACCTCTTGCATTAAAATAGACATACTTCAACCCATCGCACTGACTGCAAGTTTGCCCTATCAACTGCTTATCCTTCCTCACAGATTCTCTGCATGCTGTATCTGCCTGAAAACCAGCTACCCCATCCTCTGATCTGTAGCTCCGGTTCCCATCCCCGTCAAACTAGTTTAAACTTTCCCGAAGAGCTCTAGCAAAGCAACCTTGGGGAGGGGGAAGGAGACGGGGTGGGTTTTACAGTCCATGCAGGGAGGAATGAAGAAGGGTACTATTTTCTGTGAGATGTCCCAGTGCACAAATGGCACCCTATAAAGTTAGTACCCACTTGCTTCCTGCACTTCCAAAATTTTTTTTAAAATAAATTTGCCTGCCCACTTCATTGCACTTGCCCATTCTACTACATGCCTCTGGAGCAGGTGCAACTTGAACCTACATATCTTAGCTCAGAGGTAGGGATACTACCACTGTGCCGCAAGAACCCTCCAGGCCAGGTGGCCTTGGGGTTGACTGAACTTATAACAAACTCTAATGGTCAATAATTATTATTTGTGTTTTACCAAAAACACACCTGAGGGAGCATGTAACAGTCAACCCTTCGAGTCTTATAACTATTAATGCCAATGATTTTTCTTCCCAGTAAACATTTTACAATCCTTTCCTTTAGCACATGCTCTGCTCATGAGTATACAAGTTGAGCTGACCTTGAGAAGCCATTAACGGAGCTCCTTTTGCCACTTAGTATGACTGATAAGTATCTAGGGAGAAGATAAGAATAAAAATTAGAGTGGCAAGCTACAATTTGATGAACAAAACTAATCATTACAAATTTCCAAGTGTCAAAGGAAACAGTGATGAAAGGATACAGTGTATTGCACAGATAAGATGAAATGGTTAGTCAAGTTGCCATTTGTACAAAGAAAGTACAGTCATTATCCCTAAGGAAATAGGAAGGGACATGCTGAATTATTTTTTCTTTATTCATTCACAGGATGATGGCATTGCCAGCTAGCCCAGCATTTATTGCCCATCCCTAACTGTTCAGAGGGCAGTTATGAGTTAAACACATTACTGTGGGTCTGGAGTCACATGTAGTCCAGACCAGGCAGTTTCTTTCTCCAAAGGGCACTAGTGAACCAGGTAGTTTTTTTCTGGCAACTAGCAATGGATTCACAGTCATTATTAGACTCCTAATTCCAGATATTTCCCCGAATTCAAATTCCACCACCTGCCAGAGAGGGATTCAAACACAGGTCACCAGAACATTACCCAAGTCTTTGGATTAACAGTGCAGAGAAAATACCACTAGGCCATTGCCTCCTCACAATGCATCCATGCAAGCAGAGCGACTGACTCTAGTCTGAGGATGTCTAAGAGGTTAAAGGAACACCATCAGCCAATGCAGTGCTTCTGATAAATAACAAGCTGAAAAAAGGTATGACACGTGACATCACTTGATCTCTACATTCTTGATTACCTCCAAAGATTGGTCTTCAGCCTGTTGAGACTCTACTCACACTATTTGCATATTCTTAATTATCTGGAATTATCTTGCCATTACCTTTCTGTCTATATATTCTGTGCCTGTGCGCCTTTCTCCACTTCACCTGATGAAGGAGCAGCACTCTGAAAGCTTGTGATTTTAAGATAAACCTGTTGGACTATAGTCTGCTGGGGTGGTCAAAGTCAGAAGTCACACAACATGACATCCCAGACAAATCCTGGTTGAAGTTGGAATAAATTTTCTGCCTCCTAAGGTAACTGATCATCTTTGTCTCATTTATTAGTTCGAATGGTAGTCAGAGAAGAACAGCTGATGTGAACACCTACCAATGGAATGATAGATTGCGTGAAAGAACACTTTAAATCGCTTCAAGTGACAACTATTCTCAACTAACGAAGGAAGAATTAGAAATAGGTTTCATTATCGTGCGCTCAAATACAGGGATACGTGAGTACAGTTAAAAGTTTACATTGTACCTTGTACCTAAGATGGTGGCAAAGTAGAAAAATAAAAAAAAAAGTTAAAAAGTTCAATATTACAGTCCTACTTTAGCCATGGGCCTGCAGATGGTCCACACCGGATTTTCCTCAAGGGTTTGATCTCTCCCCCACATTGACATGCTCGCCTCTATGCTGCCATTTCACTGCCAACTACCAGAGTCCCACCTGGGCTTGCCAGCCATCTCACTGCCAACCACTCCAGACTTCGATGATACCAAAACACCACCAACCACTAGAGTTCTGCCCAGCTCACCAGCCACCTTGTCGCCGAGCACCAAAGTCCCAGCCCCAACCACCGCCATGCTCCAAAAGCCGATGCCATCACTGAAGCCAGCTACTTCATAAAAAATTTGGAAATTCAACACCATACATCATCTGCACTCTATCCCCAGTCAAATGGCAAGGCTGAGGTAGCAATGAAAATTGCAGAAGGGTTCATAAAAAAATCCTGCAAGACTTGTACAAAGCAATTCCTGACTAGTGACATTTGCTAACTGAGGGCTTTGAAAGTAGTTCAGTCCAAAAGACTAATCTCACCCCAAACCCAACTCTTCCAGTATTGCAAAAGCTCCCGAGGCCAGATTGATTAATTGATCGTCACATGTACCAAAATACAGTGAAAAGCTTGGTTTACGAGCTGTACAGGCAGATCATAGTAAGCAAGGATGTACAGTTCAAAGTGACTTAGAGACAGAGGCATACAGGTTATATTGCACAAGGCGTGTGGTAGGCAAGATCAACGTCAGCACTGAACAGTCTGATAACAGCCAGAAAGAAGTTATTCCTGAACCTGATGGTGCGTGTTCAGACTTCTGTATCTTCTGCCTGACTGAAGGGTCGTAGCAGATCATTACCGGGGTGCAATGGGTCTTTGACACTAGCAGCCTTTCCACAGCAGCAAGCCTGGTAAATGGAGACCATGGATAGAAGGTTGGCTCCTGTGATGGTCTAGGCTGTGCACACCACCTTCTGTAGTTTCTTACAGTCCTGGGCAGAGCAGTTGTTGTGCCAGGCTGTTAGGCACCCCGACAATATGCTTTCAATGGTGCATCTGTACAGGTTGATGAGGGACCTTATGGACATGCCAAATTTCCTGAGCCAGCCTGAGGTAAAAGAAGCATTGTTGTGCCTTCTTGACTGTCGCATCTACGTGGGAAGTCCAGGACTGGTTATCAGTTATCGTCACTCAGATAGATGTGAGTGGCAAAATCAAAGTAAAGTGATGCCCAAGTTGCTAAAAGCGGAGCACTGGGCAAATAGTCAATGCTCTCAACAAGAATTCACCCACATGGCAATCCTGGACCAATTTTGAACAGATGTCACCTTAATTGTATGCAGTGAATGACCAGATACACGAACAACTAGAGAAGCCATGTCTTCAGTGCAGGCAGCAATTCAGGAAGAAATGATCTCGTTGTGGACGTAAGGAAATGTTTGAGCAGCCATGGTCCTACTGAATGACTGTGCATGCTCAAGGGATTAAATGGCTTACTTCTGTACCTATTTCTCCTGGTGTTAGGATCTATTCTCTTCACAAATTACAGAATTGCCATCATTCCCAAATGTTTACTGTTCCCCAGCAACATAAATGGATCAGCATCAGCACTCATCACAGGAACACCTTACCCCAGAAGGAACTTCACCCTATGAGTAAGCAGATGCCAGAGGAAAAGCCAAAGACAATGTACACGTACACCACTAGGAGACCAACACAAGTTAAAAATTGATGGTTATTTGGAGTAGACAACTTGAGTATTACAGAGAGAGAGAGAGAGAGAGAGAGAGAGACACTCGTTCTGGTGAAATGTTTTATCTTGCATACATCAGGACAGTTCACAAAACTACCAAGCTAAGGGGAAAACAAAAAACAGTTTTGCTGTTTGAGGAGAGTGCAAATTGGTTGGCATTTGGATTGGAGACATTTCCATTGAGAAAACACCATTTAATAACGATTGCAAAATGGAAAGGTTCAGCAAAATGTCTTTTTTTTCTGCTCCCCCCCCCCCCCAGCAATTTTAAAGATTGTGTAGTAACAAAAGTAGAACTGCCTGGAGTTTACACATTGTTTTGGTTAGTGAGAGAGAATTTACTTTGCAACCATGGATATTTGGTAACTTCCATAACCTGTAAATGCATATAATTATGCACAGCAGTTTTTTTGTATTATTTTAAATAAAAATTCTGGAGAAACACACAATCAGACGGAGTGTGCTAGCTTTAGAGATAAAAGGTACTGCAGATGCTGGAGAATCCGAGATAACAAGCATGGGGCTGGATGAGCACAGCAGG
>JAHRHZ010000009.1:1166969-1258590 GCA_024137785.1 Ginglymostoma cirratum
GCCGAAACGTCAAGTTTTCCTGCTCCTATGATGCTGCTTGACCTGCTGTGCTCATCCAGCCCCATGCTTGTTATCTCGGAGTGTGCTAGCTTACTTGAATTGTCTTATGATCTCTACCTCTGCTATCCAAGCTTTTCTGTGCAGTCTGTAGCAGATATTAAACACACATCATTTGTAACAGCACATTGCAGAGGAAAAAAGAAAGTACATTTCAGATCTTTGGTTTCCCAACAGTCAGCATTTTGACGTTTAGTATGCCATAAAAAGTGGGTTAGTAGCCAGCAGTTGTTTGAAGTCATTCTTAAATTATTTTCTACACTTGGGAAGCTAGACATGGGACTTTGTTTACTCATTTGTGGGATGTAGAAATCACTGGTTGGCCACCATTTTTATTGTCCATCCTTAGTTGTCCTTGAGAAGGTGGTGGTGAGCTGCCTTCTTGAACTGCTGCAGTCTGCAAGCTGTAGGTTGACCTACAATGCCCTTGGGGTGGGAAATTCCAGGATTTTGATCCAGTGACAGTGAAGAAACAGTGATATATTTTCAAGTTAAGATGGTAGTGGCTTGGAGTGGGCTTGCAGATGGTGGTGTTCCCACATATCTGCTGGCCTTGTCCTTCTAGTTGGAAGTGATCGTGGGTTTGGAAGGTGCTGTATGAGGATCTTTTGGTGAATTTCTGCAGTGCTTCTTGTAGGTAGTACATACTGCTGCTACTGAACATCAGTGGTGGGGATGTGGTGCCAACCAATGGAGCTTTGTTCTGGATAGCATCAAGCTCCTTCAGTTTTGTCGCAGCTGCACCCATCCAGGTGAGAGGAGAGTATTCCATCACATAAATAAGGATTTATGCCTTATAGCTAATGTACAGGATTTGGGGAGTCAGGAGGAGAGTTACTCACCACAGCATTCTTAGCTTCTGACCTACTCTTAGAGCCCCTGTGTTTATGTGACAAGTTCAATTAATCTTCTGATCAATGGTAACCCCCAGCATGTTGATAGTGGCAAATTCAATGATGGTAACACCATTGAATCTCAAGGGGCAGTGAGTAAATTGGCTCTATTGGAGATGGTCATTGCCAGGCTTTCGTGTGGCCCGAACATTACTTGCAACTTGTCACTCCAAACCTGGATATTGTCCAGACCTCGCTGCAGTCAAACATGGACTGCTTTAGTATCTGAAGCTTCATCCTCCATACCAACTCTGAGTCCAGGTAGATTCCAGATAGGGTCAAAAACAGAAGTTGCTGGAAAAGCTCAGCAGGGTTGGCAGCATCTGTGAAGAAAAATATCAGTTAACGTTGCGAGTCCAGTGACCCTTCCTCAGAACTGACAGCATCTGCAGTTCTTTCAGTTTTTAATCCGAATAGGGTCATCAGGAAACAACATGTGGCAAAACTCAAATCCTCTTTTATTCTTTCTAAGATAAATAACTTTTGACTTGCATGGGCTGGATCACAGCATAGTGGAAAACACAAAGTGTCATGCTTCAAAAATGTCCTGTTGAGCAGGCTGCTAGAGTCCAATAAATCAATAGAGAAATCTAGCAATTTTAGGGTTCATACCTCTTCATAAAGAAATTTTAGTACTAAGTTTTTTTCCACAAATACAATGATGAGTGTCACTCATGCAGAATGTTAAACCCTCAACGTAATCGTATAGCAAGAACTGATTTTTCTTTTTTGAGTCTGTACATTTCAAGATTTCAAAAACATTACTTATAGAATTATAGAATCCCCACAGTGTGGAAACAGGCCCTTTGGCCCAACAAGTCCACACTGATCCTCAGAGCATCCCACCCGGACCTAGCCCCCTATAACCCACCCTAATCTGCACATCCTTGGACACTATGGGGCAATTTTGCATGGCCAATCCACTTAGCCTGCATATCTTTGGATGTGGGAGGAAACCAGAGCACCCGGAGGAAACCCACGCAGACACAGGGAGAATGTGCAAACTCCACACAGACAGTTGTCCAAGGGTGGAATCGAACCCAGGTCCCTAGTGCTGAGGCACTGCAGTGCTAACCACTGAGCCACTGGGCCACCCCTGACTAGAAGATTTTAAACAAAGCCCTGACCTTTCACCTTTCCTCCCCACCAAAGCAGGAATTTTGAGTTGCAGACTAAAACATTAAACATTTGTGAAATAAGATTAGAATTTGGTTTATTCAGTCTCAGCGAAACACCGTACTTAATTACAAATTAACATTTAAGCAGATTTGAGTTACTTGTTTTTAAATTGTAACCTTTCCTTAAGCCTACATCAATTTTGAAGTTGGGTTCGACATCTAAATCATCACTGAACTTTCATCCCTAACATCTGCAGCAGATTTAAGCTGGCAATTCAACCCCAATATTTTGTTTATAATGTTTATAATAAGGACACAAATTCAAAATACACCAAACTGCTTCGCTATGATTATATCCATGTGTTGGCAATTTAAGTTTCTGAAACAAGACCCTTTACACTATTTGTGTTTTCATACTTTAGCTACTTAAAATGGCTTTTTACAAGTTTTATCCTATTAGTATAGACTACATCAGTTTTCAGATACAAGAACACAATTTGCATGAGTATATAGCAGGGATTTTTCATTTGCATCAGAGAGATGCGTATTCCATTTTTGCAGTGGATTTTTAAAGTTTCTGAATATCTTTAGAATTTTACCAAGAAGGAAATATTAATTGTGACATACATTTGGCAAACCACAAAATATTTTATGAAACAAGAACTTACAGGAGAAAAAGAAGATTTTGCTTTCAGACAGAAAAAAAAATCTGAAATCTCAACATTCTGTAATAACTACTGAAGTTTCTGTCAGACAGCAATACAGGGTAAAACCACTACAGTAAGTAAATTCACATAAGCTTTATGGTGGAGCCTGACCAATATTTTCCATTTGTTTAATTGGAAATGTTGATATTACACAATCTAAAATTTGAGAATAAGTTACCATTATGCCAAAGTATACGCAACAACTTCAATTTACTGACTCATCCATTGCAATGTGATCTGTAAATTCTGCAGAGTTTTAACACATTAGTCTGAAATCATTCAGTATACAAATATAAAACAAAGCAACTGTGTAAATTACTGCATGATTTACCTCAAATGAAGAGGTTGCTGGGGTTGAAGTGAGGAAAGGAAGAGAAAACAGATTCTGCTGGAATATAGTACTGGGCTCTCTCAAAGCAATGTATCATACTAAGCAAGGTACTCTTTTCGAATTTAAATCAACAACTTGCTCATGAGGTCTAATAGTCATTGCATTTTATCATTATTTTTCTCCTCACCTTCAGCATATGCAATGTCAGTAATAATAACTGGTCTTGTTCAACAGTGGTACTGGAAATGAAGTGAAAAATAAAAGAGGGGAGAATTGTCCACTGGAATGGAGCCTAAATGACAAAAGTGAATAAAAACTTGATAAATGAGAGCATTGCATTATTCCACTATATCATTACATTTAGGAAGCATCCATGTCAGAATTAATTTGAAGTTTAGTCTCCAGTTTAAAAATAGTAACATGCAAAATATGGTACAATTGCTGACATTGACTGTTTGCCTGTACAAGTGCTATTAATAGAGCTTGGAGAACCAGGAAGTCTGACCAACCCATTAAAAACTAAAACCAAAAAGGTACAAGTTTTCAATGTTTCAGATTCCCCAGAAAAAGGAAGCTGTAAACATAAAAGCAATAAACTGTTCATTAATTACCTGCAGTATAATTCTTTTATAATTTAGAATGCAATCTTATTTCTAAACATGCCCAGTAAAAAGGTTTGCATTGGAAACTCGCCCTAAGCAACATTATTCCTGCCTCTGAAGCAGAAAATTCACCATGTGCCAAGATTCCAAATATCCCAAACTGCAGAAAGCAGAGCTTTGTCCCTGAATTTTGTGCTGACTATAAGGGAAATACTGACACCTACTGTGAGTGGCTAGCCCATCCTAATCATTCTTGAAAGAGGTGGGTCACAAATTGCTCCACCAGATCCAGCTAACCACCCAACCATCTGGCATATAGTTATAAACATGAAAGGACTATCGACATCTATTAAGCTTTGAGGAAACTTGGAGAAAACTTGGAAACCACCATATCATATTAAACTATGGAGTGACTTTTTTGGATCACTTTGAGCACCCAGCTAATGGATTGCACCTGTCTTCAAAAATGGAAGACTTGGTAAGAGGAGTGGGGAAATTACTTCAATGTGCTTTCATTTCCGGGTCAACCACATTTGCAAGGGCTGTGTATACATAATATATATATATATAATGTGCACCTAGGATGTCTGTGTCTATAAAATAGAGAAAGCAGCAAGGCCCAAAGCTGTGCAAAAGGATAATAAATCTATTTGGTCTTGTGTCCTATATATGACCACAAACTGTTCCCTGATCAATTAGAGCTATATGAACATTTTTTTTTTAAAAAAGTGAAGAGCGCTAGAACAGAAAGTTTCTAAACATTCCCCATTGAAGTATGATTCAAGCAATGATACACTTGAGTTCATCAGAGGAAAGCTGTATACATTCTTACAGATGGACACAATCCTGACCTACAACCCATGCACCCAGCCAGAAAGGTGGCTCATAGCATGACTAACATCATTTGAGCGCAGTATAAAAAGTTGGCTTGAAGTCATCTAAAAAGGCATCTGCGCACAGATACCAGGTTCACATGTGAATTTGCCCAAAGAAATAAAATCAAGTTAAAAAAGGAAGAAATTATATTGTGACAGACTCAAAAGATACAGAACCAGGATTCCAAGTTAGCATTTTTATCTCAATTTGCAAATTGAAAGAAATACTCCAGATGTTCAGCCATTATGTTGCAGCTGTACAAAACTCTGAGTACTACGTACAGTTCTGGTCGCTGCATTATAGGAAGGATGTGGAAGCATTGGAAAGGGTGCAGAGGAGATTTACCAGGATGTTGCCTAGTATGGAGGGAAGGTCTTACGAGGAAAGGCTGAGGGACTTGAGGCTGTTTTCGTTAGAGACAAGAAGGTTAAGAGGTGACTTAATAGAGACATACAAGATGATGAGAGGATTAGATAGGGTGGACAGTGAGAGCCTTTTTCCTCGGATGGTGATGGCTAGCACGAGGGGACATAGCTTTAAATTGAGGGGTGATAGATATAGGACAAATGTCAGAAGTAGATTCTTTACTCCGAGAGTAGTAAGGGTGTGAAATGCCTTGCCTGCAGCAGTTGTAGACTCACCAACTTTAAGGGCATTTAAATGGTTGTTGGACAAACATATGGATGATAATGGAATAGTGTAGGTTAGATGGGCTTCAGATTGGTTTCACAGGTCAGCGCAACATCGAGGGCCGAAGGGCTTGTCCTGTGCTGTAATGTTCTATGTAAAACCGAGGAAAATTGTTTTATAAATTCTTATCATACTGTCTTTTAGAAAATAACTTATGTAATATAACTTGCAGTTCCCTCCTCCCTTAGAAAGGGATGTGTAGTAGCCACTATTTCTGCAATGTAATTTTCAAGAAGGAAGAATATGAATGTGATGCAGGTAACTGCAGTGTTGAGAACACAACATAATTGAAGACAGGTTACTACTGGTGCAGAGTGTTTATAAAACTAATAAACTTCAGGCAGGGTGAGATTAGAAGTAATTTTATTTCCCCACATGGTATTGGATATGAGAAGCGCTTTCCAAATAAAAAAGTTACTTCTGTGTTTTAACCTCAAACAAATGTGTCATTCTTCCATGGCACCACCATTCACAAGCACTGCATTAAATTCCAGCATTGATATCTCGAATACAAAGCAGGTGTTTAAGGGGTCCACACCTGATATCAGACAATATCCTACTCATTAGAGAAAACATCCACCATTCTTAAGCAATTATGTTACAAATTGAACTATTTTCAGTTCATGAATAAATCTTTCATCTTGTTGTATATGACTGAATGCATTCTTAAATGAATGCAGAAGTCAGAATGTAATTGTATTACCAGTTTAGTTTATTGCTTGCACTTTTAAAACAAAAAAACACTATTTGAAGGCATTGATTAGACCTCTCTAAACTTCAAATTCAAGGGAATGTAAATTACCCTCAATTAACCCCACAAGTTCCAGTATCATTCACATGAATCTCCTCTGCTACACCTCCTCCAAATAGAGCCCGAGATATTGTGCAAAATGAAATTGGGATGAAGAGTGAACAATCCTCTGCATAACTGAAAAGGTCATTTCCTCAATTTTGTTACCCAAACCAGAGACAGAATTAAACATGCTATTAGCCTTTTTGAAGATATTTTTCCTTGTACACTAACACTTAAATGTTTGATTTACATTGATGCCTTAACTTTCTCGGCTGCAGAAAGTAAGTGTTGAGGTTACAAAAGGAGGTTGTAAAGAGAGAGGCAAATCTGCCTTCATGCTGGTGAACAGGAACCTTTTAATTAATTATATCCACTACACACTGAGTTAGATTGGACAGAACACTTCTAGTACTGTGCTACCTTAGTCCTAGTTTCAAGAGTGTCTAGATATAGACTGGTATCACTGATGACATATTCCATTTGTTACGATAATGAAATTTAACCACTTTCCTTGTGACAATACTTTTCATTAAGATAACTTTTTAAAATAAACAAGAAAGAATTATCAAAAAAGGACCTTAAAATGGGCACCACAGAAGTGGAATTTCAAGTTAGTGCTGTACTGAGAATCAAAATTCTAAGAAATCCTTTTATAAATTTTAGATCATAGAAACAAAGTTGAAACAAAATCTGAAAGGGTAACCCAGGCGCTGATTACTAAATTTGAAAATGCAACACCACAGCGAATGTCATAACATGACGATTACGTTACTGGGCTAGGAGCACCCACGGTTCAAATCTACCACAGCAGCAGGTAAATTTAATTTTAATTAAAATAAATCTGGAATAAAGTGGGCACTAGCAATGGTCACCATGAAACTACTGGACTATCAGAAAAAAGAAATGCCCAAGGACAAAATCAACTTTCTTTATGTGAGTTGGTCTGTATGTACAGCCAGGTGTGTAACAATGTGATTGACACCTAACTGCTCTCTCAAATGGGCAAGCAAACAACCAATACGTTATGAAGCATGGAACAAAAATGAAGTTGCTAGAAAAGCTCAGCAGGTCTGGCAGCATTAGTGAAGGAAAAAACAGAGTTAAAATTTCAGGTCTGGTGACCCTTCCTCAGAACCCTGAGGAAGGGTCACCAAACCCGAAACGTTAACTCTGACTTTTCCTTCACAGATGCTGTCAGACCTGCTGAGCTTTTCCAGCAACTTTGTTTTTGCTCCTGATTTACAGCATTCGCAATTCTTTTAGTTTTTATTTATGTTATGAAGCATGTCAGTCACCAGCAGCTCCTTAAGGGCAGCTAATGATGGTCTGCCCTATGTTGGAAATTGGGGTCCCCTTTAAATCTCTTATCTTAACGTTCCATATTTAGTATCTTCTGTGCAGCATGAAACCTCACTTTAACTGTGTTACAACAGTAACTAGTCTTCTACAAGCAAAGACTAAAGATTAATGGGTGCTATACCACCCTATTACCAGTGCAGTGTTTTTGAAAACAAACAGTTTTTGTTCTTGGAAGGAATGAAAGCTAACATTCAAATGGAAGTGAGCAAGGGACCAATGCTCACCCGATATCACGAGTAGCTACCCTGTGGTCATTGACCAAAAGCAAGTAGAAATTGATCGACACAATGTAATCTACTAACCCCTGTAATTATGGGCTATCAACAAGTTCACAGGAGCAAAAGTCAGTCCTCATCAGGCATCCCTTGTAAGCAGTAGCCCTTGTCAGACAGCAGTCTTTTCCTGATGGACCAGAACAGGAAGACCTAGGAAAGAGTTCCCTAACATCTCAGCGAGAGAGCATAATGCTGCCTTTGCAACTTCAACTAGATCAGCTCATTCTACAGCACCAGTTTGCTTGTCCTCTAGTGTCAGTGAACCATCCCTAATCATCACAGTTGTGTACTCTTTGTCTAATTAACTGATGCCAGTTAACTACTGCTTCTTAATAAACTCAATCTATCAGAAAATTGCTATGAATTGTCCATTGCCTAAATTACTTAGCATTGATCACAACCAATATCAACACCAGTAATGACCACATCATTTTTTTTTTAAATTCCTTGTGATACTGTGGTGAAATACTCAAATCAAAACTGATACTCCTCAAAAATTCATTGAGCTTCTCTAGAAGAAGTCTACCTATATGTAGTCCAGCAAATAAGATGGACATTTGTACCTGATTGCACATAACCAAAATAAAACGTGCAACAAAAGATGAAGATTGCTCTCCACCCCAAACCTCACACCTCTATCTTAACTAAATTATTTACCTACAGTCATAGCCAATCAAGAGGATTACTGCTGTAATGTTGAGTTAACTTATCACAACTGGAGACAGAAACAAAAAAACTTGTCAAATCAAAGCTACAGCTTTAATTGGGCAGAGGTCTCTAATATGAAAGGTAACGTGCACGTATATGTCACAAATGTAGATCTTTACTACTTCTAATGCTTGGGTTACTTTTCAAACACACTGCACACAGTCTGTTAGTTCTGTGCCACATTTCAATGGAATTTTTATACACATGGCAAGAATTCAAACCAAAGATACTCTGTAGTTATAGTCTACTCTTACTCACTTATCACCAAGATGTATAATTTGGTCTTTAACATAGTACTTTCATACAAGGCAATGCTTCAATAAAACTACAAAAATGTAAATTATTTAGGTTAAAACTAAATATTCACTGGATTGTATTGTTTTGTAAAATAAAATTAAAGAGTTTGGCATTGCCAGGAAAAGGACTGTCTGACGTATTGCATTCGGGAAATTTTCTTACTTCTTTCTTTAATTAAAGAGTTCTTCAGCAAATTACAATCCTCCAGTTTACATTTCAATCAGACAGGGAATGTGGTGAAGAAATAATGAAGGCTAATGCAACTGAGATTTATACTTAGCTCAGTCTCTACTTCAGTTTACAGCCCCATTTATTGATGTCCTTCCTTTCCACTTTTCTTTGTTGATTTTATCCTGCAGACAGAATTCCCCACCGGACTCATACTAAATGACATACTTACACATTTTCTTAAGTAGCTTAGAACGGGTCAAGCTATTCAAAACAGCTAAGTGTAATACAATCTCTTCTCTCAGCAATCACTTGGGAAAGCAAAATGAAAATAAACTGCAGTCAATTCAGAAAACTCGGAAATTCCGAGAAATTTCAGATGGGCTGGAGCAGGTTGTACTTAGGGAGAAAGTACAAAGTCAAGATATGAACTTCGACCACTCTCTCCCAGTCAATATCTTATCAAACATTTCAAGTTTCCTGACCTATCATCCTCCTTTTCATTATTGACATCCAATCCCACCACAATTCCATCCCCCTGCAGGGTCACTCAAGTGGTCAAGGACTCACTACTTGAACAGAGGTTGAACAATTCCTTTCCACTATCACCCTCCTCCATCCAACTAAACGTGTTCTCTCAATTAACAATGTCTCCTTTACTTGGTCCCACTTCTTCCAAATGAAGGGGTACATATACCTGCATTGCCCTAGTTACCATTGTCTCTTTATGGGGAGTGTGGAATGTTCCTTGTTCCAGTCATACTCAGACCCCTGCTGTCAACTTCTGTTCTATTACATCAATAACTAACTCAGTGCTGCTTCCCACTCTCATCCTGAACCAGAAAAATTCATCAATTGTTCTTCCAATTTCTACCCTTCCTCACCTTTACATGATCCCTTTCTGACATTTCACTTCCTTTCCTGAACTTTTCAATCTCCATTTCTGGGGACAGGCCATCTAACTAATGTTCATTTCAAGCACACCAACTCCCACAGATATCTCATCAGCACTTCCACACAGCCTGCTTCCTCTAAGGACTCTAATCCATTCCCCCCGTTCTCAGTAGCTATTCTGACAACCTTACCTTCCACAACTGCACTTCTGACATGATCTCTTCCTTGCTTAACTGAGGATTCCTCCAGTTATGTTTCCCCTGGCTTTCAACTGTGTCCAGCCCATTTCTTGCACATTTGCCCTTGCTCCTTCCCCTCCATCCCAGAACCACAATATGGTTTCCCCTTGTCCTCACTTTCCACTTCACCAGCCTTCACAAAGGATCACCTCCATTTCCAACACCTCCAGTATGATGCCACCACCAAATACTTCCTTCTTTTCCCTCCTGGAATCCCTCTGTGAAATTCTGATCCACTCCTCAAACAACCCCATTATCTCATCTATTTCCAACTGCACCTTCTAATGCAACATCTATCCCTTTACATTCCCTTTCCTCATTTTCCACACTCCCAAACAAAACTACCTGATGAAGCAGCGGTTTGATTCTGCTACTGTCAATCTAGGTGACTGTATCCACTGCTGTCAACACCATTTCTCCTGCACTGGAGAAATAAAATGCAGGCTGCTATGTGGAACAACGCAACTTAGTCTGCAAGAATGACATTGACCTTCCAGTTCCTTCTTATTCATTTGTTCTCTAACACATCCTCCCTCAGTATAGCTATGAGATACTCCTCTAACAGTAATGCAACTCCCCCACCCTTTTTAACCTCCCTTTCTATCACACCTGAAACATCTAAAACCTGGGAAATTTAGCTGCCAATCCTGCCCCTCTTTCAGCCAAGTCTCTGTAATCATGGTTCCAAGTCATAACCAAAGCTCTAAATTCATCTCCCTTGCCTATTATACTTCTTGCATTGAAACACATGCATTTCAGACAACCTCCCCTGCCTTTTTCAGCAGCGTTTCCCTGCCTGTTCTTGTTCTTAGTAACGTTTGCCTTGTTTTCTACCGCTCCCTCAATTTCTGCATCTCCTACCCTACTCCTCTGGGTTCCCATCCCCTGCCACACTAGTTTAAACTCTCCTCAACCACTCTGCCAAGTATCTCCCCCAAGGTCATCGGTGCCAGTCCTGCCCAGATGTAACCCATCTAGTTTGTACACATCCCACTTCCCCCAGAACCAGTCCCAATGCTCCATGAATCTGAAAACCTACCCCTCACACCATCTTTTCAGCCACATATTCATCCTTTATAGCCTCAAGGCACTAATAGTAATCCTGAGATAACTACCTTTGAAGTCCTACATTTTAACTTTCCTCCTAATTTTATATTCTGCTTTTATATTTAAAAAAAGGATGAGGTCATATGTTGTCAGTACCAACTACATGTACTATGGCCACTCCCCCTCCAGCATGTCCTGCAGCCACTCAGACATCCAGAACCCTAGCACCAGGGAGGCAACACACCATCCTGGATTCTTGTTTGTGGCCACAGAAACGCCCGTCTATTCCCTTTAACCTTTCTAATTAGAAAAACCCACAATTGTAATGGTTATTAGGACCTCCTAGGAGTTTGACTTCATTGACTTGGGCAGGCACGGAGAAATTTCCTGGACTTGTACCTAAATTATTCTCAGGTAGTATCAGAGATAAAAGGTACAGCAGATGCTGGAGAATCATTTTTCTGATGAAGGGTCTAGGCCCGAAACGTCAAGTTTTCCTACTCCTATGATGCTGCTTGGCCTGCTGTGTTCATCCAGCCCCACGCCTTGTTATTCTCAGATAGGTTGCTTCTAGATTTTCCATGGTTACGGAAGGATCTGGGATGTGGGGATGCAGATCAGTAAGATCAGAAGACCATAAAATGTAGGAACAGTAGCAGGCCATTCAATCTATTGAGTCTGCTCTGCCAATCAATGAGATCATGAATGATCCAATGATACTCAACACCATTTTCCTGCCTTTTTCCTGTAGCCCGCATTTCCCTTACTGATTAAAAATCAGTCTCTCACAACTTTGAATGTACTCAAAGGGATGTTTATGCTATCACCATTGTAAAGAATTCCATACTCACTACCCTTAGAGAAGAAATTCCTCCTCATTTCTGTCTTAAAATGTGTGATCCCTTATTCTGAGATTTTATTCTCTTGTCCTAGATTCTCCCACAAGGGGAAACAACCATGCACATTCACCCTGTCAAGCCCCCAACAGTCTTGTATGTTTCAACAAGATTGCCTCTCATTCTTCGACATTCTAATGAGTATAGGCTGTGTTGCAGGTCGAGGCACATGCAAGTACCCAAATGAGCAAACTTGATGAAATACATTTTTTGAAGCTCTCACATATTCATGCCTAAACTTTTATCTTTTATGGAAACTAGGTGGAGACAAAGTTAATTTAAGTTAATAAAATATAAGTGACACAATTTGCTTTTTATGTCCTGTAAGTTAAGATAGTTTGCTAACGTGTTATTTCAGGAACCAGAGAAAGGTCAAGGGTTGGGTATGTGATTAAAGTCACCTATCCTGATTGGTGACATTATTGTAGCTGGTTACTCGGAGAAACATTTGGCTTAGCACGAGATTCAAACAGATGTTAAGTCAGAATTCAAATGTTATAGAGATCTCTAGATCTTTGTGAGCACTTTCTTCAAGGTAAATAGAGAGCGTTAGCACTTTGCCACTGACCATGAAATCTATACAATTAAGTTCTAGAAATAACTCCCCTTTTTCTGTAAAGGGACAGTTGACTATCATAGATTAGCATTTTGTATGCTTTTATATTGTTGTAAAGTACCAAAATAACCTAATTGCTGCCTCAACTACCACTGTTATTGAAAACATGACTGTGTTCCCATAGAAATGGTAATAAGAGATAAAATGAACTTTTAAATCAAGACAAAAAGCTTTAAAAGTCCAATGTCTAGCCAACAAGTTCCCAAATCTTATCAAAAAGGTAGATTTGTCACAAAATGAAAGATAGGCTGTTATTGGATATATTTTGGGTTATACCAACTGGCACATTATACCAATCATATCTAACTTCCATAAGTTGCTTAAAAGGAACCCAAGGAGAAGTCCATTTGGCATCCTCCCAGAAGCTGCTAAAGTCCAAATATTAACACTACTCGGGAAATTAAAAGTGTACTGATATGTTTACATATAGTACTGTTTAAGAGTGAAATCTTGAAGTGGATGAGAATTTTGACTAAGACTCCTACTATGGTTAATTTGAACACATTAGGTCAGAGTTCTCCATTTTCATTTGAATTTTTTTTTTAAATCAATGAGATTCGTGATGGCCAGTCCATCATGCCTTAGGGCAATTTTTCTCTTTCAATTTTCTGCTCTTCATCTCAATTATGTAAACAGATTCTTGGCAGCATTCTTGGGGATGCTGGAGAGGTGAAAGCATTCACCATAGCTGCGATCTTTCAAGATGTGCCAAGGCATGAACGCTGATTGCCCAGGTGCACACCACTTCAGATGCTGCAAACCAGGAATGACCCCTCACCCTCTGATGCTAGAGCCTCTACATTCAAGACGTGACCAAGGGGAAAGCTCTTTGCGGACAGGGACTTGGAAGTTTTGGGGGATGGGATAGTGGAGAGGGCAGTCATCGTTTTTCTAGCCAACTGCCACAGAAGGCCTTGTCACCAAACATAACCAGCTCTGGGCACAAACTGAAGCCTGGGTCAATATGGTGTCCTGAGTGTTTGGAAGATCCAGCAATGCAGAAAGGAGGTCAAGGGTAGGTGTCACCATCTTCTCTCTGGTACCTCACACTCCCAGAGCTACAACTCAGTCAAACTCTACCACTGCCACTACACACACCTCTCACCAAGGCTCATGGACTACTACATTCAAGATTACATGCATCAGTGAACAGCGCTCACCTACCTTATCTTTACAAAATACTAATCCTTTCTGACCTCTGTTTCCTTCTCAATCACTGGGAAATCCTCACCATCTTCTCTTGCTCACGTAACACTTAACTATTCATCCATTCACTTCCATCATACTCAGTCCCTCCCTTTGTCACACTACTGATGTCTAAACACCTTGACCTGTAGGATTAACAGGGGCCCAATCCCTGGACTCCAAGGACACGGATTCCCAAACTCTGGAAGAACCAAGTGCCTGACTGACAATGGTTGAGCCCTTTAAGATGAGCCCTTTGGCTGACTGCGGTGGCATTCCCTGACTGACCATAGTCCATAGACCATAATACAGACTGCTCCCCTTTTACTTTCACTCTTGGCCATTTGCTTCAAGCATATGCAGGGCCTGCTGCCCAAACTGCTGTCAAATGCTGCAGATGTGACATTGACATAGTATGTGCTACACAGTGACATGTCCAGCCCCTTGACAGTTTCAGTGCTCCCCTCCAAGACGCACTGTCTGCTTCTTTCTCGCTGTCTTGAAAAGCAATGCAAGTCACAGAAGCTGGCAGCCTGTAATTGAAGAGTCTGCATACCAAGAAAGCAATATTTAGGTAAGCTGATGATATCTGTTAATATGACCCACAGAGAGCCTGGTAGTCCATAAGTCAGTGACTGAGAATGTGCTAAGAAAGCAACGCAGAGTAGACAGAGGCTGGTATTCTCGAAGTAAACGCGCAGTGAATGTGAAGAAAGCAAGCTCAGAACCATAAAACACATCTTGAGTAAGTGCATGACATGAATATGTGACCCTGCGCACAAAGTAAATTGACAGAAGCATGTCTCTGATCTCTACAGTGTTGAAGGGCTGAGGTGTCCAAGAGCAGGCATAATGGTGTGGTATGGCTAGTATTTTAATGCAGATTTCCGTGGACAAAGGGTTAAGGATAATGGTGACCACGCTGCATGCAACTATGTTGTTGAGGAGCTATTGTATGATAGCTAAGACAAACATTCTGAGCTGTAACTTTGATCTTTGTCAGGAACTTACATAGAACAGTACAGCACAGGAACAGGCCATTCAGCCCACCATGTCTGTCCCAACTATGATCCTATTCTAAATTAATCCCATCTGTTTGCACATGGTCCATATTGCTCTGTCTGTCTAAATGCCTCTTAAACTTTGTTATCGTATCTGCTTTTACCACCTGCCCTGGCATCGCATTTCAGGCACCCTTTGTATAAAAACTTTCGTCCCATACCTCCTTTAAACTTTCCCCCTCTTGCTTGAAAACTATGTCCCCAGTATTTGACACTTCCACCTCAGAAAAAGAGACTCTGACTATCTGCACTATTCATGTCCCTCAGAATTTCATATACTTCTGTCAGGTCACCCCCTCAGCCTCCAAAGCTCAAGCAAAAACAATCCAGGTTTCTCTCCTTATAGCTAATATACTCCAATCCAAGCAACATCCTGATAAACTTCTTCACCCTCTCCAAAGCCTCCATTTCCTTCCTTGAGTGTGGCAATGAGAACTGGACACGGTACTCCAAATATGGTTGGCCAAAGTCTTATAAAGTTGCTACATGACGTGCCAACTTTTATCCTCAATGCCCTGACCCATGAAGGCAAGCATGCCATAAGGCCTTCTTCACCACCTTATCCACTTGTGTTACCACTTTCGGGGAGCTATGGACTTGGACCCCAAGATCCCTCAGGGTCCCGCCATTTACTGTATACTTTCCTCTTGTATTTGACCTCCCAAAATGCATCAGCTCACACTTGTCTGGATTAAACCATCTGCCATTTTTCTGCCCAACTTTCCTAGTTGATTTATATCCTGCCTGCATCTTTTGACATCCTTCACATGACCCACATTTCCACCAATTTTTGTGTCATCTGCAAGCTTATCAGACCATTGGCATTTTCATCCAAGTCATTTCTCTATAACAAAATAGAGATCTAAGCACTGATCCTTGCAGACCTCCACAGGTTACAGACCTCCAGTGAGAAAAACACCCCTGCACAACTACCTTCTGTGTTCTACGGCCAAGCTAATTTTGTATCTAACTTCCCAATTCATCATGGATTCCATGCAATTTGATCTTCTGGACTAGCCTACTGAGGAACCTTGCAAAATGATTTAGTAAAATTCATGCAGACAACATCCACTACCTTGCTCTCAATCATCTTCGTCATTTCCTTAAAAAACTCAATAAAGTTTGAGAGATAAGACTTCCCCTGCATAAAGCTTCACTGATTATCCCTATTTAAGTCCATTCTTCTCCAAATGTAAGTGAAATCCTGTCCCGAAGAATCTTCTCCAGTAACTTCCCTACCACTGATGTAAGGCTCACCAGCCTATAACTTCCTGGATGCTTCAGAGTCATACAGCATAGAAACAGACCCTTCAGTCCAACTAGTCCATGCTGACCATGTTCCCAAACTAACTTAGGCCCACCTGCCTGCACTAGGCCCATATCACTCCAAACCTTTACTATTCATGAATTTATTCAAATGTCTTTTAAACATTGTTACTGTACCTGCATTCACTTTCTCTGACAGAGCGGTTCATGTATGGATTGAACTACATAAAACAGTTACCCCTCATGAGTTTTTTTAAAATCTTTCTCCTCTCACCTTAAAAATATGCCCCCTAGTTTTGAACTCCCCCACCCTAGGGAAAAGACCCTTGTCATACACCTTATCTATGCCTCTCATGATTTTATAATTATCAATAAAGGTCACTTATCAACCTCCTGTCCTCCAGTGAAAGGAGTCCCAATCTTTCCCATCTTTTTTTATATCTGAAACCCTCCATTCCAGCAACAAGGTGGTAAATCATTTCTGAACCCTCTCCAGTTTAATAATATCCTTCCTATAGCAGGCGACCAGAACTGCACACAGCACTCCAGAACAGGCCTCACCAACATCCTGTACAACCTCAAATGACATCTCAACTCCTATACTCAGGAGTCGAGCAATGAAGGCAACACGCTAAAAGCCTTCTTAACTACCCAGTCTACCTGAACAAAGGATCAACATCGGCTATTCTCCCATCTTCAGGGACCTCTGCTGTAGCCTAGAAGGATACAAGATCTCTGTTAAGGCCTCAGCTATCTCTTCCTTTGCCTCCTCAGAATCACAGAATAGCTCCCGACAGGTCCTCGGGGCTTACCTGCCTAAAGTATCAATATACCCCTCCCTAAACTTACCATCATCCTTCTCTTTTGTGAACATCAATGTGATGTAAAAAAGGACCTCGCCCACATTCCTGTGGCCGTTCCACATAAATTGTCTCTTCTGACCTTGAGTGGGCCTTCCCTTTCCCTATTTACCTTCTTGCTCTTAATATAAAGTACCTTGGGATTCTCCTTAATCTTACTTGCCAAAAACATTTCATGTTCCCTTCTAGCCTTTCTTCTTTAAGTTCTTTTCTGTTTCTTTTATACTCCTCAAGAGCCTCGTTTGACTTCTGTTTTGTAAATCTTACATACGGTTCCCTTTACTTTTTAACTAAACTTATAATAGCTTTCATCAGCCAAGTTTCCCAAATTTTGCCATCCTTATATTTCATCCTCTGAGGAACATACTGGTCTTGAATTCTGGTCAACTGGCTTTTAAAAGACTCACATATCAGATGTCGGATTTACCTTCAAAAGAACTGCCCCCAAACCATTTTTCAAATTCCCGCCTAATACTGTTGTAATTAACCTTGCCCCAATTTAGCACTTTCACCCGTGGACCTGCCTTATCCTTTCCATAATTCTGTGAGCTTTAAGATAGTTATGATCATTGTTCCCATAACGCTCGCCCACTGAAATTTTGATTACCTGGCCAAGCTCATTTCCCAATACAAGGTTTAATACAGTCCCTTCCCTAATTGGGCTGATCTGCATTTTGTTTCAAGAATCCCTCCTGAATGCATAAATAACTGTGTTATCTAAGCTCCAGGCATTAAGGGAATATTGAGGAAATTAAAATCACTCTCTACCATAACCCTGTTGTTTTTACATCTTTCCACGATCTGCTTACATATGTGTTCCTCTAACTCCTGCTGACCAACAGGAGGCCGATAATATAACCTCCATTATAGTGATTGCACCATTCTTATTGCTAAACTCTACCCATGTTCGCTAGCTGGGCGAGCCCCCCAAGATGTTGTCTCTTTGTCATGCTGTGACATTCTCCTTGATCAGCAATGCAATATCCTTCTCCATCATGCCCGAAACATCCAAACCTGGGAACATAGTTGAGGGAAGGGCAGGACTGGCAGCTCTAAGTTTCAGTAATGGCTACCACATAATAATCCCTTACTAATCCAGGCTCTGAGCTTAACAGCCTTAACTCTCATACTCCTTTCTTAAAATAAATATATTTCAGACCACTAGTCCCACTATGTCCATTAACCTGGTCCTGTCTGTTCTTCCTACTTGACCTTTTTCATTTAGCCCCTCTCTTCAAACACTCTAGATGCTGATCTACTGCTATGCTCCCACACCCCTATGTCACGCTGGTTTAAACTCTCCCAAGTGGCACTAGCAAACCTCCATGCCAGGATATTGGTGCATCGCCAGTTTAGGTAGAATTGTCCTTCTTTCACAGATCCAACCTGCCCTGGAAGAGATCCCAATGATCCAGATACCTGAATCCCTCCTTCTTACACCAGCTCTTTAGCCCACATTCAACTGTATTATCGTCATATTTCTGGCCTCACTACCACATGGCATAGGGGGTAATCCTGAGATTACAATCCTAGAGGGCCTGCTTTCCAACTTCCTACCTAGCTCCCTAAATTGCCTTTGCAGCACCTCATTTCTCTTTCTGCGACATGGTGGCTAAGTGGTTAGCACTGCTGCCACACAATGCCAGGGACCCAGGTTCAATTTCAACCTCAGGCAACTGTCTATGGAATTTGCACAGTTCTCCCTGCATCTGTGTGGGTTTCCTCCAGGTGCTGTAGCTTCCTCCCACAGTCCAAAGATGTGCGGGTTAGGTGGACTGGCCACGCTAAATTGCCCAGTGTCCAGGGATGTATAGGTTAGGTGGATAAGTCATGGGAAATGCAGGGTTATAGGGATGGGTGGGGTAGGGTGGGGAGGGGGAGGTGAGGGGACCTAGCTAGTTGAGGTAGGATGTTCTTCAGAGAGTCAGTGTGGACTTGTTGGACTGAATAGCCTATTTCCACATTGTGGGGAATTCTATGATTCTACGTCGTTAGTAACAATATGGACCAAGACCTCTTCCCACTCAGAGACAGAGCCAGAGCCATTCTTGACCCTGGCACTAGGAAGCAAGACACCAACCTGAAGTGTTGCTCGCAGTCACAGAAATGCCTATTTGTGCTCCTGACTATACAGTCCCCTGTCAGTCTACTGTTTTCCAACACTTTGGCCCTTCCTACTGTGCAACTGTGCCAAATGATCTGGCTGCTGCTGCTGCTGCTGCTGCTTTCCTCGGAGGCCATTCCCCTGCAACAGTATCCAAAACAGTGTAACTCGGTCAATTTTTCAGTCATGACATCACCTCTAGAGCTCTGCCTCTGGATTCAGCTCACTCCCACCACCCTGACTGACCCCAACCCCGCTCTGGCTGACCCCACTCCTCAGGCATTTATCTGGTAGCTCCAGCCACTGCTCAGTCCCAGGTTCATGCTGCTGTGCTGCGCCATCCCTGTGAAACAGCAGTGTGGAGAGGAGAATTGGAAATGCCACATTAAAAAAGGTGAGTTGGAGCTGTAAAGTGATGCAAATAAAAAAAGGTAGCCACCACTCAACAGCAAGACTCTAAAATTGCCATTTAAGGCTCGGATTAGAAAAATTTCTCTCAACATTGAGAGACCAAATTGTTTTCTCCCCCAGTCTCATCACATTTACCCACTTCCCTGCCATTGCTCACACCACACCAGAGGGGGGAAATTTCCAATTAATGTTTCCCTTGGTCTGTAGCTCTGCCATCTCTAGCTGAATTTATTCTGGGTGTTATCAATGGCCTCTTACTTTCAACCATGCCTGCTGCAGAATCCTGCCATGTGCATTATCACAGAGCTCCACCTTCCCAAGAACTGTCCAAGGTCTGAACTTTTGAAAATCTGACCATCCTACGTTAATAGCAACATCACTCTGTTGCTGTCTGAAAGGAGAACTCAAAACAAAATAAGAATACATATCTTGCTCCTCCTGAGGCTAAAACTCCATCCTCACCACAAATGTTTAATTCCACTTTGTAGCAAGGAACCTGCCTCCCCTCCCTGTTGGAAGCAGATGGATAACTGGTTATAGCGCACAAACATCTGCAATCTTGAGAGAATTTGACAGAGTGGATACTGAAAGAATGTTTCCTCTTATAGGAGAGACCAGAATTAGAAAACAAATTTCAAAAATAGAGTTCCACTATTTATGATTGACATGAGGAAAAATGTTTCTCTCAGAAAGTCTTTAGTCCAACTAATTTTCTTCCCAAGAAAGCAATGGTCACTGAATATTTTTAAGGCTTAGTTAGATAAATGCTTGATTGATGAGGTAGTCAAATGATACAGGGGAAGAAGGGAAAATAGTGGCCACATTAGGATCTGCCATGAACTTATCAAGTAGCAGAATTAGGGCAAAATGCCCTACTCCAGCTCCTAACTCGTATGTTCATATTTACATGCATACCTCAGAAACTTTGTCCTATTATGCATGATGCATGCCACTTCCTCCTGCTGGCTCCCTCTGTGCAGCCTCAGTCATGCCCCTAGTCAGGTCACAGTTACCCACCCACTGATCATTCCCAGCCCAGCCCAGTCAGGGAAAGGCAAATTGATGGCAAATTCTAACATAAATTTTTTCATTTGTTTTTATATTCACTCATAGGACATGGGCATCGCTGGCTGGGCCAGCATTTGTTGCCTGTATCTAGTTGCCCATGACAAAGTGGTGGCGAGCTGCCTTCTTGAACTGCTATAATCCATGTGCTGTAGGTTGACCCACAATGCCCTTATAAAAAGGAAACTCCAGGATTTTGACCCAGTGACACTGAAGGAACGACGACATATTTCCAAGTCAGGATGGTGAGTCGTTCTGAGGGGCACTAGCAGGTGTTGGTGTTCCCATGTATCTGCTGTCCTTGCCCTTCTAGATGGAAGTGGTCATGGGTTTGGAAGGTGCCGTCCAAGGATCTTTGGTGAATTTCTGCAGCAAATCTTGTAGTCAGTGCACACTGCTGCTACTGAGCATTGGAGGTGGAGGGAGTGGATGCCTGTCAGTTGGCTGCCAGTCAAGCAAGCTGCTTTGTTCTGGATGGTGTCAGGCTTCTTGAGTGCTGTTGGAGTGCACTCATTCAGACAAGTGTCAAGTATTCCATCACACTCCTCACTTGTGCATTTGTAGATGGACAGACAGACTTTGGGGAGTTACTTGCTGCAGTATTCCTTGGCTCTCACATGCTCTTGTAGCTACAAGATGTGGCAAATCCAGTTGAGTTTCTAGCCAAAGGTAACCCCAAAGATGTTGATAGTGGGGTTTCATTGATGGCAACACCATTGAATGTCAGGGGGCAGTGGTTAAATTGTCTCATGTAATTGTGAGATAGTCATTGCTTCGCAGTTGTAGCATGACTGTTAGTTTATTTTCTTAACATATCCTAGTAAAGCTTCACAAATTGTAAGCAGTCATCACTGGGAGATAAATGCCAATTCTGGTAGACTCCCATCAATCCAGAAGGATTTACAGCCCTATCTGTAAGCATCAAAAGTGTAAATATTCAGGAATTGTGCGCAAAGGCTAGATTCAATGACCAAAGATCTTCTTATCAATGGCAAAGGTGTGGCTTATGTGTTTAAAGCATGTAACAACCTTTTCTATCTGCTGCAGCATGAAATTAATTGCCCACCCAACTGTAGCATGGAGCCAGCAATACAGTCAGTCACAGGATTTACTGGCAATGTGCAATTCCACTGAATCTATACCTCTTTTGATGTCTTGAACATGTCATGGGGATGGGCAGGGAGAGTGGCCTTGCAGGTGGGACAGTGAGGATGAGCAGTGCCCAGGGGTCTTGGGGTGCTGAGTACATGTGAACAGTGCTGAGGGTAGGAGGTAGGCAGTGGGAAGAGGTCAGGTGTTGTAAGCAGTGCCAGATATATGGGTAAAGGCAGCTAGGGTATTTTGACACTCCTGCTATTTAAAGTGTTATGCTCGAGCAGGCTAGATGCCTCTGAAGCGTAGTCCTAAATAAATCAGTGCAAGGAACAATGCAAGTGCAGAGAACAGTCAAAGTTTACACGCTGAAAACTCCCAGTGGGACCATTGGTCTGGTGTTCCATTGGATATTTCTGGAAAACAGCAAGTTCTGGACTCAGCATAAATCAGCTCCTTGGACATTATGGTTCCATTGCTACTTTTGATAGCAAAGAACAGGTCAGTCTTTGCCACTATTAGGACCTTAAAATCTGACACGATTTTTCCTGACGGGCATTCCTGCTGGTTCATTTTTCTTATGTTCTGGCTGATGTAATCTGGATTGAATCGCTGGGGTGAATTTTAAAGTCACAGCCCTAACCATATGGCCAAAAAGCAGAAAACAGACACCAATCTGCCACAAAAAAAAAGCCGCAGCAGATTCAGAAGTATCCAAGTAACCCGTTTTTAAAAAAAAAAATTATACTTTGTGAATGAAAAATTCAAAAATATTCAATATTTTCTGTGTAGGCCTGGGAATATAGGAACTGAGGCCCTTTACCTCCCAGACAGAAAAACCAGCAAAGACAACTGATGCTTGGAAATCAAAGTACTGATCGTATTGTCTATTTTGAAGTATATGAAGCAACTTTTCCAAAGTTTTTTTTCCTGGGTAAGAAGGCCTTCGATGACAAGTGCTGAAAAGTTGTTTATTTTGCAGTTGAAAATTTAAACTTTTATGAACCTTGCAAAAACTGCCTCAAGGCTGGAGAAAGGCAAAGGATGAATAAAACAGCCTGGCAATAATCCAAATGAGTGGTCAGGATAAATACAGATACCACCTGTTGTTTTATTGCATGGATCCCAGAAAGCATTTAGATGACATCATGACTTGAGAGATTCCAGTTCTTGTCTCACCTTCAGGAATTACAGTGCAACAAAGTTAGTGCAATTTGTCAGTCAGCCAGCCATGTATTGTGTTACAGTCATGTAATGTAGCCAGGGCTTCAGTATACATGGAACCCTGGCACACACAATCTAAAGTTTGAGATCTTATAGACATTGAAAATAGTTAGGGTTGTCATGATGAGAAGTGTCTGTGATAAAAAAAAAATTGTGAAATATGTAAGTGTTTGAAATCTAAACTAGTGGCATATCACAGCGTTGGCTCATTTTATTTTAAGTAGTTTTAAAATAAATTAGGCCAGTCTTTCCAGAACCACGATTTAACGCAGTATATGTCAAAATGCAGGTGACTGCAGTGCTTCCTGACATCTTAATGCAGGTTTGTTTATATTGTGAAGGTGTACAGAGAGAAAACATTAACCATCAGCTGTGATAGGACCAAGGATACACCCTAGCGGAGACCGGCAGTTAGACACACCATTGTTCGGCCACTCTCACGTTATGATGGCTCAATCTGAATTATCAACATCTTTTCTCCCCCAGCACCCTACACCTCAACCCCACCTTCTGCCAAATATAGCATAAATGCTGCCCCCTCCACACTTCATTTCAGCTCCGATGAAGAGTCATCTAGACTTGAAACGTTAGCTTGCTCTCTTTCCGTGGATGCTGCCTGACCTGCCGTGATCTCCAACATTTGTTGTTTTCAGGACAGATTCCAGTACCTGCAGTAATTTGTTTCTAGGATATCTAGGGTCGGTTAGTAATTTAGTTCAAAAGCTTTTGGGTTGGAGTCTAACGCAAGTATGGTCTCTCCTAGAAAAGGAGATTGTTAAAAGAGACTATAGTTAAGGAAACAAGTTCGCTCAGTGAAAGCCTGCAGTTTAAAAAATTTCTAGACCACGAGTGCTTGATTATAACTCTACAATCAATGACAAGTATTGAAAGTCCAAGCTCTCAATTGGATGCGTAGACCAGGAAAAAAAAAAGAGATTTTAAAAGTTCACGGGACAAGATTTGAGAAAAAGCAGTTAAATTTATATGTTGGACAGGAAAAGAAACTTTAAGATTTTGATAAGTTATAAAAAGTGATGCAAGAGATGAGAGATATAAGGTACTGCAGATGCTGGAGAATCCGAGATAACAAGCATGGGGCTGGATGAACACAGCAGGTCAAGCAGCATCATAGGAGCAGGAAAACTTGACGTTTCGGGCCTAAACCCTCCATCAGAAATGGGGGAGGGGAAGAGGGTTCTGAAATAAATAGGGAGAGAGGGGGAGGCGGATAGAGGATGGATAGAGGAGAGGATAGGTGGAGAGGAGGCAGACAAGTCGAAGAGGTGGGGATGGAGCCAGTAAAGGTGAGTGTAGGTAAGGGGGTAGGGAGATATCTACTAACATCATCCCGCCCCCTTGACCTGTCAGTCCTCCCTGGACTGACCTATCTCCTCCCTATCCCCCTACCTACACTCACCTTTACTGGCTCCATCCCCGCCTCTTCGACTTGCCTGCCTCCTCTCCACCTATCCTCTCCTCTATCCACCTCCCCCTCTCTCCCTATTTATTTCAGAACCCTCTTCCCCTCCCCCATTTCTGATGAAGGGTTTAGGCCCGAAACGTCAAGTTTTCCTGCTCCTATGATGCTGCTTGACCTGCTGTGTTCATCCAGCCCCATGCTTGTTATCAAGACATGAGATTTTGTTTTGCTGTGTGTGTTTTGTAAATTTTCAAACTGTATCATATTTACACGGCTTGGCTTGGTTTATTTTGTTCGTACAAGAAGCTTTCGTTTTATTGCTAAATCAACTCTGCAGCACTGTGTGCTTGCATTTCTGTGAAAAACAACCACATTAAAATTAAAAGTAAAAATAAAAATAAAGAAATTATGATCTATCAAGCGAGCTTCTATTCTGTGGTAATACTAGCTGGAATCATAAGGCTGTTTATAAGCTTCAAGACATTGGTCACAACAAGAATCGATTTTGACAGTATAAGTTACAAGGGCTAACATATGGGGGAAGTACTCAGACAATATCACACTAACAATTGTGTTTGATCCAAGGCAGCCAGTTGCCGCTCTGGTATACATATGGAAAGGGACCAGTGATATTCAAGAATAACTATTGATTAAACCGCATACTTATTCAGCATAGTTGTGTAGCTAGAGTAAGACTAGAACTTGGATACTGTAGTCCAGGCAATGGGAGGGGCTCTACAAAAGTTCATACAGCACTTTGATCTTGTACATCAGAGCTAGACTCAGTCAAGTGATCACAGAGCATCTAAGGTATCAGGCTAAATTGAATTTTAATTTGTATCGCCCGAGTATCAACAACAGCAACTAATCAATTGTCCAAATACTGAAGAAACCAATGATGTGGAAATGCTGGTGTCAGAGTGGGGTGGGCAAAGTCAGAAATTACACGACACCAGATTATAGTCCAACAGGTTTATTTAAAATCACAAGCTTTCGGAGTGTGCTGCTCCTTCATCAGGCGCAGTGAGACAGCACAGCACGCAGTCAAAGTTTATAGGCAGAGAGATCAAAAGATCATACAAGTTGCGTGAGTGGACTGTCAGATGATAAGTCTCTGCAGGTGACCAGGAGTGTTAGACAGGGAGTCGCGTGCCAATAGCTAAGGGATGACCAGTGAAGGGATGACCTAGAATTGAATTAAGTGAGACAGAGAGATGATTACATCAAAGTCAAAAATAAAGATGGTGCTGGGGACAAACCAAATGACTGGAATAACACAACAGGTCTAAAAATTGCATGCCGTGGATCTAACCAAAGTAATAAAATAACTCAAAACTATACAAACTAATTAAGGTAGACAGATCATAACAATTTATCAAGGTGAAGTTCTCAAAAACAGGATAGTAAGGAAAATTGTACAGATGCAGTGCAGTGTGGTGGGATCACATATAGCATGACATGAAAACAAGATCGCGATTGAGCCATCTTGACGGGTATGGAACTTGCTATCAGTCTCTGTTCAACGATTCAGTGTTGTTGTGCATTTCAAAGTCTGCCTTGGATAACGCTTACTCAAAGATCAGTAGCTGAATGCCCTTGACCACTGAAGTGTTCCCCAACTAGGAGGGAACATCCCTGTCTGGTGATTGTTGTGTGGTGTCCATTCATCCATTGTCGTAGCATCTGCAAGGTCTCACCAATACGCTGTGCCTCACGGCATCCTTTCCTGCAATGTCTGAGGTAGACAACATTGGTATAGTCACATGAGTATCTGCCGTGTACGTGGCGGGTGGTGTTCCCACGTGTGATGGTATCGGTTTCAATGATCTGACATGCCTTCAGAAATTGCCATGACAGGGTTGCATGGTGTTGTAGTCAATGTTGTCCTGAAGGCTGGGTAGGTTGCTGCAAACAATGGTCTGTTTGAGGCAGTTGTTTGAAGGCAAGAAATGGTGGTGTAGGGAAGATCTTGGCAAGGTGCTCATCATTGGTGTGGTTGCTCTGCTCCAGAAATTCTGGAAAACAAAGGATACTCTATTGGTTGTATCCTGTGTCCGTCTTCTGAGGAGGTGCAGGATTTGTCAGTAGGGGATGGTTTCTTTAATAAGTTTTAGGGTGGAAGCGAGAGAAGAGCAGCATTGTGACATTATCCATGTGAATGTAGTAGAATGGATGTGTCCACCCTTGATGGAGGAGATATGCATGTCCAAAAATGAGACTGATTCTGAATAGTAGTCAATGGTAAGTATGATAGTGAGATGAAAAACTTGTTGATATCACTATGTAGTTGTTTCAGTGATTCCTCACCATGAGTCCAAAGAAAGAAAACGTTGCCAATGTATCTGGTGTATAGTGTTGGTCGGAAGTCCTGCACAGCAAAGACATCTTGCTCGAACATGTGCATGAAAATGTTGGCGTATTGGGGTGCAAATTTGGTCCCCATGGCTGTTCTGTGTGTCTGGATGAAGAACTGATTCTCAAAAAGGTGAAGACATTGCAGTAGAGGATGAAGCAAATATGAGTTGTAGGATGGTGTCTGGAAATTGGCGGTTATTGGTATTGACGACTGAGGCTGTTGCAGTGATGCTATCATTGTGGAGGATGCTGGTGTAGAGTGCTGAAACGTCCATTGTGACGAGGAACATTCCAGGTTCAACTGTTCCGTGGGTGCTATATTTCTGTAATAAATCTGTAATGTCGTGACAGAAGCTGGGGGTTCCTTGTACAATGGATTTCAAGATGCCCTCGACATAGCCAGAGAGTTCTCACACACAGTCCCATTGCCTGATACGATGGGACTTTCAAGTATGTTGGCTTTGTGTACCTTCGGAAGGCAGTAGAAGTTTTCTACGTAAGAAGTACATTACGATGTGCATCTTGCCTTCAAACAACCGCCAAACCTCAAACAGGCCATTGTTCACAGAAAACTACCCAGGCTTCAGGCTAACATCAACCACAACACCACACAACCCTGTCATGGCTATCTCTGCAAGACATGTCAGATCGTCGACATGGATTCTACCATCACACATGGGAACACCACCCACCACACGCACAGCAGATACTCCGTGTTGGCCTTGACTGTAGGCAAGGATGTCCTGAGGCATGGTATATTGGTGGGACCATGCAGACTTCAAGATACACAGCAGAATCGCCGAGCAGAGACTGACAGCCAAGTTCTGTACCTGTGAAGACGGCCTCAATCATGATCTTAGGATTCATGTCACATTATGTGTGGCCCCACCACACAGTTCTGTATCTGTAAAATCTTCCTTCCAGTCCTGTTTTGAGAGCATCACCTTGATAAATTGTTATGATCTCTCTATCTTAGTTTATACAGTTTTGAATTATTTATTACTTTGGTTAGACCCTCGGCATGTGACTGTTATACCTATCGTGTTATTCCAGTCATTTGGTTTGTCTCCAGCACCACCTTGTTTTAATTTTTTTTTGTAATTATCTCTCTGCTTCACTTAATTGGATTATAGGTCATCCAGCTGTTGACACTCGACTCACCTTGGTCACCTGCCGAATGTTATTATCTGACGCTCCACTCACAGTTTTATGATCTTTTGATCTCTCTGACTGTGTCAAAAACAAAGTTGCTGGAAAAGCTCAGCAAGTCTGGCAGCATCTGTGAAGGAGAAAACAGAGTTAACGTTTCGGGTCCAGTGACCCTTCCGCAGAACTCTGTGTGCTCTGCTCTCTCACTGCACCTGACAAAGAAGCTGCACTCTGAAAGCTTGTGATTTCAAACAGACCTGTTGGACTATAAACCTAGTGTGGTGTGACTTCTGACGTTGAAGAAAAAAATTCTGTTGGGAAGTGTTTTGTTTCTTGTCTGGATGTGAATAGCAAGGGATAAACAAAACAATAAAAAAAAGAGGCCTAAAGTGTCATAACCAGACAAGGTTTTGGAACATGGATACGAGTGCAGTCACATTTATTCAACAAAAGCAGTGAAGCAGACAGGATGGAAATAATGAAGGATAGTTGAAAGCCACCTCACTTAAGTAATACAATGCAATGTAATCTCCGTAAATGTTCTCTTGATTCCTAGATGAGTCCAACAGATTGGTAGTAAGCAAACATAATACCTCTGTTCAAGAAGGGGGCAGGGGGGTGGGGAGAGAGAAACCAGGGAACGATGGGCATGCTAGCCAGACAGTCAATGGGATAATGTTGACATTTATTCTTAAACAGCTAACAAGTACTTCAAAAATCAAAGTCTGATCACACAGAGTCAGAATGATTTTAGTTAAAAAAAAGGTTCTGAAGAAAAAAAAAATTGAAAAGTTAACCTTATTTCTCTTCCAAAAGATGCTGCTGGACCTACTGAGTTTCTCCAGCAATTTGTTACTGTTTCAGATTTCCCAGCAGCTACATTTTTATATTTTATTTACTGAGACACAAAACCAAACACATTTTTTAAAAAAGGTAAATCTTGAGAATACAAGAAATAAGAACATTCGAAACATTAAGAGGAGGACGACATTCAGTCCTTCAAGTCTGCCCCTCCATTCAATAAAATCATGGCTAATCTGCTCCAGGCCTCAACTCCTCTTTCATAGCAGATCATAACGCTCAACTTTTCAATATCTCAAAAGTCTATCAACCGCCTCTTTAAATACTTTCAATGATCTAGCTTCCATAATTCTTCCAGAGAGAAAATTCAAGTCATTTATTACAATCTGGGGTATGAAATTCCTCTGCAACTCAGTTTGAAGTATGTTTTTGAGTTTTTATTCTGTAACTGTAACCCCTAATTCTAGATTTCCTCACTGATGGGAACAATTTCTCAACATTTGCCCTTTCAAGCCCAGTCAGAATCTCACCCATCATTTGTCTAAATTCCCATGAATAATGTCCTAACCTTTTTGTCATTCTTGGTAAATCAACCCCTTCATTACAAGAACAAGCCAACGAATGTCTTTTGAACAATGTCAGTGAATCCTTTCTTAAATACAGTGACCAAAACTGTACACTGTACTCCAGACGTAACCTCACTACTTTGTACAGCTGTAACAAGACTTCCCTATTTTGAAACTCCAAACTCTTAGCAACAAAGGACAAAATTCAATTTGACTTAATTACATGCTGCACATGCATGCTAACTTTTTGCGTCTTATGCACAAAAACATCTGCGCTGCACATTTTTGGAGTCTCTTTCTATTTACATAATATTATGCCTTTTGATTCTTCCTATCAAAGTGCATGATCTCACGTTTTCCTTTATTAAACTCAATCTGCCAAAAAAACGTTTTTTTCCTCCACTCACAACCTATCTATACTTTCTTGGAGATTCCTTGTGACCTTATCATAGATGTATTCCATCTACTCTTGCATCATCAGCAAATTTAGACACATTATCCTCAGGACCCTCCAAGTCATTAATATAGATTGTAAATAATTGAGACTCCAAGTGTGATCCTTGTGGCGCTCATTTAGGTCTTTCCAACTTCAAAAAGCCTCATTAATCCTGATTCTCTGTCTACGTGTTAACTAATCTTCAATCCATGCAAATATATATTACCCCCAATACAGTATGTTCTTTGCTCAAGGCAGAAACAAAGAAGAGTACAAACAGGAATAGGCTCTTTGGCCCACTAAGACTGGCCTTCTAAATTAAAAATCTTTTGCCTCTGTGCAGCCTGTACCCCTCTATTCCATGTCTATTCACATATTTTTCAAGATGCTTCTTGAACATTGCTATTGTATTGGTCTCCTCCACCCACCTCTAGCACTACATTCCAGACGCACACCACCCTCTATAAAGATCATGCTTCTCATGCGTCCATTAAACTTACCCCCTTTTACCTTAAACCTATATCCTCTAGTAATTGACATTTCTACCCTGGCAACAATAGGCTCCGGCTATTCATGCCTCTCAATTTTGTAAATTTCCGTCCCCTCATCCTTCGACATTCAAGTGAAAACCCTTTGTGGCAATTTATCAAATGCCTTCTGGAAATCCAAATACATGATATCTAAAGGAAACCCCTTCATTAACTCTGCTTGCTGTATCCTCAAAAAAATTCTAGCAGATTTACTTTAGCTATTCCCTTTCTTTTCACATATTCATCATATGGTTCTTGCCATTTTATTTTCGTAAACACGTTAAAATAAAATTAGTTTTTTTAAGCAAGCTGCTACTGCTTCCTTAAAAATGTCCAGCCCTCTGGCCTGATACAAATTTTCCACAGCGTTTCATGCCTTAGTTTCTGATTTGTTACTCTCATTGAACATTTTTGTCAACCACAAGTGTTTCATTCTTCTCATCGGTGTCTTTTTTAAAAATATACTGTTAGGAAACAATCTGATTAAATGTCTGCAGATGCTCATCCACTGACCTTCCCCTTAGTCTATTTTTCCAAGCACGCTTTAGACAACTCTTCCATTGCCTTTACTTAAATTAAGGGGATTGATTTGAGGTCCAAATTGCTTCCCTCAAACTGTATTTGAAATTCTAGCATGTTATGTTTGCCACCTCTAATCTTAACATTATTACACAGTGCTAGATCTAAAATAGCCTGTTCCTGGCTAGGGTCAGCATTTACTGCTGTAAGAAACAATCCCTGTCTCCAAATTTATCTTCCATGTTACCCTTGGTCATCTGATCTGTCCAGTCAATATGTAGATTAAAATGAGCCATAACAATTGTCGCACCCTTCCTACTTTGTTCCATTATTTCCCAATTTATACCTTGTCCTACGGGGAGGCAGCTGTTCAGTGCCTATAGACAACACTCACTTGTGTTATTCCTGATTTCCATTCAAACCAATCCCACATCATAACCTATACTACAATTCATCATTGCACCAATACCTTTCAAAGCAGCTATTAATGAGGCAAGCTGTATCTAAATTTATTAATATATCAAATTGTTTTAACTTACTATTAACCATTTACTTGACAAGATTTAATTGCTGAGGGAAGAGTTGGGTTTTTTTTCTGTTATTTCCTTTAATGCTGTGCCTTACATTTTTCCCCCCCTAAACAGTTGAAAAAAAATTTAATAGAACAAGAATGTGGAGAATAAAGCAAAATAGCAAAGTGTCATTTTCACTGTGATTCTGCTCATTGTTTTAAATTGGAAAACAAAGTTTGTGAAGGCAATTCTTAATCTAAGAACATATTTGTACTTCACATCCCATTTCATACATCTGCCAAAAACAAAAATCTTGTTCTTCTTGGTCTGACATAAATTGAGTACCCACACTTGACTGTACAAAATTTCAACTGTGTTCAAACAGTTTATACTTCCCCAATTGGAATTTTATTTTTTGAAAACGTTATGGAGAATATCCTGCTCAATGGCATTCATCCTTTTATATCTTGGTCATCAAGCATGATTAGTGAGCAGATTGGAATCATGAATCAGATTACTGGTCTTTACCAATCTGAGTAACATTTTTATACAAATGTACCATATGATAAGTATTTTTTGTTGTTAATTACAAGCATCCAGTAATTATGGTTTCCACTGTCTTCAGTAATGGTAACAAGCTGGGCACTGTAGGAGGAGACAAACTTTTCATAAGAGAAGTCATCATGTGATGTACTAAATTTAGGAACTACATTAAATCTAAATGACTTGATTTTTGTAATTATATTTAACATGGTCTCAAAACTATACTATAAACTAGTAACACAACCAAGGGATGGAGATAATAAACAGAAATCACAAGAATTGCTTAGTAATATCACATCACCCACATTGGTGTTACTATTCTGAAACTGATTTTAGTTTATAAATACTATATGCACATAAATTTTAGCATTTCATACAATTTTCTGCTGACAAAGACAAAGACAAAGACAAAGTTGTCTAAACCAGCAAGCAAATAATGTGATTTAATAGGTACAATACTGCTTGACATGACCAGCAAGGGTAATTATCAACACTTATTTTATTAAGAAAAGACTTTGATTTCATGTCTCTTTTTAGTCATGTTTAAGTTCTATATTACCAATGATATAGATTATTACTGTTTTAGAATGAGGTTGCTGGCACAGATAACAGTTTAGCTGTTTATTTGGAGTGTTGTTCCTAAGGCAGGCAGCCATTCAGGACAGCTGTCAAGATATAACTGTGCATATACAGTGTTGTGTCCATGTGCAAAAATCCCTGTGACATTGACAGGAATCTCAATTGTGCCCATATGCAGGGTCGACCCAGCACAGGTGAGAACATGAAATTGTTGCAGCATTGAATTATGGATTTTAGACTTCCCAACACTGTTTGTGGATCTTAAAATTTCCTAGGGGTCCTTAAAATAGTACAAAAAGTTTCAGAGCTCCAGTCACGTGCGCTGTATGCAAACTGAGTGGTGCAAATACTGGTTTTCTGCACACGTGCACTCATTGTCCCACCTGGCAGTGGTGTGGTCCATGAATGCAGCCTTATTTAAACAGTGCCTTCTGCTCAACTGGAATCTCTGTACACTTACCAGAATACCAACTTCCATTAATAAAGCAGGAGTTCACCCTGAAAAAGAAGAGAGGTTGTGAGGACAAAGGGTGCTGCAATATGCCAGAAATCACCATGATTAGCATGTGTTTCAATTCATGTTCAATTGCAGTGTGGATGCCAGGCGAGAGCAAGATTCATTTTAGTTCTAATGATGTTCTGTTTGAAAGGAATATCAACAACTGCTGTCTGGATTCTTACATGAAGATTTCAGTGATAGCACTGAAAGGATTCTGACATACTATAAATCAATCACTTTCTTCATAAATATGTGCAGAGAAAAAGACATTGGAATAACAAACTAGATTAGGTAAGGTTACTCAGAAAACAAATTAGGGTTCCCATAAAAACCGAAAGAACTGCGGATGCTGTAAGTCAGGAACAAAAACAAAGTTGCTGGAAAAGCTCAGCAGGTCTGGCAGTATCGGTTTTCTCCTTCACAGAGTTAACATTTCAAGAGCAGTGACCCTTCCTCAGAAGGGTTCCCATAGTTCAGGAAGATGTTGCATTAGTGGGATGTCATTTTCGTACACTTATAATCTTTGCAAACATTGGTACAAACCTGAAACCTCTGATTCTAACTTATAAAGACATGTATCAGTGCATCAACAGAAAGCTATATTATCACTGACAGATAACTTCTTAGCAGAAAAGTTACTCCTCCATGCACAGTATGTTCTCCAGTAAGAGCCATTTGAGCATGATACCACTCCCTACTGACCAAAATTTGTACCCAGCTCCTTTAATTGCAAAGTTTAAACCCTCAATCTGCTCTTCAGATCCTTCTGTGTTTTCACAGAACTTATTTTTGCAAATTTCTTCAACCACTCCACCCAAGTCGTTCTTTTTAAGCATCTTTCCTCCTCTCTTTATTCCACAACTGGAGAGAACGTCTTAAACCACTTGGCTAGATTTTCTTCACTTTACTCCCTAAATTCTTGACATTTATCTCCTTCCTTTTAACCCTTCTTAATTTCAATCTCTTCAACAAAGCCTTCTATCAGACTTCCTAATCTGGCTTCCTGGTTTAGAATCCATTTTCCTTTCACCTATGTGTTGCTTTTAAATTTGGAGACATGGGAAGCGTGTCCACTTGTATGCTGGGAGAAACTGTGAAGTAATTTCATTGGACTAGTAATCCAAAGGCTCAAGCTAATGCTCTGGTCCATCTCAGTAAAGGTGATCAATGTCACTTTAAAAAAATCCATCTATTTCACTGATGCCCTTTAGTGAAGGATTCTGCCAGACCCTTAACAATGACTCTTAAATTACCCTCTGAAATGACCTTGTAAACCACTCAGTGGTAAGGGCAATTAAGGATAGGCAACAAACATTAGTCTTGCCAAGAATGTCCACATGCTGCCGAAAAAAGTTTAAAACTGACACATTGATAGATCAGCATTTCTTTAAAACCCTTACGTTCTCATCTGCATGTTGATTATGGATGACGTGCAATATACTCTGCTTAACCTCTGAGAAGACCAAAGTTATTGTCCATCTCCCTGCCACAAACCCTTTCTCCTTGCCTCTTATTCCATGCAAGCGCCAAGCATGATATATAGTCTTGTTCAATGTAACAACCTCAGCTTCTTAGTCGGCCAAATTCCCACCAGAACCCAACAAGAAAACCATCAGCTTTCACCTCTACAACACAGCTTGAGGCAGATGAGGTCGGTAATTTGTTTCTGAAACTCTCATCGACGTTTTAATCAATTCTACATTCACCTATTCACATGCTCCTATTCCATTATTTTTGCAGCAATCTTACATTGTCTATGCTCTATAAATCAGGTCATTCTGCCGCAGCAGGTTCCTGCCCCGAAACGTCAACTTTCCTGCTCCTCTGATGCTGCCTGACCTGCTGTGTTCCTCCAACTCCACACTTTGTTACCAGAGTAAAATTTATCTTCACAGTCTTCTTCCTATTTTTGTAAACTCTTCCAGTTTTACATTTCACTCCCCTCAGCTCGCCAGGCTTTGCCTCTTGTGCACCCCACCCTTCAGCCTATCATCACAGCCATGTGCTAGCTGTTTTAGCCCCTGCCCTAAAAATTCCCACCCAAAACCATATACTCTTTTCCCTTGCTTAAGATCTTTCAATTCCATCACTCTGATAAAAGCTCCCCTCCTGCTAGTTTTTTTTTGACAGTGTATTCAGTTTTTACATAAACTTATTCCTTTTGGAAGTGCCTTGGGAAGCTTCTTTTTCCACTAGTAATAGCACTATAGTAACATGATGCAGAAAATGTTCAAGATTTTCCAGAGTGATTGAGTGGGACATCTCCCAGCAGCTATTCTTCTATTTTTGTTTTCTCTTTACTCTCCTTCTGAAAATTATTGTGCAATAAATTGCTAGAAATGCAAGCCAAAGTGAGCAATATATCTCATTTAATGAGATTTACGGCTAGAGAAATAAAGTTAGCAAGGACAGAGAAAGAATTAGGATAGATTTGAGTCAAGTTAGTCACAAAAAGAAAAAAAAAAGAGCAAAAAGGATTGGATTGAGTGCAGAACAGGAAAGGTTGGCTATTTGTAAAATAGCTTTTCCTTTTCAAGGAAGAAGGATTGTAGGAACATTAATCTAATTGTTTAAAAAAGTAATTTGTGCATCAGCTTTGAATTTTGCAGCAAACATAATACACATTAACAATGCAAATACAATGTTTGAATAACAGTACAATGTTTGGCACTCTCGGGGAGATTGATCAGCCCTTGCTTTTGCAAGGCAGCAGGATCAGCACACAGCATCCAAAAACTTGGGACAGTTCGCAACTCAGAAGAGGTCTCGCCTTCACCACAAATTATTGCATTATTTATATACAAGTGACAGCATCCACAATAAATTTTGTCAGTATGTTCTGGCCCCAAAACAAATATCTATTATGGGTAAGGTGAAAATTGAAAATATCTAGAGTACTCAAAGTACACCAATTTGAAAACTGGCAACTGAGGTAGACAATCCGCTTTTAGTGTTGTATCAGTTGTTAGCTTCTTACAACTATTTAATTTCTAATTATTTTGAATCAACCTATTCAAATGAGTCTCTTGGTCAAGTGGGACTTCAATCTGGACTCTCTGCCATAGAGGTAGGTACACTATCACTATATGTCCTGAGAACTTATTGGTGCTGATTGCCATTAGTGCAACACACAACCATCGAGCTCTTTAGAAAGTCCAGAGCTGTCAATCACCAGCGTGTTTTATGACCCTCAAATCGAATTTCAGACAATGTGAGCCAGCAGAGGAAGGCAAACAGAGGTCAGGAAACACTTAATCACCAATGAGAACCAGTGCAGGAAGACAAACTGACATCAATAAACATTACATTCACCATTAGAACCAGAACAGAAGTGAAAACTGGCAAAATAAAACACTAACATGACAGTTAATAAGTGCACATTGTAGAGAAGGGCAAATTCAATAAACATTATAATCACCCGATGAACCACAGGATATGTTGTAGATCCTAAGTATTTCCTAACACCTGCTCCATAATGTAAATGAACGAAATTGTTGTTTTTAAGATTATATTTCTCTTACAAAGCTGAGAAAGTGCCTTTAAAGTTCAACTTGACTCTTCCTACTGCAACCCTTTACCTCTTTAAGGCAACGCGTCAATTAATAGGGAAACCGTTACACACCAAGGAATGAACAGCAACGCAAGCACACTTCAGCTTTGCAAAAGCAGCTAATGTAGAATTACTGGAATAAAACGACACCATTTTAGACAGAAGCCATGTGTTGAAAATGCAAGTGTCTACATGGTAACAGGAGATTTTGCTGTAGCGAGAAGCTAAGAAAACCCGGCGGCAGCCATAAGCAGGAACATGAAACATCAGACTTCCGCATTGGCGTATTCCTCCTCTTCGGCTATACTCATAACATTACCAAGGTACGTGACAAAACATTTCAAATTGAATATTACATGGACTGCAACAAAATATAAAAAGCACTCACACAGGAAAGACAACGCAGCGTATTTTACCCTGGCAACACTCTACAAAGACTGACAAACACCCACTGACACCACAGCTTCTCCCAACCTGACGTCAGCGGTTCCTATCTTTGGCTTCTCCTAACAAGGAGGAGATTTAATTTGTTTATCGTTAATTATTGTTAAATCTGAGAACATGAACATATAATTTATATTTTTACTACTTTGTTGAGAATATGCACTGTAATTTATGCCATATTGTTAGAAGATAAATAGTTGAATGAAATAAAAAGCACTGCAACGAAATAGAGAGCAGTTTAATTGCGTGCTGCAATTGAAACCACCCCACGTATGAAAATCGCCTCCTCTGAGTGCTAACATTGCAACTATTGGACATTTTTCTTGTAGTGTGAAATTTGGGAAAAAGACTTTTCAAATATTAAAACAAAACAAAATGAATGTACCAGAGGGAGATACAATTCTGATCGCTTTCGGCTTGTGAAATAAGGATTGACAGAATTGTCATCCAATTAACCAACTCCAAAGCTCAAAATAATAGCCAATCACAAAAGATACGCAACAAAAACAGAAATTGCTGGGGAAAGTCAGCAGGCCTGGTAGCATCTGGGGAGAGAAAGTAAAGTTAACATTTCGCGTGATGACTCTCCATCAGAGCTCAAAACGTTAACGTGGCTTTCTCTCTGCATAGATGCTGCCAGAACTACTCAGTTACCCAGTGATTTCTGTTTTTGTTTCAGACCTCCAGCATCCGTAGTTCTTTGCTTTATTTATCACAAAAGATGCGCTTCGGACTGTAATAGGAAATAGAAATGATTTGCCTTAAAGAGGGTTAAAGAGAAGAAGGCTTGCGGGGCCATCCTTCGGGCTGCCTAGACTGTGTAGATGCCACAACGGTAGAAATTCGAGCACGGACATTCACAGTGACACCAGTGGGAAACAGCACAGCAAAGGGCAGTGATTCTGACTTGCGGTGGCGGGGATTGGTGGTTTTGGTATCACCACATAAGCGTCGAACCAGAGACTGAATCCTTTCCTCATAAGGGGTGAGGAGACAAATGTGGGAGACGTCACCTTGGCTCTCTCCACCTTGTAGTAAGCTGTTTTCTCCTGTAATGAGACCAGAGGAGGGATTGGGTGAGACAAACAAAACAACTGTTGGTGCTGGTACAGGTGGGGGAAAGTGTCCCAAGTGAGTGAGTGGGACACAGAGACCACGCAGGGTTAGTAGGCCGGGGACAAAAGCAAAGTTGCTGGAAAAGCTCAGCAGGTCTGGCAGCATCTGTGAAGGAAAAAACGGAGTTAACGTTTCGGAGATAAAAGGTACTGCAGATGCTGGAGAATCCGAGATAACAAGCATGGGGCTGGATGAACACAGCAGGTCAGGCAGCATCATAGGAGCTCCTGGTTCGTCGCTTATGTGGTGATACCAAAACCACCAATCCCCGCCACCGCAAGTCAGAATCACTGCCCTTTGCTGTGCTGTTTCCCACTGGTGTCACTGTGAATGTCCGTGCTCGAATTTCTACCGTTGTGGCAGCATCTGTGAAGGAAAAAACAGAGTTAACGTTTCGGGTCCAGTTCTGAGGAAGGGTCACCGGACCCGAAACGTTAACTCCGTTTTTTCCTTCACAGATGCTGCCAGACCTGCTGAGCTTTTCCAGCAATTTTGTTTTTGTTCCTGATTTACAGCATCTGCAATTCTTTCGGTTTTTACTTAGTAGGCCAGGGGTTTGGGAGGGTCATCGTGAGTGAGGAGAGATGGTGCATGTGTAAAAATCTAATTTATAAAAATTTTCTATATTTTTGATTGTGGACTGAAATGGGAAAAGGATTGATTTAAAACCAAGGATTTTAGAAGGATTTGCTGCATTTTTAAAAAGCAAGTTACTAAATCTCATTTTAAGTCATGTTTACATTGCTCCTTTGCTCGAGAAACAAGGAAGGGTGCTTGTTGATAGGCTGGCACTCAGGGTGTGCACAAATTGAGAATCAGCCAGCAACAGGCTGCTGATTGGTTATGCACGCCAAAACCATCAGCTTGTCAACTGTCTGGTTAGCTCCTGGATAGGTGAACAGCTTGCGGGACTAAACAACATTGGCAGAAGACTTCAGACGGCTGCAAGGGCAAATGATGCATCTTTCTCTCTAGTCAAGTATTCCTGAAGAAAACCAGTTTATCTTCTGTCACCAGCTGCTATAAGCTGTGGCCTTTGGCCTGTAACTAAGAGACGTCATGCTTAATATAATGATCACCTGTGCCGAATGTGAAGAAGTGAAAAGAACCTGGAGAAAATATATTTTGAAGAACGTAAAATCTTGGCAAGCAAAGGGATCATTACAGTGACCCCTGTGGGCTGGGGCCATTGAATTACTTCCTAGTATTTTTTCCTTTCTATCCAGAACATCAATTTTTTGTCTGTCTGTTTGTTGGGTGGGGAGTGAGGTTTGAAGGTTAGAAGGGTTTAGAGTGTTAACTGGTATACATGTACATTGCTAAGTCATAATTGTTTACCTATAGTTAGAACCTATTTATAAGTAATTGTTCTTGTTTGGTACAGAAACCTGGTCCATGTTTTCATAGAATCCCTACAGTGTGGAAACAGGCCCTTCGGCCCAACAAGTCCACACCGAACCTCAAAGCATCCCACCCAGACCCATCCCCCTATAACCCACCTAATCTACACCTCCCTGAACGCCACAGGCAATTTAGTATGGCCAATCCACCTAACCTGCATATCTTTGGACTGTGGGAGGAAACCAGAGCACCCAGAGGAAACCCACGCAGACACAGGGAGAATATGCAAACTCCACACAGACAGTCACCCAAGGTTGGAATTGAACCCGGGTCCCTGGTGCTGTGAGGCAGCAGTGCTAACCACTGTGCCACCATGCTGCCCCATGATCCAGCCTGATATCATGTTATCATGATATCAAAACATGATATCATGTTTTCTGTTAGCCTCGGTCTATCTGGCAGGTAAATTGGAGAATTTGTGTACTTTGATGACATTGATGTAACTTTAATGACAACTCCAGGAATAGCAGGGCTTGATTTCCAGAATGCCATTCCAGTGAGGCACAACACGTGTCAGTGAGAATGACAGACCATGAGCCTTGATGGGAGATTGGTGCAGTAGCAGAGATATGGTGAGTGTGAGGATGCAGAAAGAAGACTTTGGCATTTAAATGCACGGAGTGGAGAAGGTCATTGACCTTGCAGCATTGCTCGCTCTCCCTTGCATCACCCTGTCCACTTGAACCACCAGGTCCAATTTCCCTTTGTCCAACATGTTTGAACCAGTTGACATGAACTATGCAGAATTCCGGACTGCCAGCACTTGACTTGGTGCACAAATATGTTTTTAAATATGGGGCCAGCGCCAGGAATCCTGACCGGTCTCAGCCTGCAGTGGCAAGTCGGATGACATGACAAGCAGGGTGCCATTGAAGCATGGTGTATGGGTAATGAAACAAGTTTGGGCTTGGTGAAAATCTCACTGACCTCACAGACAGAAACCCCAAACCCTCTATGAAACTTACCAAAATTGGCACTGAGCAGAATTTGGATAATATTCAGCCCAATATCTTTTAACATAAGATCCGCATCTGAAATTCACTACAAAAAAAATCCCATGCATTTTTTCCCAATTTCCAAGATGTTTATGGAAATCTAAATATAGATGTTACAAAACTATGCTGCAGTGTATCAGGCACTTATTGTAATGTGTTACAATGTTTCAAAGAGAACAGTGGAATCAAAGAAGCTCATTCAGTCTGTTGTGCCTGTGCCAGTTTTCTGAAAGAGCTCTTTACATAATCTCCCTGCCTTTCCCTGTACCCTATTAATTTTTCATTTTGTTTTTTGACTTTCATAGAATCATAGAAATTATGGAAATTTATAGCACAGAAGAAGGTCACATGATCCATTGTGTTCTGGCTGGTTGATTAAGTTTCCCTCCAGCCTGATCTCAGCTCTTAGTCCACAGTCTTGTAGTTCAAAGTACTTCAGGTACACATCCAAAACTTTTTTAATGTTACATGGGTTCATGGCTGTATCATAGTTTCAGACAATGGGTTTCAGATCACCACCAGACTTTAGTTTATCACCCCTAAATCTCCACCCTAATTCTATGCACCCTAATTTTGGACCCCTCAGCCAAGGGGAATGAGGTTTTCTTATCCAATTACCCCAGATAAATTTACACATTTGATAGGTCTCCCTCAGCTTCCTCCGTCTCAAGGAAAACAACTCCAGTGAATCAAATTTTATCTCATATCTGAATTCTCGTATCCACACAAAACTCTGGTAGACCTCTGTACACTCTTGTGCAATTGTGTTTTCCTTATACTGCAGCAACTAGATCGCAATACTCCAGTTGTGGCCTAATCAGTATTGCATTTTAAATAGTTCCAGCACATCTTCCAACTGCTGCGTTCTACACCTTGGCTAAAAAGGCATGCATCATCTCTACCTTCTTGATCACCTTGTCTAACAGTCCACCACATTCTTAGCTCAGTCGGTGTGCATTCCAAGCTCCTGATCTTCCTTTATATTTCTCAATAGTCCAGTGTTATGTCACTGCAGTCTTAATATTAGAGATGTTTAGTGAATTGTTCAATAAAAAATATTTTCTAAACCTTGGACTGAGTTTAAAGACTGTTATTAATATGGACTGTGGGAGTCACCTAATCTTCTCCTTGTGGATCCACACTGGAATCACATCTGAAGAGACAAAGAGACTTCTTTTTCGGACCTATATTTCAAAAAAAAATTCAATCAGTATTCCATAAGTGCAAACAAGATTCATTGAGTCAGTGGGTTTAATTGAATCACAAATATGTTAATGATAAGGACCATGTGCTGTGAACAGCCTGGGCCTCATTGAATAATGATGTGAATAATTATGTGAAACATGATGCACAGTTTGTCCAGATCACAGGATCCAGTGGCCCTTTGAACTTTTTTGCCAAGAATACAGAAAAGGCAGGGCAAATTGCTGAAAAGCAGCTAATTTTTGGGAAGAATTTCAATTCTGAGAATCATCCAGAATCAGCTAGTTGTCAACTTTGTTCACTTTTCAGTAGAAAATGCCTCACCTGCAGAAGTAAAAAAGCAAAAGCTTTAGTCTCTTTTATTCTGCTTGTAAGATTTTTGATTCAGAGTGGCAGTTACTTCAGACAGACTGTCGATTATGTATAAGTAATTTTAAAATTGTTTATTTAAGTTTATTAAGAAGCAACAGCTTAGAAAGTATACATTAGTTAGCTAGAAATGGAATGCAAGGAAAGGACAAAGACAGCTGGGAGGAGTTCATTGATACCATTGGGCAAACTGACAGTTCAGTACAAGTGTATTGATCACAATAGCTTGTGATGGCAACATTCTGCTCTTAGCTGAAGTGTTAGGGAACCATTCCCTCAGACCTCCTTCATCTAACCTGATCCATTCCATCTTGAGAAATCATTACCATCTGACAAAGGGTGCCCCCTGTCTCTGAGCTCTTGTTAATACACTATACTTCCGGTAGTTTACTGATAGTTTAGTATTTCTCTAGTATTTGTGGTAGTTTAACTTGTCAATCACTCTTTTGAATTCTAGAACAGGATAGGTAGCCAAGATGTCAAAACAATCATCTTTCTCATTGCTCACCTCCCACAATGGGGTCAATTTACATTATCCCAGGAATTTTCAAGGCTCTTTTTAAACAGTTACATATTTAACATGGAATACAACACCAATTTGGAATGTCAACTTGGAAGCCTGACTCAAGTGACCCCAAAGCTTCTACGGACTGTTTTAGAATTGTTTACACATTTGCAGAGAAAGAAAATCAATACGGTATTGGTTAATTTTAGCTCAGTTGTATCCATCTTTTGTGGGCACTGTATTTTACACGCAAGCGACTATGATCAGAGGTTGTTTCAACCTGTACTGTGAAACTTGCTGATTAATACAATTGCCCCTTGAAAAGTCTCATGTCACTCATAATTAGAGTCACATGCTCAAACAAATTTAAAACACTTACTCCATCCGCTCCCAGTATGATCACATTAATTTTCCATTTCTAGTATGCATTTCTAGTTTGCATGAGTATAGAAGGTAATGCAGATTATGCTTGACATAGTCGGTCACAGGCTCAGCAGGATAATCAAGCTCCCTAACCTCCGCCTCCATCCCACTCAGCCCCTGAGTAAGAGTTATATCGGGCACAAAACATTGACCCTATTTCTCCCTCCGCAGATCCTGCCAGGCCTGCTGAATTTCTCCACCACTTTTTTTTATTCTATGATCCCATTAATTGGGTTCTAGAGATATTCCTGTCTCCCTGACACCATAGAAACAGCACCACTGTCTGCTGTAAAATGGGGGTCAGGAGTTGCATATCCAAAAGGCTTTGCCAGTCTTGCCCTCTTAGTGCAGTCACTAGTGAGCATGAGAAGGAGTGAGTGTGATGTAAATGGCTACAGGAATGTTTTATGAGCATGCATAGCTAAGCCAGATCATGAGCCTTCCCCAGCAAGTGAGTACAAAGTCACAGTGCCTGGGAAGGTTTAGTACATTGAGATTTTGAAGGCACTGTGAGCCCTTCAGTGCACATTACACATGTGATGCTGAAGCTTCCACTATGTGAGATGCCTGTTCAGTGGTACACTTAGACTGATTATTAGCTCATATTCGTAGGGGTAACAGAGATAGAATGGTGCCACTTACTTTTCAAGAGCACAGGAGATCATTCAATTCATTTCCTGCACTGGGTTCAGGTTTGCTCATGAGGTCCAATGTCTTTGACTTCTGCAATAACCATGGCCCAGGCTGGACAACTTTGAAGAGAGAGCTTCCTGGTGTATCCCCTGGAAAGTGACCTCCCTTCTTTCCCAGGATGCATCCAAAGAACAATGAAGGAAGCATCACTAAATTATGGAATGAGCTTTAGCTTACTTTGACACTTCTCCAGGTGGTTGGTGGGGGTGACCAACATAGGCTCCACTGATACCCTTGTATTGCAGTGAATTAAGTGGTATTCAGTTGGCCTTTAAATATGGCACCAGAAGACCCATGTAGCTGGGGAGGAACTGAAAGTGTGCAGGCCCATTCAAACAGACATTCCTGTGATTGTTACTTTACAGATCCAATTTGCAAATTATTCACAGAAAAGCTAAGACAAAGGGGCTGTAACCTCCTGTGAGATGCCCCTTGCTTTGCAGATGCAGACTTGGGGGACATTCATTGAGCAGTGAGAGGAATAAAAAGCAGCAAGAGAATGCAACCATTCCTAATGAAGCAAGTCTGGTAGAGGTGGTTGAGAAGATGAGCAGCTGGAGTGCAGTCAGGAGGAACTAGGTGAAGATGGGAAAAAAAAATCCCATGATTTTCTACAGTTTAGCATTGTGTGTAATGTCAGATTCTCAGGATAGGTCTCTGGGTACTCAACTTCTCAGAAGCACTCTGGTCAAGGAGCCTAAGGGCGCTTGATGCTCCTGAATTGGGAAGGGTGTGTGCCCAAGGCTTAGTGAGGCTTAGATCTCTACCTCTGCTGAGGACCTTTTCGCATTAAAACATGCAGCTTCATATCCGAAAAGAACAAGTGAAAATGAAGAAGTGAAAAAAGTTAGTATTCATAAAAAGTGAGAAATTCTTCACCTAGAGCATCATGAATCTTTGGAATTCTCAACCACTATGGGCTGTAGAAGCTCAGACATTGAATATGTTCACATCAAAGATCAATTGACTGCTAAATACTAATTACAATATGGCATATGGGGTAAAACAAAGTGATGTGTATGTAATGTGGTTTACAAAGATTTTTGATGGGTAAATGAAGGTTGTGCTCATGAATTGAGAAAAATGTGAGGCCTGTCATGCACTAATAAGTTGTTTGAAGTTGTGTACTCTGAGCTTGACCACTTGTGTGAAGTCTTTACATTGATTACAAAAGCTATCTGTTCCCATGGTCTTCACAATCCGTGTCTTGACAGTTCCTTTAGCCGTAGGTAAATTGGGTGAATCTTACATTTTTTTGATAAGCGCCAGTTTTTTTTTGCTGAGTGTTTTGGAGGGTTTTTCTCTAGTGAGATCGCTAGCATCTTCTATCAAATTCACCTCATAAGCTACCTACTGCATCCTGTGGGCACTGCCATTACCCAGTTCTAGCCCATCCCATCACTCGTCATTCCCAAAACAACTCACCACTCACAGGATATTCACTAAAAACTGGCATCCCTGGTTACTGTGCTATCTTTAAAAAGCTATTGTGCACACAAACAATTTAGCATTGCCACTCACTGGCAACGTAATGGTACAGCAACCACAAAGACATACCACTCACAGTCCATAGTCAGCATGGCTAATTCTCCCTTGCACATACAAGCTCACTTTCTCAACAAATTCATTGTTTAACCACCAGACCACACAGTTTACCTGTCCTAGCTACATTCCATCTCTTCACCGTCTCTAGGTCCCCTCTAGTGTGTCCATAATGGTCACTGTAAACCTGCATATTGTCATTGCCCAGTAAGGAAATATCACATACAAGCAAGGTATCCGACAAAACTAAAGATGAGCTTTCATTTATAGTCAACAAAAAAAATTTAAAAAAACAAAAAGAGGCTGTAGTCCTGAAACTCCCTCCCTAACAGCTCTGTGGGGCAATCTACAGTACGTGGACTGCGGCAGTTCAAGAAGGCAGCTCTCCGCCACCAGGGCAATGAGAGATGGGCAGTTAGAGATGGATAATAATCCTGGGCCAGTCAGTGATGTCCACATCCCATGATCAAATTTTTAAAAAAGCTACTGCTCCCAGCTCTCATCTATCAGGTGGCAATCAGGTCCTGTCCAGCTTGTAGGGTCCAATGCAGTTGAGCTCTGTCACGCACAAGAAGCACTTCCTCCTCCCCAATATTCTCAATCTTGACCTCCTTCTCCTGATCACCCAGTTCTTCAACCTGTAACACACTGCATGGATGCCTTATCCAACTGTGCAGAACTTAGCATGTCTGGACGATGTGACATATTCTGTTCAATCTATGTTGCAGGGCCTCCCAGACCAGTGCAAGCAACAGAACTCCAGCTTCAGCAGCCCTGCAGTCTGCTTCACCACAGCCCTGGTCCAAGCATGAGACACATTGTATTTGTTTTGTGAGTAGCCCTTGTTCCACACTGGCCTTGTAAGATACCCGATCCACAAATGCACTATTTTTTGAATGAGAGTGCTCCACCTACAAATGTAGGAGTCATGGTAGCTGCCAGGGTAGCAGGATGTGATAGCAGTAATTACAGACCACTTGAACATTAATTGAATGGAACCCTTTCCTGTTGATGAATTATGTGGCATTGCAATATGGCCCTCTTGGTATTACATGCGCAGTTCATGCACGTGGGGAAAACCAGCTTTGTTTTTGAATCCTACCACCTGGCTGAAGAAGAATATACTTTCCCTAGCTAGCATGTTGGGCTGGTTCCTATATGAAGTGACTGTCCTATAAGTTTGAATAGACTAGGTCTATATCCCAAGTTTAAAAGAATGAGAGGTAATATCATTGCAACAGAAAATTCATAAGGGTTTTACAGATTAGAACCAGAAAGATGTCTCTCTTACAATGGGGTTTACTACTAGGAAGTATAATTTCAAATTAAGGGACCTACAATTTAGGACTGAACCGAGATGAAATTTCTTTAGTCAAGGTTTATGAATCTTTGGAATTGTATACCCCAGGGAGCAATGGATTCTCAAGACAAAAAGGTATGGGAATCAAGATATGTTGAAATAGTGCAGAAAAATAAGTTGAAAATGAATTGAGGTAGAGAGATCAGTCAAGAAAGTAGTGATTGGTGGAATAAACTTGAAGAGGTGAATGTTCCGTTCCTCTTCCAATTTCTTACATTCCTACATCCCTTTAGTTTCATTACAGAATTTTTATTATTATTATTTCCTTTCAGAGCGTGCATAAATCTTGCTCCTTAAGCTTGAAGTGTAATGGTGATAATATTAGCAGAAAAATAACACACATTTAGACATTTCTGTATTTCATCAAAATACAGCATTTATAAAATCCTCATTTCAACCTAGTCTTAACATTGGGACCAACTAAAGTATAGTGAAACAGCCAGATGAAGAAGAATACCAATGTTGTAAGTCACTTCAACTGTTAAATGCAATAATGTTGAATGATTCCTTGTTCCGACATAATAGCACTCTGTCATGCACAAAGCACAATATGGCCAATTACCTAAGACAAATAAAAAAACATTGAATGTGAAAATCTTATGAGAATTCTTGATTTATCTTTTGGAAAATAGAAATCAAAACACTAATTGCAATTGCATAGTTATTAATTGTTCACAACTCAATGTTAACTCGCTTCAGAAAAAGAATGCATTGTTACATTCTTCTCTTTCATAATTTGTTAATTTATTTTTAACTGGTTCTGTATTGTGAGTTGTTGTAACACAGTTGACCAACTATGAGATCTTTCATTGGGGAAAACAATTGGAGGGAGGCTGTGCCAAACAATTTTGAATCAATAATTTCATGCTTTCTTTATAAGATCAAGAATCAACAATAAGTAAAGCACCCAAGTAAAAGTCTGGTCCATCTATTAGAGAGAGAAGAATAGAAATTATTTGGTAGGAATTTCCTATAATGGACAGTTGGAAACAGGGAATTCAGGACCAGAAGCACTTTATGGTTCAAACTCTGGCATTGGTACTCCCGTTTTGATCCCCTTTCTCATTAAAATCTACCTCAGCAGGCCAAAGTCAAAGTCTGCTGTAAGCCTTGTTGCCCACCAACTGCTGACCAACTCCTCAGCAGCAGAAGACCTTCCCCTTCAAGACCTCTAATCAGCATTGCAGAACTGCATCAAGTGAAGGCCAAGAGGTGAGTGAGCTGTGTATTGGTAAGGTCTGAGGATAGATGCACTTGCTAGCCTCTTATGTGGCACATTGTTCAGTAATAGCTTTCTGCGAGTTCTCCTCCAAGTTACTTGGCCAAGGAAGGATGTCCTTTTCCTCAGGGTCAGAAATAAGAGACCACAGTGCCTAACCAAATGAGCCAGGCCAGAAATTGCGGAGCAGGTCAACTGACACAGACTCATCAAGAGAACCTGGCTATGGTACCTAAAACTCAGCAACAACCCTCTCTACTCTACAATGGCGAGTTCAACGCACTGGTTGCCTTAAGGATCAAAAACTGGGTGCATGTGAGGGATTAGAAAAACCTCACCGTGTCACTGGCAGTGGAATGAGAAGAACAAAGTCAGCAGCTAGGGTACTAGTACTTAGGTATTGAGTCTGTTCTTATGACTAACAATCTTCTTCCCCCAGGAAATGATAGCCCACAATGCAATGGAAAGGGGTCCTACTTTTAAACAACTATCCTGAATATGATGGATAAGGAGATTTTTGAGCTGGCAAGAAACATGGAAGCAACTCCATCACAGACAATGAGGCATGAGGCAATGAGACAATGAGAATTAGTAGCCTCAAGACAGTACGGCAGAGATCACTAGCCAAGCATTAAGTGGTGTTCCTGCGTCATCCATAATGAACACCAACCAATTCGGGATCTTTCTATTCACTCTCACAGGTCAACAACACAAAAAGAGAGTTAAAAGGTACTGCAGATGCTGGAGAATCCGAGATAACAAGCATGGGGCTGGATGAACACAGCAGGTCAAGCAGCATCATAGGACCAGGAAAACTTGACGTTTCGGGCCTAAACCCTGCTGTGTTCATCCAGCCCCATGCTTGTTATCACAAAAAGAGAGTTGTCATTTCTGGGGAATGTTCACCTACCTCTGAGGAGGAGGAAGAGAGGATCTCAGCAGCATCACTTCATTCCCCCACACTCCTCACCAGCACATAAACTACCATGTTGATGAACATGTATTCAAGCTCAAAATCCAGAGAGAGCACCAATGCATGTGACCAGCTATAAGAAGATGTCTGAGATGCCAGAACATATATGTGGCTTGACCTGATCAATGAAAGAATATATCCAGGCCATGAACGCTAAAATTTCCCTATTGCCTGTGCATGTTGCTTCCCCATAACGAGATTGATGACCCTCATGGAGCCGAATCCAACAGGTCATCGAGTGGATACAAATGATACATACACGCTTATGTCTATCGCCTTGACCATCAACACTCTCCGGCAGCAGCACGGCAAAAGGCCAAGAAGAACAGAGTTTCCTCTCCTCATTGTCTATTCTCAGTCAGCAGGGAGGTCCACGAGGGTCACGTGAAGGAGGAAAAAGAGCAGTCCTCTGCATCTGGCGTCTTCATTCAGGGTATTCCAATTATCAGCAGTGGCTCTTCAGCCCCTATTCCAGTGACACTGATACCTCAAATTACTTGAACAACAAAGGAGGCTCCTGCACTTGTGTGACAGCCCTTCAGCATGCCGGAACACTCAAGGCTTAATCCAGCTGCCAACGTTATCCTGGGCCATGGCGAAGGAGCAGGCATCCACCACCACAGTGAAAAGGAAATACCATGCAGAAACACACATAAAAGAATGAAGTAAAAACATCAGGTGCGCTTGGGCATAACATATGAATAGATAACTGAGGCTGATACTGCTAGTGTCTTAAATGATTGGGATTTTTCAATCTGCAAGAGATGATAGGAATGTAGCCAGAATGCAACTTTGGTGAGGTCAGATGAAGTTCATCTGCTACACTTCTTTTGAACAGTTCAAGAAATTATCTTTTGTCAATTCTGTGGAATGATCTTTGCTGACACCTTCTTTGCTACAGTCAGCTTTGGAACCATTTGTTAACTCTGTGACAAATTCCCATCAAAGTTTGCATCAAGCATAGTTAGACTTCCCCACTTGAAGTCAAGGGCTTCAGTGTTCTTTTTGACAGCTTCTTTGAATTGGAACTTTGAGAATCCTGCTGATTTCTTGGCTTGGGCAACCTTCCCATTTAACATGTCTTTGGTGATGCAAACATCTTCCATCCTGTGTCCATGCCTAAACTAGAAAAGCTTTGCTTGATTTATTATGTCTTTTCTCAGACTATAAATTTATGTGAAATTAAGGGGGTCATACCATGAGTTCTGCAGTCTTGCCGAACAGTGAACCTGGATGATTTGGTTGTTAGAGATCAAAAGGACACTTAGATTGAGAAGAAATTGCATGATATTTATGCCTGCAGACAATTGCAGCAGTTCCAGAGTATGAGTAAATAATCTAATATCTGTGCCTCTTGTTGTTGACACCTCTATGAGTGTGAATAGCTTCTCCCTGTCTACTATGTCCAGTTCCCTCATGATTTTGAAAACTTCATTAAATCTCACCTCAGCCTTCTCCTGTCCAAAGAAAACAATCCCAACTTCTCCAATGTTTGTTCTTAGCTCAAATTTATCTTTGCTGGAACTATTCTCATAAGCCTCTTCTGCACTGTTTTCAATGTATACATATCCTTTGTGTAGTTTGGAGCCCAGAACTTTACACAATACTCAATACTGTAGGAGAACTAATGTTTCTAGGTATCATGTTGTAAACAGTAGTAATATAAATTATCCACTTACTTAGAAGATAAAAGGAAGTTAAGATCAAGAATTATTAGTTAGCATTTCTACTTAGATACAAGGCAAATGTTTTGTGTTGCCGAGATAAAACCATTTTGAAGAGTATATTACAGGTGTCTCTTTAAATTTAGGTATGCAAATTTACGCTCAAAAGATAATGCTCAAAACATAAGAATAGAAATTTCAGTTGATACTGTTGACTTGTTAATGCTTATCATGGCTCACACCACTACTTACATGTAGGTTTTAATCTTGTTAAAATAAAATAGTTAAAGGCTATATCAAAATATTTTTAAAACTACTTAGTGTGAATTTGTTAATTGTTCGTAAAGGAATAGTACGGAGCACAACTTCTATTCGACACTGCAATGCCTGACAACACTGCAGAATGTCATTATATGTAAAGCATTTTGGTGCATCATGAGGTTGGAAAGGTGCTACATAATTGCAAGTCTTCCTCTTTGTTAGACACTTTTCTTTAGGCCTAATTAAAAACATTTAGTTAAAACTAAAAAAAAGCAGCTTCATATGACTACAAATACCTGTGATTCCTTCTTAATTCATTTGAATTTCTTCTTCAGGGTTGCAAAATAATTCTTATTGAGTCACAGAAAAATTCATTGCATTGGTATTATTGACTGCCTTTCCCTTTGATGCCATTGTCAGATTCTATGTTACATTCTCTGTCGAGGACTATGGATAAATTAATAAGAGTTGGATTTTCCACCTGTTGGTTATGAATGGACAGTAGGCATACCTCCATTTAACAAGCCTGTAGCTAATGTGAACAATCTATATAGTTTAAAGTCTGTTTATTATTTAGTAAATTATTAACATAGTATGTTAAACAGGGCATTAATATTTATTTCTGTTTCATGTTACAAATTGCTCGCAATTTTGCCTTGGGCAGAAAGAAGTATTAACTTGGTAAAAAGCCATGATGCAAAGATGCTTTCTCATTCGTTGTTGCCAAGTGATTTGTATGCCTCTTTTAATTTAAGTACAGTACTACTTTGCTTTCACAGGAATACAGTAGTGTCTCACAACCCATAATTTTAATAATTTCAGCACCACAGGTACTTTGTTTCCATTTTTAATTAAATTCTCAAAAAGTAGGAGCTCAATGTATTTTGTGAACCTATCATACACTTAATTGTTCATTCACATTCATCAAGAGAGGAGCCACAGAAAGCATGAAGATACACTGTCAAATGTACAAACCAACATCAGATATTACATATACTGGACCCTACATGGGTATCACACCTTTCACCTTTCCATAACAGGTGGTAATTTACTGGCTGGATGGATGTCTGTCAGCAGGGTAGCCTCCTACATTTTTTGGTCAAGTCAATGCAACCAGTGATTCTGGAAAATATCCCAGGAGATCACTGTATCATTGCCATTTTCCAAGAAAGATCAAACTTGTGGACAGCTGTTTGGATCTACCAAAATGCTGTGCAGCCAATTTTAGAAGAAACAATCAATTTGTGCACAGCAACACCCAACAAATAGCAAATAATCAGCTAAAGCATTTATTACTAAAGCATTTATTACTCCCTATCTACGTCCGTGACACCACACACGCCCTCCACCGCCTCCAAAACTTCCAATTCCCTGGTCCCCAACACCTCATCTTTACCATGGACATCCAGTCCCTACACACCTGCATTCCCCATGCAAATAGCCTAAAGGCCCTGTGCTTCTTCCTGTCCCGCAGGCCCGACCAGTCCCCCTCCACTGACACCCTCATCCGCTTAGCCGAACTCATCCTCACCCTCAACAACTTCTCTTTCAATTCCTCCCATTTCCTACAGACAAAGGGGGTGGCCAAGGGTACCCGCATGGGCCCAAGCTATGCCTGCCTCTTTGTAGGATACGTGGAACAATCCCTCTTCCAAAGCTACACTGGCCCTATGCCCCACCTCTGCCTCCGTTACATCGATGACTGTATCGGCACCACCTCGTGCTTCCACAAGGAGCTCGAACAGTTCATTCACTTCACTAGCACATTCCACCCCAACCTTAAGTTCACATGGACCATCTCTCATACCTCTCTCTCTTTCCTGGACCTCTCTGTCTCCATCTCTGGCATCCACCTGGAAACTGATATCCATTTCAAGCCTACCGACTCCCACAGCTACCTAGAATACACTTCCTCCCACCCACCTTCCTGCAAAAATGCCATCCCCTATTCCCAATTCCTTCATCTCCGCCGCATCTGCTCCCAGGATGAGGCATTCCACTCCCGTACATCTCAGATGTCCTCCTTCTTCAAGGACCGCAACTTCCCCCCAACAGTGGTCGAGAACGCCCTCGACCGTGTCTCCCGCATTTCCCGCAACTCATCCCTCACACCCTGTTCCCGGAATAACAACCAAAAAAGAATCCCCCTCGTCCTCACGTACCACCCCACCAACCTCCGGATCCAACGCATCATCCTCCGAAACTTCCGCCATCTGCAATCCGACCCCACCACCAAAGACATTCTTCCCTCCCCACCCTTATCTGCTTTCCAGAGGGACCACTCCCTCCGCAACTCCCTTGTCCGCTCCACACTCCCCTCCAGCTCCACCACACCCAGCACTTTTCCCTGCAACCGCAGGAAGTGCTACACCTGCCCCCACACCTCCTCCCTCACGCCCATCCCAGGCCCCAAGAAGACTTTCCACATCAAGCAGATGTTCACTTGCACATCTGCTAATGTGGTATACTGTATCCGCTGTACCCGTTGTGGCCTCCTCTACATCGGGGAAACCAAGCGGAGGCTTGGAGACCGCTTTGCAGAACACCTGCGCTCGGTTCGCAATAAACAACTGCACCTCCCAGTCGCGAACCATTTCAAATCCCCCACCCATTCCTCAGATGACATGTCCATCCTGGGCCTCCTGCAGTGCCACAATGATGCCACCCGAAGGCTGCAGGAACAGCAACTCATATTCAGCTTGGGAACCCTGCAGCCCAATGGTATCAATGTGGATTTCACAAGCTTCAAAATCTCGCCTCCCCCTACCGCATCCCAAAACCAGCCCAGCTCATCCCCGCCTCCCTAACCTGTTCTCCCACTCACCTATCCCCTCCTCCCACCTCAAGCCGCACCCCCATTTCCTACCTACTAACCTCATCCCGCCCCCTTGACCTGTCCGTCCTCCCTGGACTGACCTATCTCCTCCCTAACCCCCCACATACACTCACCTTTACTGGCTCCATCCCCACATCTTTGACTTGTCAGTCTCCTCTCCACCTATCTTCTCCTCTATCCATCTTCTATCCGCCTCCCCCTCTCTCCTATTTATTTCAGAACCCTCTTCCCCTCCCCCATTTCTGATGAAGGGTCTAGGCCTGAAATGTCAAGCTTTCCTGCTCCTATATGCTACTTGGCCTGCTGTGTTCATCCAGCTCCACACCTTGTTATCTCGGATTCTCCAGCATCTGCAGTTCCTATTGTCCCTGATACTGTATCCACTGTTCCCATTGTGGCCTCCTCTACATCGGGGAAACCAAGCGAAGGTTGGGGACCGCTTTGCGGAACACCTACGCTCGGTTTGCAACAAACAACTACACCTCCCAGTCGCGAACCATTTCAACTGCCCCTCCCACTCCTTGGACGACTTGTCCATCCTGGGCCTCCTGCATTGCCACAATGATGCCACCCGAAAGCTGCAGGAACAGCATCTCATATTTCGCTTGGGAACCCTGCAGCCCAATGGTATCAATGTTGACTTCACAGGCTTCAAAATCTCCCCTCCCCCGACTGCATCCCAAAATCAGCCCAGCTCGTCCCCGCCTCCCTAACCATTCCTCCTACCTCAAGTCCCACCCCCATCTCCTACCCACTAACCTCATCCCGCCTCCTTGACCTGTCCGTCCTCCCTGGACCGACCTATCCCCTCCCTAACTCCCCACCTACATTCACCTTTACTGGCTCCAACCCCGCCTCTTTGACCTGTCTGTTTCCTCTCCACCTATCTTCTCCTTTATCTATCTTCTATCCACCTCCCTTTCTCTCCCTATTTATTTTCAGAACCCCCTTCCCCTCCCCCATTTCTGAAGAAGGATCTCGACCCGAAATGTCAGCTTTCCTGCTCCTCTGATGCTGCTTGGCCTGCTGTGTTCATCCAGCTCGACACCTTGTTATCTCAGATTCTCCAGCATCAGCAGTTCCTACTATCTCTGAAGCATTTATTAGTTTGTTTTAATCATTTATGGGATGAGACCGTCATTGGCTCAGCCAGGATTCATTTGATTTATTTATTGTCATCGGCCTCTTGTTACAAAATACAGTGAAAACTGTTGTATAGTGTTCCTCTTCTCCGGTGCCATCTTAAAACACGGAAAAATAAACCAAAACATAGAACATAAAGGCAGAAAATTGGAGAAATAAAGAAAGTGTTCAACTTTGTAGTCCTTCTTGTTAAGTGCTCTTCTATGAGCCATGGGCCTGGTAACCAGATACGAGTCCCCTTTGCCGTTTCACTGCCTCTGGAACTAAAGCTGCTACTCTTCAGCACCATCTCGTCTCCATCAACGCCCTTGACACTATGAGTCCTCGCTGGACCTCGCCAATGCAGATGCCACCAATGCTGCTGGGTACTAAACCAGCCTAAACTTGACTCCGCCACTGCCATGAGCCCTCTTTGGACCCACCTCGCTGATGCAGCCACTGTGATGCTGCGAGGTCTCAATTGGGGCCCAAACTCACCTCCGCCGTCATGAATCTGTGCTGGCAGCAGATGCTGTTATGAACCCAAACTCGCTTCCGCAGCAGCAGCCAAGGGTCGGTGCTAGGACCACCTTAACAATGCAGAAGCCACCACGAACCCAAACTCGCCTCTGATGCCACCATCATGAGTCTGTGCTGCTGGGCCTACTCGAGTCTGCGCTGCTCAGCCTAATCACTGCCGCCGATGCCGTTACCATGATCAAACTCTTCACCACAAACTAAGTAAAATAAAATAGAAGGCACAAAAAAAGAGAGAAGAGAGGGAAAAAAATGAAAAGCAAACCAAACAGAGACAATAAGCTCTAGGCTCAGAAGCCCTACTCCACCACCATCTCACTGGAAGCTGTTCATCCTAGATGGTGGTGACCTGCCTTCTAAAACCACTACAATCCATTTGCTGTAGATTGACCCAAAACGCCATTGGGAGGGAGTTCAAATTTTCATGTGGCAATATGATGGGAACAGCAATATTTTGCCAGGTAAAGATGATGGATGGCTTGGAGGGGAACTTGCTGGTCATGGTGTTCCATTTATCTCCCGGCCTGGTCCTGCTCGATGGTAGTGGTAGTGCATTTTGAAGGTACTGTCTAGGGAGCCTTGGTGAATTTCCTGCAGAGTATATTGTAAAGGACATCTACTGCTTCTACTGAGCGTTGGTGATGGAGGGAGTTAATATTTGTGACTATTGTATCTACCAATCAAGTGGGTTGCTTTGTCCTGAATGGTGTCAAGTTTCTTCAGTGTTGTTGAAGCTGCACTCATACAAGTAAGTGTGGAGTATTCCATCACACGCCTGTCTTGTGCCGTTTAGCTGGTAGACAAGCTTTGGGAGACAGGCAGTGAGTTACTCGCTGCAAGATTCCTAGTTTCTGACTTGCTCTTGCATCCATAGTATTTAAGTGGCTAGTTTGATTCATTTTCTGGTATGGTAACACCCAGGATGTAGACAGTGGGGTGTTCATTGATGGTAATGCCTTTGAATGTCAAGGGGTCATGATTAGATTCTCTCTTGTTGGACATGGTCAATACCTGGCAGTTGTGTCCTGTGAATGTTACTTGTCATTTGTCAGCCAAACCTGGCTATTGTCCATGTCTTGTTACGTTTAGGAATGGACTGCTACAGCATCTGAGCAGTCATGAATGGTGCTGAAACTTGAGCAATCATCAGTGAACATCCCCAATTCTAACCTTAAAATGGAGACAAGGTCATTGATGAAGCAGCTGGAGATGGTTGGGCGTAGGTCACTACCCAGAAAAACTTCTGTTGAGATGTCCTGAAGCTGAGATGACTAATTTCCAACAATCCCAACCATCTTTCCTTGCATCTTTTATTTTTCACAGTGGTTGAAAACGCCCTCAACCGCATCTCTCACATTTCCCGCAACTCATTCCTCACACCCCCTCCCCACAATAACAACAAAGACAGAATCCCCCTCGTCCTCACGTATCACCCCACCAACCTTCGGATTCAACGCATCATCCTCCGCCACTTCCGCCACCTGTAATCTGACCCCACTACCAAGGACATGTTTCCCTCCCCATCCTTATCTGTCTTCGGGAGGGACCGCTTTCTCCATGACTCCCCCGTCCACTCCACACTCTCCACCAGCCCCACCACTCCTGGCACATTTCCCTGCAACCGCAGGAAGTGCTACACCTGCCCCAACACCTCCCCCCTCACCCCCATCCCAGGCCCCAAGACAACTTTCCACATTAAACAGATGTTCACCTGCACATCTACTAATGTGGTATATCGTATCCGCTGTTCCCGATGTAGAGGAGTCCACATTGGGAACATCGGACACAATATACCACATTAGGGAAACCAAGCGGAGGCTTGGAGACCGCTTTGTGGAACACCTACGCTCGGTTTGTGGCAAACGACTGAACTTCCCAGTCGCAAACCACTTCAACTCCCCCTCCCAGTCCTTGGACGACATGTTCATCCTAGGCCTCCCCCAGTGCCACAACGATGCCACCCGAAGGCTGCAAGGAACAGCACCTCATATTTCGCTCAGGAACCCTGCAGCCCAATGGTCTCAAGATGGACTTCACAAGCTTCAAAATCTCCCCACCCCCAACCTCATCCCAAGTCCGGCCCAACTTGTCCCCTCCCCCTTGAGCTGTCCGTCTTTTCTCCCACCTATCCGCTCCTCCCACATCACTAACCAACCCCCACCCCGACTTCCTACCTATTAGCCTCATCCCTGCCTCCTTGACCTGTCCGTCTTCCCTCCCACCCACCCACCCCTCCCTCCTAACTGACCAACCCCCATCCCAACTCCTTAACTACACTCACCTTTAGTGGCTCCAACCCCGCCTCCTTTACCTGTCCGTCTTCTCTCCACCTATCTGCTCCTTAAACCACCTTCCATCATCACCTCCCCGTCTCTCTGTTTATTTCAGAGTCCCCTTCCCCTCCACCATTTCTGAAGATGGGTCCAGACCCGAAACGTCAGCTTTCCTGCTCCTCTGATGTTCCCTGGCCTGCTGTGAGTACACCTTGTTATCTCAGACTCCAGCATTGGCAGTTCCTACTACCTCTCATAAAAGAACGAGTGTCCGCTTATGATAAGATTTTGTTTCATAAGATGTCTAGTTTAACACTTTCTTAATGGATGTAATAATGCACTCTCAAACCAATATTAAATACCACACATATAATTCGGTTTCATCTGCATTGGTCACGGACAAGTTAAGTTTCATTACATCATCTGGTAAAACGAAATCCAAGGACTAAGAGCATACAGCTGCAAACAATAGTTTAGAGTATTTATTAAAATGAAATCAACAGGTAATGACTTGTTTTCCGTAGATGATACTTCTGAAAAAGGATGTGTCTGCGCACTGTAATCCCCAATAGCCTCAAGTTTGATTTTTACTCAATTATTTACTTCCTGCAACAATACAGATTTTGGGTAACGACAAGTTTTTTTTTTGATTAAATGGTCTGAATTGGCATAATCAACATGGGTTTATGACTGAGAAATCATGTTTGACAAACCTATTGAAGATGTTATGAACAGCTTTGATAAAGGAGAGTTGGTAGTATGCTTGGATTATCAGATAGTTACAGAGAGTAGAAATAAACATTTATTCTCTCATTGGTTTGGTGGGAATAATGGAGTACCACAAGGATCAATGCTAAGGTCCCAGCTGCTCACAATACTTAGCAACGATTTGGATATAGGAACCGAGTGTAATATTTCTAACTTTGCAGGTGACACAAACTAGGTGGAATGTGTGCTGTAAGCAAGATGTAGGGTGGCTGCAAGAGGATTTAGACAGATTTCATGAGTGGGCAAGAACATGGCAAATGGAATATAATGCAAACAAACGTGATGTTATCCACTCGGGTATGCGGAACAGATTGTAAGATATTTCTTAACAGTAAGAGATTATAAAATGTAGATATATAACAGGACCTAGGTGTCCTCGTTATTAAGTTAATGAAGGCTAACATGTAGGTTTGGGAAGCAATTAGGAAGGATAGTGGAATGTTAGTCTTTATCAGAAGAGTATTTGAGTTCAGGAGTAGTGAAGTCTTGCTTCTATTGTGTAGAATCTTAGACCACTCCTGAGATATTGTTTATAGTTGTGGTTCCTTGTCTTCGGAAGTGTATTATAATAATAGAAGGAGTGCAAGAAAGGTTATTAGACTTTTTCCTGGGATGGCAGGAATATCCTATAAAAAGAGTGGGGAAACTATGTCTGTATTAGAGCTTCGATGAATTAGAGGTCATCTCATTGAAACTTCTAAAGTGCTAGCAGGAAAGACAAGTTAGATGCCAGTAAGTTGTTTGCATTGCTTGGGAAGTGTAGAACAATACAGCACAAATTCAAAATAAGGGAGATGCAACTTAGAATTGAAATTAAGGGTCTTTTTTAAAATCAGACGTTTGTGAATGTTTGCAATTCTCGGCTCCAGAGGGCAATGGAAATTTAGTCATTGCGTAAGTTTAACGTAGAGGCTGATAAATATTTCAATATGAATAACATAGAAGGGTACAGGGATTGTGTGGAAAAAAGAGGCACTGAAGTGGATGACCAGTTACGATCATATAAATGATAAAGCAGGCCCAATGGACTGAATGGCTTACTCCAGTTCCTATTTTCCCAGACATTACTCATAACTTCATTTACATCAAGAAAGATGTGGAAAGCTTCAGTGCTTCTACCTGCATTCTCCAAAACTGTCAATTGCAAATCTGTAGCAAATTCAATGCCCAAACATTAGTGCCATTTTTATTCTTTGGGACTGGTAAAGACATGAAAAATCCTGGTGTACACATCTTGAAACTAACTAATTAACTGATAAGTGGCTTAGAGTCTACAAAAACGAGGTGAATAGCATGGTGCTACAATCTCAATTTCCCTAATGCTCAATTCCTATCAGATGGAGTGTTTGGAGGAAGCATGGGATGAAATTGGATAGTCCCTGATAAAGGGCACTAGGGATTACCATGTCAGTAATGTCAAGCCTACTATCTCATAAATCATAAGATGAACTTTCAAAAATCATGACATTTGGTATAAAATTCATAAGCTGCTAGTTTTTGAGACGTAAATTAGATAGATTATAGGTTTGTCAATCAGTAATGGCTTGCTAATCTCTAACAAGTCATTGATATTGACAAAAACTATCTAAATACATCTGAAAATACTTTGCGAAAGCTTTTTAAGGAAACGTTCCCTGTCATCCAGGCATCAGCTTGGGCACATCTGATGTGCAATGGTCCTTAACCAACATTCACTTCTCAGGGTCAAACAACAAAATTCATTTGTTACAGAATTCTGGCCTTACGTCTGCTGGATACTGGTCAATGAAACAGCTCATCATCCCATTGATACATTTGTATGCATTACTTTGATCATTAGATGCATGTATTATACTAGTGCTTAAATGAATTGGGCTTGATTATTAATGTTTAATGTCTTTGTGAGCATTTCTGTATTATCAATGTACTTTTTAAAATTTGTTTGTGAGATGTGGGTGTCATTTATTGCCCAATCCTAAACTGCCTTGGAGAAAGTTGTAATCTGCTGCCTCCTTGCAATTTTTCAGTCCTTGGGATATCTGCACCCCCACATTGTTGTTAAGAATAGAGCTCCAGGGTTTTGATCTTGTGACAAGGAAGGAACAGAGATATAGTTGTATGTGTATAATTTATAAACATACTTGTTAATATTTGTTTATTAATTTTAAAGTACCTAATTTCATTTGTGCCTCTGTTTTAATTCATTTTTGAGTAATTCAGCAGTGCATTCTCTGTGGACGTGCAAATGCAATTTACACGCAACTTTGTTGTTAATGAATATATTTATATTTTTGTGTTAATTTTAAAATTATTTGTCTGCATCTATGTCTTGTTTTTGAATATTTCTCTTTTCAAATCCACACCCAGTCGCACTGATTTTTGTGATATCTGTGCAGGACAAAAGAGCCTGGTGCTTGCATATGGAATTCAAACACTCAAGTGAACTAGTTTAATCTGGTTACAGAGATTGTAGGAACTGCTGATGCTGGAGAATTGAGATAACAAGGTGTAGAGCTGGATGAACACAGCATAATCTGGTTTTGGTTTGTATGCGTAGATCCACACATGGCCACAAGAGGGTACTATTGCTTACCTTCCCCATTGAAAAAGTTCCACAAAAATATTAATTCTGCACTACTTAACACGCATTTAACATTTTTTCATTTGTTTGCAATTCTCCTTTCTTGACACTTCACTTTCAGAACTTGAGGAAGAACCATAACCAAGACTTGAGTCTGGGAGGAAGTTTTCTCCAACAAAGACTGATTTTGTCCATAACCTTCAATCAAATTTTCCAATTTATTAGACATGTCTGTCTGTTTCTAACTTGGACCTGAACTAGTTTCAGGCACAGCTTGTCTTGGAGTAACTAAAGAGTACTGTACAAAAAAACTGAAAGAACTGCAGAAATTGGAAATCAGAAACAAAAACAGAAATTGCTGGATAAACACAGCAGGACTGGCAGCACCCGCGGACAGAAATCAGAGTTAACATTTTTCCCAAAGGGTCACATTAACTTTGATTTCTCTCCAGAGATGCTGCCAGACCTGCTGACTTTTCTCAGCAATTTCTGTTTTTGTTTATGGAGTACTATTCCATATCAACTATTCAAATCATCGTTAGAGACAAAAAAATTGCAGATGCTGGAATCCAAGGTAGACAAACAGGAGGCTGAAAAAACACAACAAGCCAGGCAGCATCTGGAGGAGGAGGAGTCAATGGTCCGTATATTAAACTTCTTCAGGACTGGATGTAGGGCTAGGCAGAGCTGTAGATAAAGGGGGAGAGGGTAGCGCAATGGTGATTACAGGTGGACACCAGTAGTAGGTACAACCTCGGTGGTCAATGGAAGGGGTGAATCCAGTTGGTAGCTGGAACAGAAGGGAGGAGGCGGGGCTGGAAAGGGAACCGGGGGATAGGTGGGAAGGTTATCTGAAATTACAGAACTCAGTATTAAGTCCTCCAGACTGTAGGGTGCCTGGACTGTAGGGTGTTGTTCCTCAAATTTACGATCAGATTCACTGTGACACTGGAGGAGGCCAAGGGTGGACATGTCGGAGAGGGAGTAGGGAGGGGAGTTGAAATGGGCCATGAGTGAGAGGTTAGGCTGGCCGTTTCAGGCCAGGTGAAGATGCATGGTGAAACAGTCACTAGGTCGACGTTTCTCATCAATGTAGAGAAGACCACTTCAGGAGCACAGGATGCAGTAGACTAGATTGCAGGATTGAAACTCTTTCTTACCTGGAAGGACTGTTTAGGGCCCTGGATGGAGTTGAGGGAGGTAGTGTGCAGGCAGGTGTTGCATCTTTTACAGTTAGAGGGGAAGGTACCGGGGGGGTTGGAATGGTTGGTGGGGAGTGTGGTGTGAATTAAGGAATAGTGAAGGGAATGGTCCTTGCAGAAGGCAGAGGGTTGGGGAGTGGAAGATGTTCTGGGTGATGGGGTCTAATTGGAGTTGGTAGAAGTGTTTGAGAACGATACGTTGGATGCAGAGGCTCATGGGGTGGAAAGTGAGGACAAGAAGGACCCTATCTTTATGTTTGGAGGAGGACATGGGGTTTACAGCTGAGGAGCGGGAAATGGAGGAAGCGGACTCATCGGACTATTTGATTTTGCTAAATCTCTTTCTTCTTCATAAAACTCCAAAAGCCCAATATGTACAATCCAAACCTTTACAATGTCAAATATCTTGAACAAAAATGTGCAAAAATGACAGATTTTCACAAATCTCCTGTTAGCCACTTCAACCACTTATTGTGTTCTTTCATTTTAATCTTCCCGTTCAACGTCAAACTTCTTATCCTCATTGAACCCAGTCATGGCTTTCTTTTTGCCTAGATTGTTTTTCTTCTTCTGACATTCTAAATGTGACTTCAACAATGAAACCTTGATCTAGACTGTCTTCTGAGAAGCAAATCAATTGGCTTTCTGTTGGTAGTCCTGTGACGTGTGATAAAATAAATAAATAAATAAATTCCAGTTTGTGATTCATCGTCAATATGCGGCTCTTTCACTTTGTATTGAGCATCTTCTTGTCAAGAGCACATTAACAACTTGTACTGTGCCCTCAGCTGCTTCATTTAAAGCAAAATTATCCAGTGAAATTCCTCTTAACCCAATTTGAATCGCTATCTGACACAACAAGAAGCTCTTTCCTGTCAAATTCTGCAAATGCTATATGCAGCTTCTCTTCTACTGTTTGACATATTCTACACTGTTTTGCCTTGTCTTCTATGTTCTTATACAATGCGGGCCCCCAAAAATTATTTCTTTCTAGATTCTTTACCAAGCTCAACTCTAAGAATTGATTGTTAAAATTATGAAACAACTGTGATCTGTACCTTTCAAGATTATAAGTCTGGGGTTCCCCATATGATAAATCCTTAATCAACTGGTAACTCATTCTTACTCATAAAATTGGCCTGCATTCTAAATTTACTATCTAAGTTGACTACCTATTTGTAATGTAGTCACATACTCTTACCAATGCAGGGCTTTTACAAATTGATCATTTTTTTTCTATTCATTTGTGGGAAGTGGGCGTCGCTGGCTGGCCAGCATTTCTTGCCTGTCAGAGATAGTAGGAACTGCAGATGCTGGAGAATCTGAGATAACAAGGTGTAGAGCTGGATGAACACAGCAGGCCAAGCAGCATCAGGGGAGCAGGAAGGCTGACGTTTCAGGCCTAGACCCTTCTTCAGAAATGAAGAAAAAAATTTCTTGCCCGTTCCTGGTTGCCCTTGAGAAGATGGTGGTGAGCTGCCTTCTTGAAACACTGCAGTTCACCTGCTGTAGATTAACCCACAATGCCATTAGGGAGGTAATTCCAGAATTCTGGCCCAGCGACAGCGAAGGAACGGTGATATATTTCCAAATCAAGATGGTGAGTGGCTTGGAGAGGAACTTGGAGCTGGTGGTGATCATATATGTCTGCTGCCCTTGTCTTTCTAGATAGAAGTGGTTGTGGGTTTGGAAGGTGCAGTCTGAGGATCTTTGGTGAACTTCTGCAGTGCATCTTGTAGATAATACACACTGCTGCTACTGAGCGTCGGTGGTGGAGGGAGTAGATACTGTGGATGCAGTGCCAGTCAAGTGGGCTACTTTATCCTGGATGGTGTCAAGCTTTTTGAGTGTTTTTGGGGCTGCATGCATCCAGGCAAGTGAGGAATATTCCATCACAGTCCTGACTTGTGCCTTGTAGATGGTGGACAGGCTTTGAGGAATCAGGACCTGAGTTAACTCGCCACAGTATTCCTAGCTTCTAGTCTGCTCATTTAGACACTGTGTTTATGTGGTGAGTCCAGTTGAGTTTCTGGTTAATGATAACTCACGGGACATTGATAGTGGGGATTCAGTGATGGTAACACCATTGAATGTCAAGGGGTGGTGGTTAGATTATTGCTTATTGGTGATGGTCATAGCCTGGCATTTGTGTGGCATGAATGTTACTTGCCATTTGTCAGCCCAAGCCTGGATATTGTCCAGATCATGTTGCATTTGAACATGGACTGCTTCAGTATCTGAAGAGTCATGGATGGTGCTAAACATTGTGCAATCATTGACAAACATCCCCACTTCTGACCTTATGGCGGAGGGAAGGTCATCGATGAAGCAGCTGAAGACGGTTGGGCTGAGGACATTTCCCTGAGAATCAACTAATATCTACTACTAATATCTACTGTGATTGGCAACCTATCTACATGTGACACAAAATACATCATACCCTTTGACCGCTAACTCATAAGGGAATGGTAATCTGGACAATGTGGTGATATGCAATCATCTCCTGATCAACTGCACTTAATGTTAAACTTATAAGCAGACAAATCAACAACCATCTCTGCATTCAGGCTGCAGTTAAAGAAGATACGGAAGACTTTGGATACAAAACAGCATCAGTGGCTTATGATCAGGCATGGGGTGGATTGTTGGAGCAGGAGGTGAGGGTTGAGACTTTGGAGGACTTTGTGGTCAAGTGACCAAACCGTGAAAGACGGGCATCTAAATCAACACACTCCCAGAGACATCAGGCTGACAGAAAATTGGCCAAACTAAATTAAACAGTAGCCAGCAGCTATTGGCTACAGGGAACCAAACACAACCAGCCAGAGGGTTGTGTATTACGGAAGTGTCGACCAGTTGTTCTAGCATTTTGATTGCCTGAGCATGAGCACTTTAAACCTTCTGGCATGGCAACAGTTGAAGGATGTTGTTGTGACCCCATTGAATGATTTGAACCCAGCTCATGACCCTATTGGCCAAAGGCCACAGACATTTTGGAAGGTCAGGGGCAAGGGGGGATAAGAACATACATCTGGATGCCACCTTCCAGCAAATCCTTGACCTGGCCCAGCACTGGATCTCCGACTCCCTGGAGAGAGAGAGAGACAGAAGATTCGCCCTGACACCTACCCACATAAATGGAAGAGAGCCAGTCTTACATCAGTAAAGATGGAGATTCCAACAACCTAGCCTAAACACATGGATCGTTGGGGGTACTATCCTTTCTGAGACAGACAGAGCTAGATAGAGAGCAAATATTGTGTGAATTTGGAAATTGCTCACATAGTGTGTTAATAAGGAATATTTTGTTAATAAAATCGAGTTGAACCACAAACTGAATTCTGTGTTCCTTTGTCCACCTCACCAACAAGAGCATGATAAGGGAGGCGATGGCCTAGTGACATTATCACTAGACATTAATCCAGCAACCCATGTCGTGTCCCGGGCCCCTCAGCTTGAATCCCACCGGGGCAGATAATGGAATTTGAATTCAATTTTTTTTAAAAATCTGGAGTTAAAAGTCTAACAGCAACCATGAAACCAGTGCCGATTGTGGAGGAAATACCCATCTGGTTCACTAATGTCCTTTAGGGAAGGAAACTACCATCCTTATATTGTTTGGCCTGCATGTGACTCCAGATCTACAGTAATGTAGTTGACTCTTGACAATTAAGGATGGGCAATTAATGCTGGCCTCGCCAGTGATATTCACATCCTGTGAATGAATAAAAGAGAAAGCACTTTCGTTTGGCCAGTTTTCTGTCAGGCCTGATGTCTCTGGCTGTGGGTCAATTTAGGATGTGTTATTTACACTTAAAATGGTCAAAGTGTCCAGAACACACTCGATACCTTTAAACAATGTTGAACGTTGGGCCACTGTGATGGAAAATTAAGGAGGACTTCCTAACTAGCCTATTTCTGCAGCCACGTTCTCCTGCACTCCCTTACACTTTGCAAATTGTACTGCAAACATGAACCCTGAGAAATCAAAATTCCCAAAGAAGTCATACATGGATCAGGTAGGCAATTTAGAAGCTACAAAAGTGCCCAAGTCATGTTTTTCCAAAGCTACTTGAAAACTTGGGCTCATATCATATTATTTGCATTGATTTCAAAACATGTTCGAAAATTGGTGGTGTAGTGGACAGCGAAGAAGGTTATCTGAGAATATAACAGGACCTCAATCAGATGGGTCGATGGGCTGAGGAGTGGCAAATGGAATTTAATCTAGATAAAAGTGAGGTGCAATATTTTGGTAGGGCAAATAAGGGCAGGACTTATACACTTAATGGTAAGGTCCTGGGAAGTGTTGCCAAACAAAGACACCTTGGAGTGCAGGTTCATAGTTCCTTGAAAGTCGAGTTACAGGTAGGCAGGGTTATGAAGGAGGTGTTTGGTCTCCTTGCTTTTATTGGTCAGTGCATTGAGTATAGGAGTTGGGAGGTCATGTTGCAGCTGTACTGGACATTGGGTAGGCTACTTTTGGAATACTGCATGCAATTCTGGACTCTCTACTATAGGAAAGATGTTGGCTCTGGGCTCGCAGCCCACATGCTGCTTCAGGGCTCACTACCTGCGGTGTTCTAGGGCTCATGGGGTATGCCTGCAGTCCCCAAAGCACAAGGCCACGCTGCCTGCTCTGGTTCTGCCATGGGACTCGGCCCATGCCTGCTCTGGTCTGCTGTGGGACTCAACCCGCTCACTCCGGTCCTCTGGGGGACTCAGCCCATGCCCGTTCCAGTCCGTCGCAGGACTTAGCTGCTCGTTCTGCAACTCCACTCTACAAGGAGCTGGGGGAAGGGCAGGGAGAAAGGGAAAACCACAAAGAGAACAGAAAAAAAAGGGAAAAAAGACATAAACAGACTGGCAAGCAGAGGGGATCTGACCAAAGTGTCTACATGCTGCTATCTTGACCATGCTGCCATGGGAATAGATTAATTTAGGATATCTGGTCAGCATGGATGAGTTGGACCGAAGGGTGTGTTTCCATCATGTACATCTCTATGACTCCATCCATCATCAATTCATCTGTGCATTTGCAAATATACTAATTTATTATTTTCGTAAGAGTAAATGCTGGCTTTGCCAACAATGAGTACCTCCTATGAGAAGATTTTTTTAAATTTGAAAAATGTCAAATAAAGAGTCTTAAATTCTGCTTTCTTGCCATTTCCCAACTATGAGCCAATTTATTGATGCACTATCATGTTTGTACACTCTGTTCCTTCTGATCACACTGTGGTTGTGATAATCTATATAAATACTTTAAGACACGTTCTCTGCCAAAACCAGGTCTAACCAATGAGCAAGGGCTTGAAAGCAAATTCCAAATCCAACTTAAATGGAATCGGGATCAAATCCCCGTGTAACATACTGTGTACTGTTAGTACGACAATGATCCATACTTACTATCCCACGAACTGGGCAGTCAAATAGTGTGAGTTGTTGTGGCAACATGCCCCTTTACATGCATGCTGTAGTGTGCAGCAATGGATAGTGATATGTGATGAAGATTGACGATATATTTTTGTTGCATGGGAACTTGGGTTCTAAATTGGAGGAAAAATGAAGTTTTGTTGTCAGTTCTGTGAATGTCTGATTGTTTTTGTTTAAAGACTACATCCATTTGAAAAATGAATTAAAAACAGCATTTCCAACAAATCATATGACTTTAGCTAAATGATTAGCGAGTCACCCAGAGAAATAATCGATTAGGTGTTTGTTGACTTGGGTTTTAAACCCCAGAGAGAGAAACAGAAGCATGTTCAGAGAAGAGGCACATAACAGCAGAGATGTTAATATTAGCAGTTTCCAATCAGTCAGGGCTGGAGAGAAATCCTGAATTGGTTAAAAATAAATGGGAAGAAATATCCAAAAACAGAAGGCTAGAAGGTGTTAGGGAGGAAGACATCCCACAAAGATTTTGGAGACACAATTTTAAGGAATCATGTTAAATAATGTGAGCTGTGTTAGTAGTTTGATTTAAGGGTCTAATGGAGAGATATTGATTGAAGAAAATAGTGTGGAGTGAACACATAACAGAAATTTGCCAAAAGAAATCTTATTACACCCAGGCCAAGCTGAGCAAGAAGTTTCAAAGTGGAGACAGGAATAACTATTCACTGAGATTATAATGTCTGTAAGGTTATTGTGGGCAATAAAATGGATACACACAGGTTATTGGGAATACTCAGCATGATTTCATGAAGGGCAAATAATGTTTAATGAATTTATTAGATTTTTTGAAGGAGTAACAAGTACTGTGGATAAAGGGGAGCTGGTAGATGTACTAGTGTTGGATTTCCAGAAGATTTTTAATAAGATGTCACATCAAAGGTTATGGTATGGGGAATGACATATTTTCATGTATAAAAGATTAGCTGCCTGGCAGAAAATAGATCATAAATGAAGGGTTATATGGAAAAGACAGGAAAGTGGAGTTGAGGATCATCAGATCAGCCATGATCTCAATGAATGGCAGAGCAGACTCAATGGGCTGAATAGCCTACTTCTGTTTCTATATTTTATGGTCTGTATGGATTTTTTGTTTGATTTGCAGCATTTGACAAATAGAGTCGCAAAGGGGTCTATGCTGGGACCTCAACTCTTTAAAAATTACATTGATGACTTAGATGAGGAAAGCAAAGGCATCATATCTAAATTTGCAGACAACACAAAAATAGGTAGGAAGTATGATATAGAGAAGATAGGGAATTTACAGAAGGATATAGATAGTTTGAGTGAGTAGCCTACAATCTGACAGATGGAGTATAATGTGGGAAAATATAAACTTGTTCACTTTGGGAAGAAGAATGAAAAAGCAAAATATCTTTTAAATGGAGAAGAATGTAGAAATCCAGGGCACCAAGGAATCTAGAAGTTCGGGTGTGTGTGTCACAAGAAGTTATGCGGGTACAGCAGATAATCAAGAAGGCTAATAGGATGCTGTCCTTTATTATGAGAGGAACTGAACACAAAAGTAAGGAATTTATAGTTCAGTTACACAGGGCATTAGTGAAACCAAATCTCAAATACTGCATCCAGTTTTGGTCCCTATATCATAAAATGCACAGGATGAATCGTATGCTTTTTTAGCTGTCAGTTTCATGATGTTCCTGGCAGGATTCTTCTGCAAGACCTAGTGAGATCTCTTGTAGTATCTTACCGTCCTTGTCTCATTACCTACCTCATCCTATGGTGCTCCTGTCACCCGATCTAGCCCAAACGTGCTGTTCCTGGAACAAATCACCACTCACAAAATATCTGCCAAAATATTGGAAACCCTTTCACCCGGGTCATCCTTAAAATGCCTCTGTGCACCTAGATAAGTGCTGGCAATCCAGCATTGACCATCACTGGCAACATAATGGGTAGAGCCGCCACTAATTCACACAGCATATGGCTGACACACCCTGGCACGTGCAACCCCATTCTCTCATCATAGATCCTGCTTAACTAGCGGGTAACAACATACCTGTCCTTAGCTACATTCCATCTGAACACCCTCTCTGGGTACCACTACTCTGTCTCCAGTGTTCACTATGAACCTGCATATTGCATTGTCCAGTAGGGGAACATTTCATACAGGCAAGCAATCGAACAAAACCAAAGGTGAACTTTTATTTACAGTCAAGCCAAAATGAACAGAAACAAAATGAGTAGAGGCTGCAATTTGTCCTCACGGTACAATCTAAATTCTGCCAGGATGACCAATAACTATTTTACATTCTGTTGCACCAGCTCTCATACAGTCAGAGTCATAGAGATGTACATCACAGAAACAGAACCTTGGGTCCAACTTGTCCATGCCAACCAGATATCCTAAATTAATTCAGTCCTATTTACCAGCATTTAGCACACATTTCTCTAAACCCTTCCCATTCATATACCCATCCAGATGCCTTTTAAATGCTGTAATTGTACCAGTCTCCATGATCTCCTCCAGCAGCTCATTCCACACAGGCACCACCCTCTGCATGAAAAAGTTGCCCCTTAGGTTCCTTTTAAATCTTTTCCCTCTCATCTTAAATCTACACCTTCTAGTTTTGGGCTCCCCTACCCTGGGGAAAAGATCTTGACTATTCACCCTGTCCATGTCCCTCAAGATTTTATAAACCTCTATAAAGTCATCCCTCAGGCTCTGACGCTCCAGGGAAAATAGCCTCAGTCTATTCTGATGATCCTCAACTCCACTTTCCTGTCTTTTCCATATAACCCTTCATTTATGAGTACCCTCTATTTTCTGCCAGGCAGCTAATCTTTTATACATGAAAATATGTCATTCCCCATACCATAACCTTTGATGTGACATCTTATTAAAAATCTTCTGGAAATCCAACACTAGTACATCTACCAGCTCCCCTTTATCCACAGTACTTGTTACTCCTTCAAAAAATCTAATAAATTCATTAAACATTATTTGCCCTTCATGAAATCATGCTGAGTATTCCCAATAACCTGTGTGTATCCATTTTATTGCCCACAATAACCTTACAGACATTATAATCTCAGTGAATAGTTATAGCCTCTCCATATAGCTTGAACTCTCCAACCCTGGGAACATCCTGGTAAATCTTTTCTGAACCCTTTCAAGTTTCACAACATCTTTCCTGTAGTGGAGAGACCAGAATTGAATGCAGTATTCCAAAACTGACCTAACCAATGTTCTGTACAATCGCAACATGACATCCCAATTCCTCTACTCAATGCAATAACCAATTTTGGCAAGCATACCAAATCCTTTCTTTACTATCCTGTCTGCCTGCAACTAAGCAATTTCTTTATTTTCTAATTTATTCCCATGATCAGTAATGCTGGATTTTTATTTCCTAATTTTTCTAATTATTTTTCCTAAGAATTTATACTTTAGAATCTGTACCTAGGTAGGTAAGATGGGTCCATAAGTAGCAACTTGTAAACTTTTCACTGTACTTAGTTGAGTACTTGTGACAATAAAGCTAATTCAATTCAATTCAATTCAATTCAATTTACGTATTCTGCACAGGGCTCACCATCACCACTGTCACCAAAATGGCAAACAGAAAGATGAATAAAGATACGGCTGCTCTGAGGAGAAGACGAGCCCAGGCTCAGGAGCTTGAACACTGCTGCCATCTTGGAGTGGTAAATGCAATTTGAAGAACTCCAGTGGAAAACTCTTCTGTTGGAACCAGGTGTCACTTTGGTCCTGTCTGGCTTGTAGGGTCCAATACAGCTGAGCTCTGTCATGGACAAGGAGACCTTCCTCCTCCCCATTGTCCTTGCACTCTGTTCAGAAGATTCCTTCTATTCCATCTATTCCTCAGAATCTATTGAGTCACCTTGTTGTCTGTTCCAATTGTGCACAAAACAGCTTGCTGGAATGATGTGGCATATTCTGTCCAGTCAATACTGCATTGTCCCACCAATACAAGTTCAAACAGCAGAACCATACCTTCAGCAGCCCCGTCAACTATGCACTACGGCCCTGGTTGAAGCATAGATAGCACAGTGTCTGTGCTTTGCATCAGTCAGGGCATTGTGCATTGGTCTCATGTGCCATGGTTGCAGTAGGTATCCTTGTCTGCATTCAACCAATCCTATAAGACACCTGGATCCTCAAATGCAGCAGATACATGGGATATGTCACTGAAAGGCTGCACTGAAAGGATTCCTCTTCTCTATACCCCAACTTGACTAGTATTTCCAAGACCCTGTTGGAGATTGGGGTGGCACCACCTTTCCTTTCTCTGACATGTTCAGACTCTATCCTTGACTGAGCAGGGCAGCTTCAGAATGCCAGTGCTTGTCCACAGGGCCTTTTAACTGTACACACAGTGCCAGGAATCCTGGTCTTTCGGTGCACATTCTGAGTGGTGAGTAGTTCTGGGAACAGTGCATGATGAGATGGGTTTGGAATTGGACATAAAGGACACAATAGGGGAAGAGTTGGTAGTTAATGACGCATGTTTGTTAAGATACAGTGAGAAATCCCGCTGGGTCTCACAATGAGAATCCCTTCAAAAACCTCAATGTAGCTCACAGTGAGCTAGAAAGAATGTTAGATTCTGCTGACTGCCTATAAGTTGTCCTCAGGTGCAACTGATTCCCTTTCTAGCTGAACTGTAAATTTAATGCAAGACTTTCTAGGAAGAGAAGGTTTCTATATCCATGCAGGACTTAAACAGTACTCCTAATTTTTTACCACATGACTGGTATAGATCTTTGAAATAAGTGCCTATTTCAAAGTGCCAAGACAATGTCAATATATGGTCAAAACATCCTCACATATCACCCTATTAATCTCCAGATTCAACGCATCATTCTCTGCCACTTCCGCCACCTACAATCTGACCCCACTACCAAGGATATTTTTCCCTCCCCACCCTTACCTGCCTTTTGTAGGGACCGCTCTATCCACGACTCACTCGTCAGCTCCACACTCCCCATTAGCCCCACCACCCCCGGCACGTTTCCCTGCAATCGCAGGAGGTGCTACACCTACCCCTATACCTCCCCCCTCACCTCCATCCAGGCCCCAAAAAAACCTTCCACATTAAACAGATGTTCACCTGCACATCTGCTAATGTGGTCTATTGTATCTGTTGTTCCTGATGTGGCCTCCTCTACATCGGGGAGACCAAACAGAGGTTCAGAGACCCCTTTTGTGGAGCACCTACACTTAGTTCGTGACAAATGACAACACCTCCCAGTTGTGAACCACTTCAACTCCCCCTCCCACTCCCTGGACAACATGTCCATCCTGGGCCTCCTCCAGTGTCACAATGATGCAACCCGGAAACTGGAGGAACAGCACCACACATTCCACCTTAGAAGCCTACAACCCAATGGTCTCAATGTGGACTTTACTAGCTTCAAAATCTCCCCACCCAGACCTCATCCCAAGACCAGACGCCCTCTCATCCCCGCCTCCTTGACCTGTCCGTCTTCTCTCCCACCTATCTGCCCCTCCCTCCTCACTGACCAATCCCCATCCCCACTTCTTACCTACACTCACTTTTACCAGCTTCATCCCCGCCTCCTTGATCTGTCCGTCTTCTCTCCCACCTATCCACTCCACTATCAACCTGCTATCCCTACCACCCCCCTCTCTATTTATTTCAGAGCCCCCTTCCCCTGCACCATCTCCGAAGAAGGGTCCCGACCCAAAACGTCAGCTTTCCTGCTCCTCTGATGCTGCCTGGCCTGATGTGTTCGTCCAGCTCCACCCCTTGTTATCTCAGCCTCCAGCATCAGCAGTTCCTACTATCTCTCAATACATGGTCTACATTGTTGGATTGCTCCCGTGTATTGAGGAACACATAATTTGTAAGACATGTGACTAATGACTGTTCTGATTTCTGTTCTGTTCCTTCAGTTGCCAACAGAGATTCATTGCAAATGTGACTGATGGACCCAGCACAGTAGAGATGATTGTCGCTGCGCAGCAAAGGTGCAGGGAGATGGAAGGGGAACAAATAAGTTAGCAAGCCAAGGACCAGCAGAAAGCTGGTGAGGAGGCTAAATAGTCTCCACTATGAAAAGAGATTGTAATTAAAATGCCCTTCAAGGTGCACTGGACACACAAGACAGCTAGACTTTCATCCTCGATGCCATTTCCTCAAGGTGACTGAAGTATGAGTTGAGAACGTTCCAGGACACTCACAGAAGATCCCAGTTATTGAACTATGACTTGCAACCTGAAAGAGTGGGTAGCGTCAAGGTGACAACTGTAATGAACTTTTATGGGTCTGACTCCTTCCCCAGGGAATGTTGTAGGGGGTCTGTGTGAGATTTCTCAATCAGTCACCAAAAAGTGCATCAAGACAGTGATCGATGCTAATTGTGCCAGATCATACCAGTGCATTTTGTTTGCCTGTGACGAATAAATGCTGCAGCCTGAGCAGTAGGAATTGGTAACATGGCTGATTTCCCTGGGGTCCAGGGCACCATCAATGGCACACGTCATGCTGAAAGGACTGTAATATAATGTAGCCAAGTTCACAACCAGAAAGTGATTCAATTCCATCAATTGCAAGTGATCCATGATAACTGGTTCCTTTTATTAGAGAATAAAAACAGAAAGAACTGCGGATGCTGTAAATCAGGAACAAAAACAGAAGTTGCTGGAAAAGCTCAGCAGGCCTGGCAGCATCTGTGGAGACAAAAATCAGAGTTAATGTGTCGGATCCAGTGACCTTTCCTCAGAAATTCTGTTTTTGTTCCTTTTCTTAGAGGTTTGCACCTGACACCCTGGGAGCTGCCACAACTTCTACATTCCTCAGAACTCTTGTGTTCCCGCGACATTTGAGGGCTCAGACGTCATTTCTGGGACAATTGCATGGGAAAATTCACTAGGTCTCACACACGGAAGCTTCCGTGAAACTCAACAAAAATTACATTTTGCCAAAATGTGGTAAGAATCAGCCGTATTCTATTGAGCCAGGTTTCATTCTGGGATCTTTCATTCTGGTATTACCATCAGTTGGGATCATAACAGACGGTCGAGTACCCTTTTTTTCCATAACAAGGTTAGCCAGGAATGTCTCCTGCTGTTACCACCTGCCATTGGCATACTTTACGAAGAATTTACAAATTGATATTCAACCTACTTGGCCATATTACGAACTTGCCTTCTTCTGTCATCAGTCCCATAGTGCGAATTGGACACAGAACTTCTAGCTCAGATACAACATGCGACCCAGTTTGTCACAAGACTACTGACAATTTATCACTATTCTAAACTTTTGCCTTGTCTTTTATCTTTTTGTTTTCCCTCCCTACAACCCTGCCCCACCCTATTATTTAGTTTAAAACACTCCATAGTTCTCAGCATTTGCTTAGACCATAATACCATAAGACATAGGAGCAGAAATTAGGCCATTCAGCCGATCGAGTCTGCTCCGCCATTCAATCATGATATGTTTCTCAACTCCATTCCCCCACTTTCTCCCAGTAACCTTTGATCCTCTTGACAATCAAAAATCTATCTATCTCTGTCCTAAACATACTCAATGACCTGGCCTCCACAGCCTTCTGTGGCAGTGAATTCCATAGATTCACCACTCTCTGGCTGAAGAAGTTTTTCCTTATCTCTGATGTAAAAGGTCTTCCCTCTACTCTAAGGCTGTGCCCTCAGGTCCTAGTCTCTCCGTCCAATGGAAAAATCTTTCCAACATCCACCCTGTCCTGTCCATTCAGTATTCTGTAAGTTTTAATTACATACCCCCTCATCCTTCTAAACTCCAAGAGTATAGACTCAGAGTCCTCAAACATTCCTCATAGGTTAAGCTTTTCATTCCCGGGACGATTCTTGTGAACCTCGTCTGAAGCCACTCCAGGGCCAGTACATTTTTCCTGAGATATGGGGCCCAAAACTGTGCACAATACTCCAAATGTGGCCTGACCAGAGGCTTATAGAGCCTCAGAAGTACATCCCAGCTTTCATATTCAAGTCCTCTCAAAATAAATGCCAAGGTTGCATATGCCTTCCTAACTACTGACTCAACCTGCAAGTTTACCTTGGGAGAATCCTAGACTAGAACTCCCAAGACTCTTTGCACTTCAAACTTCTGAATTTTCTCCCCTTTTAGAAATAGTCCATGCTTCTATTCTTACCAAAGTGCATGACCTCACACTTTCCCAGTTTGTACTCTAACAATTTTTTGTTAAATCAGGATACAGGTCCCAGTGTGGGAAGCTACCCAAATAGAACGTTCCTCTTTAGCCAGTACTAGTACCATGAACTGAAACTCATTTCTCCCACATCAATGTTTGACATGAATTCAATTCTTTGCTTTCATTCCCTATATGGCCATTTGGTCACGGCTCAGGTAATAGCCCGGGGTCATAACTTTCGGATTTTGAATTTTAATTGCTTAGGCTTATCTGTGTTGTCGGCCCCCATGTGAACAACAATCACGGAATTCTTCCCTTCCCACTCCAAGTTCCTCTCCAGCCCTAGGAGGCATTTACCCTGGCACAAAGCAGGCAACGCAACCTTTGGGATTCATGCTGTTGGCTGCAGAGAACAGTATCTGTATCAAAAACTGCCATGGAGTGTAAGCACTGGTATTTGTGCTCAAGTCTCGAACAGAAGTAGATCGCTGTTTCAGCAGGACGAACTGTTTGGAGCCCTGGAAAACGTGAAGGTGCGAGATCAAATCAAAAAGTCGGGTGTTGCACCTCTGTGAACAAGTGCCTTGGGATGGAGAATTCCATTAGTAACTTTCCCATCTGTTCTGTCTTTTCCCTTTCCTTCCCTCTTCTAATTTAAGCGATGTTTCAGCAAATGCTCCATTTCCAGCCCTCTCTTTGTTTTAATTTCCAGCAGCGTGCTTTTGTTTTATGAGAACGTTCCGCTTTTCAGACAACCCCCTCTGATCTTCACAGTGCAGAGACGGTGAGAGCATTGACAAATGAAGGAAGATAACAAAACAACTGAAAACATGGTGAAGGTATGCGTTCATTGTACAGTTGCCAGCCAACCATCGTTTGAGCAGAAATCGCTGGAAGAACTCAGTAGGTCTGGCAGCATCTATGGAGAGAAAGCAGAGTGAACGTTTGGGATCCAGTGACCCTTCTTCAGAAACATTCACTGCGCTTTCTGTTCAAAGATGCTGCAGAGTTTTCTCAGCAATTTCTGTTTTGGTTTATTCTTCAGAGCTGACTGGTTTCAGCAGACTCTTTAAATAAACGACAATGGGACTTGTTAAATGGCTTCCTCCTTACCTCACACCCTGTGGGATTTGTAGTCCCGCAACAAAACTGCGCGGCTGCAAGCCTGGACCAGAACAACTGCAGCTTCCGAAATGCACAGCGTCTCCATCTCGTCCTCTGCTAAACAAGCCCCGGCCCCTCCCCCACGCCCCCTGCCCGCGGCCCGCGGCCCCTCCCCCCAGTCTGCCCGGTGTCTCCTGCCCCGCGGGCCGCAGCGCGAGCTCATTTTGAAGGGAGCGGCGGTTGGTGCGCGAGCGGAGGTTGAGGTGAGCCCGCGAGCGGCGGCGGTTGCACAGAGACGGGCGGGGCTGGGGGGGGAGGGGACGGCGGCTGGCCGGAGGCTCCGGCTCTTTGTGTGCGGCCGTGATGGACGGTGACTATCGCCTTTGCTGAAGGCGCTGCTGCAGCTTAGGGTCCGCAGTAAGGAGGGAGAACTGCAGCGGGAGAACCTTAGCCCCCTGTCCTCCTCCACCCCCCCGCCACCGAGCCGTGTGAAAACCCGTCTGTGGCACTTGAAGAAACTCTTCATAAGGCCAGCTCGGTGCACAATGAAGTTTAAAAACTCTGCAAGATGTACTGAGGGTTAGGGCGATCGGTGCATTTACAACTGCTGTTTGTCGTCCTGTAGGGAACTCGTTTCTTTTAACAAACTGTGATGAGTTTTGTTATTGTTGTTAAAAGGACCGCGGCACATTCTGCTCATGTGCTTTTTTTGCACTGTTCTTAATCATTTCGTTTGATTTTGATCGTTGGTAGTAACAGGACCACATTAAAACCTAGTTGCTAGGAGTTTTGGCGCACGCATTACTTTGAGACGAAGAGTAATACATACTTCCACAAAAATAGACATTTTAAGACCATGCGATTCTGCTGATGGATTTATGTTTTTACGGTCTTGTAGAACATTACCTGAAGGAAATGAGCGGATCCATATGTGTAAGTTGTATTGAACTTTTTTGAAGATACCTCCCTTTAGCAACACATTCTTTGCGTTCTTCCACATTAACCAATAACTCTCTCAATAGTTTTGATGTGGGACCCAAAAGAGAGATGCGCAACAACCTCTGGAAATTTGACAATGCAGTTCCAATTGGGAAGTCTTCTTTTAAACTGCATTCAGTGTGGATGGAGTAGCGGTAACAATGACATTTATTGAATTATATTCGTAGAAATATAAATACATGAATTAGGATGACCGTCCATTTTATATGAAATAATAAAACGATTAGTTTAATGGCATTTTAAAGTAGAGCATACGTTTAAAAGTATTAATTTACCTAAACTAAATAAAATTTTGCAGTGAGAGATAAAAGGTACTGCAGATGCTGGAGAATCTGAGATAACAAGGTGTGGGGCTGGATGAACACAGCAGGTCAAGCAGCATCATAGGAGCAGGAAAGCTTGACGTTTCGGGCCTAAACCCTTCATCAGAAAATTTTGCAGTGTTCTTTTTATACTGAAATTGAATTTTCAGTTCCAACATTCTCCAAAGCTACATTAATTACTTTAAAAGTTTTTTATCGGTGATGAACCACTGAAAAAAAGTTAAGAAATGTGCATAATAAAAATAAATAGTACTGTCAATACTCAACAGAGCAGCATCGGTGGAGAGAGAAACAGTTACTTAGAGGTACTTTGATTGGCGAGCCATTCGAGTTGGCAGAACGGGAAATAGGCAGTGTAAAGGATGCCTGCAGCTGACACATGGTTCCACTTGGATCATCTTTAGGTAGAGTTGTTGCCACAAACTTGTGCTACTAGTCAAATGGGAAATACCAGTATTAAGTAGTGAGGGATTAGCCACTAAAGGGGCAGTTCTTTCAGTAACCAGAAATAGTTAATTACATAGTCGTAGAATGACAGGTTAAATTAGTTTAAGGTGCATCAACTACATTAACACTAGTTAAGAGACAATGTAATCTACGGTATCGGAACTTAATGTACGGTACATGAAAGTAGAACTGACCAACTACAAACTGGAACAGTGACTTAGATCCACACTGATTAGTTCTTCCACTGAGACAGTTATTTATGCAGCAGTGGGCAGAGCTTCTCCAAAGTGTTCAATTTAATCTGTTCTATTAAAGAAACTTGTGGACAAACTTAGACACTGCATCACAGCCATAACTTGTATGCATAATTCCATTGCCATAGTAACTTTATAATTTTCCAGTGCAATAGATCACAATTCTCACGGCCTTTCCATCCCTTGTTCAAGATTCTCATCCTGTTACTCTCTACCTTGATTATTATTGCTTGACATTCACCTCTCCCCATCATATCCAAGTCCTTTCTTGCCTGAGGCAAGACAGAGACCATCCCCACAGTTCAGCAATAATTCAGTAATTCCCTGCAGGTACTCAAGATGTCTGGCCATAGCTGGCAAGTAAAGACCTTCATGTCTGATGAAAGTGGCCTGAGCAGAGGAAAAGGAAGCAAGCAACAATGAGGTCCATACAAGAACTTAACTTCAGTAGAGGACCTGCTGTGATCTCCATTGTAAGTGACAGGGTTGCATCTTATCTTAAGACCTTTTGTATTTACTTAATTTATATTTGCAAGTGGGCATTTACACCAGATGACTAAAGTCATGGTTAGTCTCAGTGCCAAAGGCAATTGAGACCAAATTGTGAAAGTTTGGTTTATGTGCTTTAACGTCAATTGTAACTGATAGGCCAGCATATGTATAATGAAGAACATGCAAACAAGGAGGTTGTGTGTCATTGACAGGATACTAACTCTCCACATTGTCATGCAGAATGAGCAGATCCACAATGCAAAGAGAGGTCAAGGACATCAGGTTAAGTTGCAGTCATTAAGGTTCTCACCCAAGCGAAAGAAAAGGCTTTAAAACTCGCAGGAGAGGAGAGACATTGGACAGTGCAGCTGGAATGGCAAGGCAAATTCATAAGTATTTATCCAACCCAATGCTGGTATATAGCACTTGGGCAGCACATGAAGAATTACCTCGTGCTTATGTTGTGATGACCCTCCAAGTGGCTCCTTTTGCTTTCCACTGCAGTTTCCTGCTATCCAAGATCAAACACAGCCTAAAGATTCCACTTCTATGGTCAACAGGACCGTTGTTCTAGAGGATGCACCATCACATACCTTTTCTCCAAATTCAATCAGTGTAGTTATATCTAAGTGGATCACATTTAGAAATTAGGTCGCAATCTGTTGGTCACAGAACAGACATATCTCAGTACCCGAGGGAGAATGAGACAACCAAGTTACAAACCCCCAACATTTGGAGGACCTCTGGGGACCAGATTTCTGCTGAACCCCATCTGATAATTGGCCTATGTTCGTAGCCATAAGAAGACTGCTGGAGATATTGCATAGGATAGCAGACCATATCATGGAGATGCAACTTGCAAGGCCAGTGGAAGAATCCATGTAAGCCATGGATTGTGCCATGTCTCAGACATGAGTGCATGGATTCTTCCAATGGAGAAGGTGACAATCGCCATGGAGAGTCAGGTCAAACCCATAATCTGTACATTCCCTGACTTCCATTGCTTGAACCACAGCCTTAGTATATTAGTGGTCAGTAAGAGGCACCCCTTCTCGAAGGAGACAGGTGCCATATGCACCCAGATGGAGCAACAAGTGCCAGCAACACTGGACCTTCCTCTCAGAGCACCCTCAATGTGAGTGGTCTCTCCCCTCTGCCATTGGCATCAGGAAAGGCCCAAGAAAATGGCCCAGCTCCAGTGCAGGACACCCCATTTAACCAGAAACCTCCAGAGGACACCCAGCACAGTAATTAAAAGTTAAACAGGACAATACATTAAGCCAACTTCTTCCAATTTTGCAAAAGATGTCTGTCAGACTTACACAAAACATAGTGGCCCTAAGTGCAATCTTGTGATTTATTAAGAACATAAATTTGGCAGCATTTTTCAAATTAGATGTCATTTTTAAAATTGCATATTACTTTGAACTTTATTTATGTGTGCATCATCATTTGTCAAGGCTAACTTCTAGACCTCTATATTGGCATGTCTCATGGTAAGCACGTACTGATAATTGAAGAGAATTAGGGATATTTTATTGATTGTGGAAGAAACATTGTGTGTTTGCATTCACTTTTTATTGAATATTCAGCTTTGTCTTTAATTTTGTATCTGCTAGACTGTAGGACATGGCTCAAAATGCAATCTTACCAGGTCCTTTCTTCTAAGGATTGTGAGGAGATTTTCTGAGATTAGTCTCAACAGGGAATGCTCTATGTGTTTTCATAGCCCTGTAAGAATGGTGTATGACTTGATTTATCAGTTGCAGTAGGCTGATTTATCTATTTCCAGATGTGACACACATGTCATGAATGCCAGTATTCTCTGTGTGGCAAAACTCCATGCCCCTTGTTCTTCTATGCCGCAGAAGTCGCAGTTTCAGATTTAGGTCAGCCCGGATGGGATTGGTCTATGTCCCAAAGAGGCAGTGGAGTTCTGGTGAAGGAACCATAGTCATGTAGGTGTGTCACTCTTCAGTTAGTCTTGTGTTTATTATATTAGCCCTGGTATCACATGAATCTCTGGATCAGACATCTAGTAAAAGCTCATGTATATTTATGGTCTCCTAGAGCACAATGTGAAACTCATGGCTTGGCATATCCCCCACTCTACCGTTACTCTGTGAGGTGCACTCTGGTTCAGTTAACAGTGCAGAAGACCATGTCAGGGGCAGCACTAGACATAACTGAAAATGACGTGTCAACCTGATGAAGCTACAGAACACAATTACTGGGATATTAAGGAACGTAAGCAGCATCTGATTAAACTACGTGATCCCACAACCAATGGATCAGATCCAATCACTGCAGGTCCTGCCACATCCAGTCATAAACAGTGGTGTACAATTAAATAATTAACAGGAGGGGACTCCTCAAATATCCCAATGATGGAGGAGCCCAGTACATTAGTGTAAAAGACAAAGCTGAAGCACTGCATCCATCTTCAGCCAAAAGTGGCAAGTGGATTATCCATCTGGACCTTCTCCAGAGATCCCCAATATCGTAGGTACCAGACTTAACTATGTAACTTCACAGTTGAAACCATTGGGTACTGCAATGGCAATGGGCCCTGACAACATTCCAATAACTGTACTGTAGATTTGTACTCCAGCATTAGCTATGCTACTACGAGCTGTTCCATTACAGTTACAACACTGGCATCTACTCAACAATGTGGAGTTTGTCATGTGACAAAATGTAGGACTTTGCCATCCCAGCCAAATACCACCGCATCAGTATACTTTCAATCATCAGCAATGTGATAGAGGAGGTCATCAACAGTGTCGTCAAGCAACATTTGCAAATAAGTAAACACTCACTGACACTCAGTTTGGGTTCTGCCAAGCCCACTCTGTTCCTGACCTTATTGGAACTTTCATCCAAGCATGGACAAAAAAGCTAAAATCTGGAGGTGAGGTGAGAGGGACTGCCATTGACACCAAGAGAGCATTTGACTAAATATGACATCAAAGAGTCCTAGCAAAATTGGATTCAATGGGATTTATTTGCAGCAATGTTTACTGTATACGAGATGCCCTGCAGTAACTCACCAATGCCCCTTCTAACCTTGTGACATCTTATCACTGTAAGAGTAATGGTAGCAGATACACTACCTGGCAGTTTCTCTTCCAAGTCACACAGTGATGACTTTAAACTGTATCGCCATTCCATTATTGCTGTTAAGTCAAAAACCTGGAATTCCCTTCCTAACAGCATTGTGTGTGTCTATACACCCCAAGCACTGCAGTGGTTCTAGAAGGCAACTCACGGTCAACTTCTCCAGGGCAATTAGAGCCAGGTAATAAATACTGATCTAGCCATCAACACCCACATCCTATGTACAAATAAAAACAAAAATTGTGGTAGTTTTGATATGGATCTGTGACCATTTGTCGATGCATAGAGACTGCTCATAATTATCTTCAAATGACTTTCTGGAAGAGATTAAAAAATCTTCATGGGCCAGACTAAGTGGTGGAGGTGAAGGTGATGGAAAGAAACAAGTTCCCCAAACCAAATTATTGTGTAATCTTCCATCCTTCATCACTTGAACAACCCATGTAACCTCACTTATGAAGCAAACATGTGAGCATGAATTCATCCAAAACAGCACCAAAATTTACAGCATACCTTTGTTATACAATTGCAGTGACTGTTCAATTTTGGCAAGGAACCAGGTTGAGACAAACTGATTTTAAAGTGACCTGAGAGCCTCCACTCAGCTGCCTAGGCAAGAGAGGTCAAACACTGTAGATGGAGAATACAAATCCTTCTGTCATAACATGGTTTGCTGGGATTGGATGGGTCCATGATGATCAAGCAGGTTTGAAATCAATTCTTTACGCTCCAACTGGTTTGGAATGGAAACATATTGTAAGCATCAATCATGTAATGCTGACAGCACAGAGAACATTTGGTCCATCAAGTTTTGTGCAACTCTCTGTAAGACCAATTTCATCTTTCATACTCCCCTTTCCTTTTCCTTTAGCTCTGCAGTTTCTTTCTCTTTGAGTGCTTATCCACTTCCATTTTAATTCTGTATTGCCTGGTCTTGATCTTTCTCCCAATTGGAATAGATTCTCCCGAGCTACTCTGTCCAAACCCATCATGAATTGGAATAGATTTCCTGTCAATTTCTTGTAAGGAAAGTACCTCTAGGTTCTCCAGTCTATTGACGTAACTGATGTCCCTCATCCCTTGAACCACTTACGTAACATTTTTCTAGGATCTAGGACATTTTCCTTTAAGTGATAGCTTCAACCATAGAAGGGGAGAGAGATTTTACTTGAGCAAGAAATATAGCTATAAAATTTGCATTAAGATTCACTTTCTTTTGAAAAAGAATTTTTTTTTTCCTTTTTTTTATTAAATGCTTTTTTCCATCCTTTTAAAAAATAAACGAAAAGAATTAAGCAAGAAAACCTAAATATTGCTCAAGGAAATTAATGTTAACTTGCTGTTTGCACTTTTTTTTACAATAAGTTGTTTAGTAGGAACAAATTAACTTTGACATGGATACCCAAAAGAAGGATCTCCCTACAGAACTTGAAACTGTACTAAAGAGTTTTGCAAAAGATTCACCCAAAAATGCTGTGTAAATATAGGTATCAAAAAGACCGTTTTACGTACTAAAGAACTATGGAGCTTAACATGGAGCTTTATGTGCTTGCAACTGTCACCAAGAATTATGTTAAAATACTCTATAACGATTTAATGAGGTGTAATTCATTTTCTTTTTTTGCATTTCAATTAAAAGAATAAAACTGCAGAAACATGTTGTATTCAAGCTGGGTAAGCCAGATACAATTTTAGAGATGTAAATTTTTGACTTTGTTTTTCTTTTTTTTAGAAGTTTACACAACTCAAGGGCTGGACAACTACTGTATGGTATGACATACAGCATAATCAGCAAATATGCAATGACCAACAGCTAAAGAAAATGGATTTTTTTAAGCTTGTTGCTACCTTATCAAAGTTCTCCTTTTCTCAATCAGTGTAATGTTTCTCTTCACATGTCTCTACATGTAGCAAAATATTTTGGAGAAATTACGATGGAAGCTAAGGACTATTCTTGTCTTCAAGAAAAGTACTGTGAATCTCTTGTAACAGCCGAAAGTATTTCTGAGGCAAATGAGACTGATTATTGTGAACTTGGAGCCAAATGGAGAATATGCAAAAACAAATTGAGCAAGGGAAATACTATGTCACCAGAAACACACTTCTCAGTTTTTCAGACTGAAGACCCTATTTCTGACCAAATGTTGAATTTTTCTTTAAATGGAATAACATGTGAAAACAAATTCGATGATGCAAGGGTTGATGAATTAGATACCACTGCCAGTGCTCATGAAGGTTTGTTCATGGAAAAATATAATGGAGATGACGCATTACTACCAATCCCAAGCCAGAACTGGAGTTACTTTGAATCTTTCATAAATGAAAACAAGGATGAATTTTTAGACCTTTGTGCAACAAGTGATTTTTCAGCTAATTTAATAAGTGAAGAAGACAGTGACAGCTTTTTGTTTGATGATGAATCAACACTAAGTAGTGACTTGTGTTCACTGAATATAAAGTATGAATCTTTTCAAGACAATATGAGAGAGAAAACCAATGGCTTTCAAGATGATGTGCAAGTGCATTTTTTCCCCAACACACAATGTAATGGAACCAAAAATGATGAGAAAAGTCCCAAAAAAAATTCTTCTTCTGTTAAAGAAGAGCAAGGGGAACATGACAATCTAAAGCATTGTGCATTGTATGAATTAGAAAATAACAAATGTGTTCTATCAGGTGTTTTTATGGACAGTTGGAAAGACCGTGAGAATTCGATAGATTCAGTCTGTTTATCTTCAATTCTAAATGAGGATAGAGAAAATTGGAAGCTATTAAGGAAAAGTACAGAAAGGTATTCAAATCAAACCAATTATACCTTGAGGGCAAAACGGCAAATACGGTACAGCGATGATTATTTGTATGATATTGATTCTTTAGAGACCATGAAATCTTTGGGCAAAAAGGATCATGTAGATGTTGCACAGGAAGATGATGATGATTGGTACCCTCGGAAAAGGAAAAAAACTGGGAAAAAGGAACCACCTGTTATTATCAAGTATATCATTGTTAATCGGTTTAAGGGCCACAAAAACATGCATGTGAAAATCTGTAGATTAGATTGCAAAGAGAGACAAGTATTATTGACTGATGAAATGGTAAAAAAATATAAAAAGCTTTCACCACTCAAGGAATTTTGGTCTCCAGTTCGTAGTGATTGTAATGTGTGTCATAACCAAGAAAAGCTTGATAGAAAACTGAAAGTCTGTTCTGGTGCTGGTATGTCTTATATGTTCTTTGCTTCTAAAAATAAAAAACAACAAACACTTGCTAATGGGATGTCATCAATTAAAATAGGATGCACTTTGAGTCACCAAAAAGACAATGTCATTGAGACAGATACTATGAATACAGAAGTACCCAAGAAAGTACAAAAATATGATAAGTCGGTTTACGAATTTACAGATGAAATAGAACTAAAGCGCATCACCATTCGGACTGTGAGTAAGGCCAATCAGTTAAGAGTCATGCATGAAGACTCTTCCTTACAAAGGCTACAGAAGAAATACAACGTACCCTCAAAGAAAGTGAGAGCAAATGGCCAGGTCGGTAAAAGTACCTGTGACAGAAATTCTTTAGAAAGTGCAAATGAAAAGCCTCAAGTTCCAGATGTAGACATGCTCAAAATTCCAGGTCAGTGGAATTCTTCTTCTCCTTTACTTCATTTCAACAGTACTAGCTTACATTCCCCCACATTCAGTGATAAATTAGAAGCTCGTAATGGTTTATTTTCTCCAGTTCTAGCTACCAGCTTCCCAGACTTGTCTACTTCTAATACACGCCTGGCTCCAGAAATCCTTGGAGGATGTTTCCAATCTCTGCTGCATGGGGAAGATTCCTCAGTTAATGAAAACATCCAAGATTGCTCCCGATCTCCCAATGCCAATAGGCAGTACGATGAAGGTATAACAGAAAATACATATTTTCCTTCACTACGAAAACAAACTGATGAAGCCTCCACAGGGAGCAACTATAGTGAATCAAATATGCTTTATTTGGCAGAAAAGCCAAACATCCAGGAAGCGTGGAATGTAGAGACAGTTCAGAATGTACATCCACAGAGAGTAATGGAAAAAGATCAAATTCCTTTGTGCACAGTTAACTCTCAAAATAAAAGACTGCAGTTTGGAGTTGAGAGTAGAGCAATTGTAAATAGTAACATAAATCAATATGGCTTGAAGATGTCCAGTAGTGAAAATGAAATAAATTCCAACTTCAGTCAAAAACTATTAAAAGAAGAAACAAAGCAACTGTCTCCTTCAAAAGACTCTGCATGCATTTTAGACATTTCAAACTTAACACCAGCAAAAGTAAAGCAAGGCTGTTGTTCCAAATTTTCACAGGAATATACACCAAAAATAGTTTTCAAAACAGGCAAGTCAGATATTAAATCTTTGGAGCAGTGCAGCCAAGCTCAGCTTCCCAGTAAGACTACATCACCAAATTTGTATGTAGATCAGTGTCAGGTATGTAGTGAACTATTCCACACTAATATTCATACTTACCACACCAATAGGGACCCAACATCTGTTTCTCTTTCACAACCTGCACAATCTTCTGTTCATTTACAAGCTTCTGATAATGTAAATTCAAGTAATTACAAATATTCAGAAGTAAATAAGCCAATAAATATTGCAAGAAAAAGACTTGCAGAATCAAATGGAGGCCTTTTGGGCAAAAATGCTGTTCAGAAGCAGCAGAAAACCAATGATGAGGTGAAAACTATTAAAATAGAGAGTTTTGAAAAGGATAGTGTATCACCAGAGGATTATGAAGCCATTGTAGTTCAAAAGAACTCTTTGGATACATTAATTGCAAATCAAATGTACCAACCTGAAAAAAATCATAAACCTGTAAAGAGATTTACTAATAAAGGTTCAGAAGTTTGTACAAAGCTTTTGGAAAAGGATCTGATGAATGCAAAAACTAAATCTGCTATGAAGGAACCGAAACTGCATCAAAAAGGTAAATACTCAGTGGCATCTGTGGAGTCCTATGATGGTGTATCTCACAACATCACTAGAGGAAGCAGACTGTTAAATGGTGGTCAGAGAGAGTTTGAGGAACCTGGTAATATACTTTCCAACATAGTTTCTGGAATGGCAGCAGTTAATCAGTTTATGATGGCTTCAGTGGAACCAGTCATGAATCAAGCAGAAGTTATTCTCCCTGCTGTCAATCAGCCTTTGGAAGTGCAAAATAGTTCCAAATGGAAACCAAAGCCAGTGCAGGTATTGCACTTTGATACAAAAGGTCTGAAAAGTAAGCCACAGCATGTTTCTGAATGTAATCCAAACAATGTGAGTCTTAATAGTTACCTTGTAAATCACACTGCCTCTTGCTATATTCACAGTGTTTGTCATCCCAGTACAAAAACAGCTAACTGCAACTGTCCAAGCAATATACTTTGTGAATGACAAAGGAAAAAATACATGGAGTGAACTTAATATCTTTATGTTACCTTGGTGAATAGCAATCTTGTTACATCCTGTTTATATACTTGGAATCCTTGAACTGATTTGCTTTTACACCGCATAGGTTCCTTTAAATAACGTTAAATGTACCAAGTATTTTGATATCTTGCCAAACCAAAATGTACAATGTCTTAAATAGATGTGGTACCAGAACTGCAGAACGTTTTTGTACATATTCCTCTTTAAAATCTCTGCCTTTTGCTGTAGTTGAGGGAATACCATACCATATCGAAATTTAAGACATATTTTTAAAGGTATTGTCAATTAGATTTGTGTTCAGCTTAATGCTAATGCATACTGTTTAATATATATGTAACATTTTTTACTGTGATTGTCATTGAACTTACATACTTAGAATGATTGTTATTGAAAAGTAACACCTTTTTAGTAGTCAAGCTATCACTGTCTAGCTTTACTGTAAATTAACTTAACTACCCCGTCCACCTGTCTTCCCTATTTTAGATTTATTCCTTTGGTCCAATCTGCCTTTCTATGCAACTTTTAAGAATCAAGTCGTAGTTGGTCTTTTGTTGTCAAACCAAGCTAAATATTTCACATTAGGCAGCAGCATTTGACCAAAATATTAATTTTAGAAGTAAAACAACAGTAGAAGTGAAAATGCTTTAAGAATTTTAATTGTGAAAACATTGTGCAATATGTTTTTGTTCTCAAATAATTATTGTGCTAACCACCCATATATAGGTAAGTGACCTGTTTGTTTTGATTTATTTGATAAAACAAACTTGCAAAGATTTGCTTGACCATTGTGAATTACAGTTTTTGTTAACTGTCACAGAAAATTCCTCTTTCCTCTAGCACTGTGAAAACATATTCTAATAAAACAAGTACTAAATAGGTAGAGTTTATGTTATTTTCCCTACTGACCATAGGTTGTGAATGTATGTAGATAAAGAGTTTACCAGAAACTTAAGTTGCTGGAGGAAGTAGTTTGCATTAAGAAATAACTTTTTAATAATCACAGTAAATCATTCCATTTTATTTAAAGTGTAGAATATTGCATCTAGCAGTATTTCATACAATTTAGAATTAATCTCACTTTGAGACTTACTGAAGAAGATGATATTTCATCCCCTTTGCTTTACTTTCACTCGTAATTTTTTTTACAAAGCAATTTACTGCCTTATCATTCCTTCATAATTGTTTCATTGTCTTATCTGAAAATCTGGTGCGTGATGTAATAAGTAACTGCTGGTTTGATTGAGTTTTAGCAAGTACAACATTGATAAATTTCTCTTTTTTGTGCACTCTATTTAGCCTATATTAAAATTCTAATAATCAGAGGCACATAAATTTTAATATTTAAATCCATTGCTAAGTGGAGTGCAAATCCATTTCGAGGCATTCCTCTGAAATACTCATCTTTCCTGGTGTCCTTCATTCGTATCTTCCCAATAAAAAAAGGCAATATTGACCTGGATTTTTCAGTAAGAATAATGGCGAGACAATCAGTGCTCACCGTTATTTAGCAGTAAAGCAAACAGTAACACCTCGTAGCCACACATGCACAATTAAGGATGATGCTTTCTGATAGTGGGGCACATCAAATATATGCAAGACTTGTGGTTATAAGATTTGACTAAGTTTTGCTAAATACCCATTGATCAACCAGAATTAGCAGGTACATGTCCATTCAAGTGTAAGAGAATATTTTTCTTTAATTCACAATTAAAGTCTAACAATGCTGTCTCATTCGAATTCTAATCATTGTGGAGATATTTGAAAAAATAATGTTCTGCCTGTTTTATCTCTTTCAATTATCTCTCTCTCTAATGTCACCTTTCTTTCCTATTCTTTATTTCATTTTCTGCATTTGGTTTACTTATCCTAACTAGCGCTTCCTAGTTCAGATTTTGCAGACCTCTGAGGATTTTTCAGTTTCTTTCATTAAATAACATAATGTTGCTTGCACTAGTTACAGAAGTTTTGGATCATTTGTTTTAACTCATATTGCCGTAACTTCCAGTGCAAAGACCAGTGGCACTGGTATAAGTGTAATGAGTAGCTAGTGCAAGTCTTTCACTGCTGACTACAAAATTAGGTTTAATATTCTGTCTGGAGGAATGTACGATCTATCATTGATGTGTAATCAATTTCAGCCAAGCATTTGTATCTGCAAGATAGAATAGTAGTATAATATCAGTAAACATCAAACTAGCAATTTTCAATGTGTTGTGGCAGTTCCATTTGACTGGGAAATTGCAGCTGATAATTTGCAAGGATATGGTTTTTCGGTTTTAATGAATAAAGTTATTTGGAATTATATTCTCTCAAAGTCATACAGCATATTGTTCTCTTTTGAAAGAGCTGTTGAACTTAAACCACTCCCTTTCCCCACAGCCCTGCAAATATTCACTTTCAAGTACATTTCCAATCTCTGTGAAAAATTACAATTGAATCTTCCTCTAATACACTTTCAGACACGATTTTTGAGATCATCGTAACTGCCTGAGATTGAAAATAAATTCTCACCTCACTGTCGGACTGTTTACCAATTATCAGAATTCTGGTTGTTTTGATCTACCTGGTAGTAGAAACAGTGTTCCTTATTTAGAACATAGAACATAGAACATTACAGCGCAGTACAGGCCCTTTGGCCCTCGATGTTGGGCCGACCTGTGAAACCAATGTGAAGCCCATCTAACCTACACTATTCCATTATCATCCATATTTACTCAAAGTCCATCATAATTTTAACTCAACAATGTTTTGTCTTAATTTTCTCTGCTCTAGAGGGAATGTTACCAGCTTTAATTTTCCACATAACTGAAGATTTCACCTCTAGTTGTCTTTCCAATAAATCTCTTTTATACTCCGCAGCCTGGAGGCCCTTCCTAAAAAAGGGTTTTTCCCTGAATTAAACACTACTCCAACTGAAGCTGTACCAGTAATTTTTAGCATTTTGGCTTTAGTATCCATGCTTTCATTGACAAAGCCAAGAATCCTTTTTTTTAAAACTGTTCCATTTCTGTACGATAAGACCCATGCTACAATGGACCATCAAAACTAAAAATGCGTGTTTTTTTTCCTCAGGTTGATAAAGGTTCCTGGAGATGGTGTTTTTATATTTATGGTTTTAGCGGAGGAAAAGTCCAAGAAATAGAAGTATGAAGACATTAGAAATAATCTACTGTATCAATATTTCTTGCACCTGAACTGTAAATAGCCTGCTATTCAATTTGGTGTATCCAAAGTTGACGGTTTTCCAGAATTTTAGCGTATTCAGGAAGACCTGATGAGATGGTCCACACAGAACATGAGGGCATGAGTTTAACATTTTATTTGTTAAAAATAAGCTGTTTATTTGAGGAACATCCCCCTCCCTTCCATTGAATAATAGATATGTGGAACAAACTTCACGAATCTATTATAGCCGAGTGCTTCAAAATAGTTGTGTATAATTTTTGGTTGAAAAGATTTAACGTTGTCTGGGGAAAATTATAATCTGGCATAATTAGATAGTGCATAGGGACAAGCAGGGGACAAGTATTGTCTGTGGACAGCGACAACACAACATTAGAAAATAAATATAATGTAAAATTCTTGGATTAAAATAATTGCACAGATGTTTGTTTCTAGAGATTAATGTAGGTTTTCTGTTTTCTCTAATGTCCACATTTGTATATTTGCTGGTACATTTCTATTCCCACACTTCTTACATCACTAATTTTTAAATGACTAACATTTATTAAACTGGTTCACATTGCTAAGGTCAGTAATCCACATTTTTAATATATTTAACTTCTAAGAATCATACTTTTTTATTTGTTCACTAGAAACAACTAATTGCTCATTTGTTCAATGATGGCACTCTGGATTCACTGAAGCATTACAGTTTGATTTTCCTTGATGTTGCATCTTCAGGAATTGCTGTCATGCTGGTGAATGCAGTGTACCTCAAAATAAAACTAGTATCAAGTTTTTCCTGAGATAATAGGTACTGCAGATGCTGGAGAATCCGAGATAACAAGGTGTGGAGCTGGATGAACACAGCAGGCCAAGCAGCATCATAGGAGCAGGAAAGGTTGACGTTTCGGGCCT
>JAHRHZ010000009.1:1258990-1269767 GCA_024137785.1 Ginglymostoma cirratum
AGAAAAAGGGTCTAGGCCCGAAACGTCAAGCTTTCCTGCTCCTATGATGCTGCTTGGCCTGCTGTGTTCATCCAGCTCCACACCTTGTTATCAAGTTTTTCCTGACTGAAATTGGAGGTTATTGCTTCATTTGTCAACATTGTATTTCCTCCTGAAAATTAAGTATCTTTGTGCTGGTACATAGCACAATTTCCTGTCTCCATTCAGGCATGCCTGCCTGTAGACCACTGCTAGTGTAGAGATTGATTCACTGCTGAAGAAGGGTCTAGGCCCGAAACGTCAGCCTTCCTGCTCCTCTGATGCTGCTTGGCCTGCTGTGTTCATCCAGCTCTACACCTTGTTATCATTGATTCACTGCTGTTCTTTTTACTTTGTGTGTCCTCTGAAATATGTAGGGAAATTTCCAGTGAGCAACTTAATATGTGAGGCCCACATCCCACTCTTTAGCAGCATGATGGAGCTTTGACAGTGGCCTTTAACAGAAAGAACATGCCCTAAAGTAAGGTAACTGGTTGTTTACAATGAAGGGTTGTTAGCAATATGCATGTGTTCAGCTACATAGCTTTTTTTAAAAATAAAATTGCTTGTTCACTCAGAATTTACTTTATCTGATCATACTTTGTGAAACCTAAGTTTTAAAGTCATAATAGTCTTAAACATCACATTTTGGAGTAATGTTTCTATTAAAGTCTAGTTATTAGGTGCTTCACACAATCAGGGAATCTTTGAAACATTTATCAACCTAAGCACAATTTTGGTGGTCCATCCTAGCATGTGTCTTAGCCTGTACTCCAGCAGCAGTGTTTTTAGATAAATCTGAAACATTTTGTAATTTTCAGCTCATACACAGCTGAAAAGTAAGAAGTTAAAATGATTACCCTTCCAATAAAGCTAGAAATCAGTAGAATCTTCTTCCCTCCTCCAAAAAATGTTGTCTTCCATCTCAATATTTTATTGCTTTATTAATCTATATTAACGAAGTTTTGCAAGCAATTTTGGACTGATAACACTGATCTTTCTTGTTAGTTTGGTTTGTCTTTCTTACTTTCCAGTTGTCTCCCACCAGGTTATACCACATGTTTTCTTGTGCAGTTTTACCATGTTTAAGATCAGTAGAAATATTTCTGTGCTGCAATTTTCACAGATTCATGTATTTCCTATTCAAAAAAAATACCTTCAGGAAACTGGTCTATTACCTGGCACAGGTTATGACTAACATCTAATGCCAATTCTCTCTTCAATCCATCCATCACCTCGATCATTTCTTCTCTATCCTTTCAAAAGCAGCAATATTCTTTATTGTTTCTATGATGTCCAGAATTGTACAGTATTCTAACGCCAGTTGCACCAATGATTTACAAACTAGCAGGATTGCATCACCACGTCAGCACAATGCTATCCTTTCAGTATAATTCAGATTTGATTGTTTTGCTCACTGCAACTTTGTTTTGTTACGTAAACTTACTGTCAGTCAGGAGTTCCACATTATTATTTTCCATAGATTTTATTTTATTTGCATTTAATAGTGACTTCCCATGTTTTCTCCCAAGTCTTTCATTTTGCAGTGTTTGCATTGAATTTTATCAGTCTTCTGTCTGCTCAATTTCCAAGTATTTTTAACTTGTCTGGTAACTTAGCATGTTTAGCATAGTAAAAACAATACAAACAGTGCGTCATTTTCAATTATGTTTGGAGTGGTTTTGAAGGAATAATACTTACAAGTTAGTGTTTGGTTAAATATGCCATTTGAATTTTCTTTGTGGTAACTTTTTTGACAAATGTGTGGATTATTATGGACAAAAATACTCCTTTGATATTAACTTGAGGGTCTGATTTTGCTGCATTTCCCTACCAAGACTCATTTACTCAATTCCATGAAAATGAATCTTCAGATTAGTTATCATTCACTTGCTGTATCTATTTGGATTTCTCTAGTTCACCTTATTTAGAGAAAACTTCGGGATGATGGAGAAAAAAATTATTTATGTTATTATATATGTGTTTTAATGTTCATCGCTTGACATAATTTTACCTAAACCTAAAATGTGTTACCAAAGAAACTAAATAAATGAACACAAGCAGAAAAAAACTCAAATAATACTTGACACACATATAAGTAAAAAGGAATCTAAACTTCAATGTCACTTTCATTGGTATTAGTCCTTTATTAACATATTCTTTTCCATTGGTAAAGTTATGGAGGTCTTTGTTGATGGTAATACTGATACTTAATACACATTCTAGTATCTTCAGCAATTTTTGATTAACTTGGATTCTTGTGTGATTTTTGTATTAAAAACATTTTCCACATGGACCATGTCACCTAAATTTCTAAGTAATTGAACTACAAAGAGCTTTTGTGTTTCATTTGGCAGAATTTTTAAAAAATGTAAAACAATGAAATCAATTCAGTAGCTCATGCAGAAGAATTATGTTGATTTTTGCCTAGAAGTAAACTGATTTTAAGTGTTAGCTTGAACCAGTTGGTGACATTCTTGCTACTGAGAGAAAAGTTGTAGGCCGAAGTCCTGTTACGTAGGTAACCAGATAATCTAGCTGAATGTTTCAGTGCAGTGCTACATTGTCTTCTGAATGTTACAGTAAATCAAGATTATGTTTACTCAGGTGGATGCAAAAGCTCCCAAGAGACTTGCAAGAATGTGAGAGTTCTGAATCTGCATTTTCTCCTTTTAGCAACACAATCTAAAAGAAAATAATTGCCTAATTCATTGTTCTCTTGTTATTCTTGTGCAAATTAACTGGAGGGTTTGCATGCCTCGTTGCAACTGCACTTCAAAAATTTGTTATAAATTATCTCGGTAGGTCCGAAAGCTGTGGCATACCATTATATAATTGTAAATTGTTTTTAACACTGATTAGATTCTTTTCTGTAAAGCATGCCTTTAAATCTGTTGTACATCTTCATTAAGGACATTGAACATTTATTTTTCCAAAGACAATATATTTAAAATTATATGATTTCAGGTCAACTGTATTTTCTTGACTATTAATGGTCTTTATTTTTGCATATTATGTTAGTTCCATTCTTTAAGGATATGAGCTGATAACTATTTCATCTTATAACAAACATTTCAATATCTTATTTTAGTTGGAATTGTCAATTTACTACAGACACTAACTCCTCCAGAGGTTGTGGGGCCATTCATCTTCTGTTTCCTTAGAAACAGTTAAGAATTACAGCAAAAGCACAAATACTAATGGACAATAACATTTTGTTTCATTATGTATTTTGGCTTATAATGGTGATATGAGTAGACCCGCTTAATGGTGTACTTAACTAAGTGGTTTAGTTAGAGATATGCAAACAGAAAATGCTGGAAATACTTGGCAGGTCTGGCGTCAGAGAAACAGTTAATTATTATGATGAAGTTCACAAATCTGAGATGTTAAACTTCTTCCTGTCTCCACAGATACTGACCGGCATGCTGATTCTACCCAGTATTTTCTGTTTCTTTTCAGATTTCCAGCATCCACAATATTTTGCTTTTGTATAAATTATTTTGATAGCCACAAGTTTTGGCACTTCTAGGTCTTTTAAGTCTAATTTATTTTTGTTTTTTTTACAACAAACTACTGACCGACAGAGTTACAATTTCTGTGGACTTTTATTGGCACTTTTGTACTCCATTGAACCTATCCACGCCTGTCCATTTTTTGGGGATTCTGACAAATATAGACATTATCATTATACTGTTAATGGACTAATCTGTTAAATATGATCCATCTGACTGGCTAATAAAGTGCATCCATGTTGTAATATTTCAATTAAGAGATTAATTTTTTGCAGAAATTAAATTGTTTCAGACATATTAACATAGCCTCCAAAGAGTGTGATACTGTGAAATTTGCATTGTGCCAATTTTTGAATATAAATGTTTGTTTTCAGACTTGTGAGCTGCCTCTTCTACTCAGGGTTGTATTTTTTTAAAAGACTGGAACAGCTTATGAACATGCTACAATTGAGCATAGGTACTGGGATATTAAAACCACATTCCATATTGTATCCTTAACTGTGCTTGCACTGTTGAAAAAGGACACTGGCAGTTTAACCTTGCATAATAATTTTGTCCGTTATTCATAGTTTATAATCAGTTTTAATGTTATTTGATAAGTAGCATGAATTGTTAGTTTTTTTTATAAATTCTACTTTATTTGTTACGTGAATTGTTTTGATTATTAAAGCCTTATCAAATAAAATATGACTTGTATCTAGCGTGTGAACTATGTACTTTAATAGCAATTCTGACAGATTTCTACCACTGGAGTCAGCAGTGTAGTACTTATTGTTATTTACAAATAACCTAATGATCTGAAGACATGAGACTAAGTCTTACTAAATTAACCGACGAATTTAAATTCAACTAATTAAATTAAAACAGTGATAAAAAGCTAGTAGCAGTGATGTTAACCACTATTGGACTGTCGTAAAGACCCATTACTACATTAATGTTCTTCAGGGAAGGAAGTCTGCTGTGATTATACTATCTCCTAAATATACAGTATTGGTGTGGGTCAATCTAGATGGTGGATTGCAGCAGTTCAAGAAGGCAGCTCACCATCACCTTCTCAAGGGCAATTGTGATGGGCAATAAATGCTGCTCAGTCAATGATGCCTACATCACACAAGCGAATAAAAAGAAATTACAGCAATGAAGGGAGACGACAAGATGTGGGGCTGGATGAACACAGCAGGTCAAGCAGCATCATAGGAGCAGGAAAGCTTGACGTTTCCGGCCTAGACCCTTCATCAGAAATGGGGAAGGGGAAGAGGGTTCTGAAATAAATAGGGAGAGGGGGGGAGGCGGTTAGAAGATGGATAGAGGAGAGGATAGGTGGAGAGGAGACAGACAAGTCTGAGAGGCGGGGATGGAGCCAGTAAAGGTGAGTGTAGGTAGGGAGGAGATAGGTCAGTCCAGGGAGGACGGACAGGTCAAGGGGGCGGGATGATGTTAGTAGATAGGAGATGGGGGTGGGGCTTGAGGTGGGAGGAGGGGATAGGTGAGAGGAAGGACAGGTTACGGAGGCGGAGATGAGCTGGGCTGGTTTTGGGATGCTGTTGGGGGAGGGGAGATTTTGAAGCTTGTGAAATCCAAATTGATGCCATTGGGCTGCAGGGTTCCCAGTCTGAATATGACTTGCTGTTCCTGCAGCCTTCGGGTGGCATCACTGTGGCATTGCAGGAGGCCCAGGTGGACATGTCATCTGAGGAATGGGAGGGGGAGTTGAAATGGTTCGCGACTGGGAGGTGCAGTTGTTTGTTGCGAACTGAGCGTAGGTGTTCTGCAAAGCGGTCCCCAAGCCTCCGCTTGGTTTCCCTGATGTAGAGGAAGCCACAACGGGTACAGCGGATGCAGTATACCACATTGGCAGATGTGCAGGTGAACATCTGCCTGATGTGGAAAGTCTTCTTGGGGCCTGGGATTGGGGTGAGGGAGGAGGTGTGGGGGCAGGTGTAGCACTTCCTGCGGTTGCAGGGAAAAGTGCCGGGTGTGGTGGGGCTGGAGGGGAGTGTAGAGCGGACAACGGAGTTGCGGAGGGAGTGGTCCCTCCGGAAAGCAGATAAGGGTGGGGAGGGAAAAATGTCTTTGGTGGTGGGGTCAGATTGCAGATGGCGGAAGTGTCGGAGGATGATGCGTTGCATCCGGAGGTTGGTGGGGTGGTATGTGAGGACGAGGGGGATTCTTTTTTGGTTATTATTGCGGGGACGGGGTGTGAGGGATGAGTTACGGGAAATGCGGGAGACACGGTCGAGGGCGTTCTCGACTACTGTGGGGGGGAAGTTGCGGTCCTTGAAGAAGGAGGATATCTGAGATGTACGGGAGTGCTGATTACAGCAATGAAGTTAATTCTTAACTGTCCTCTGAAATGGTCTAACAAGCAAGTTAACAAGCATGGGGCTGGATGAACACAGCAGGTCAAGCAGCATCATAGGAGCAGGAAAACTTGACGTTTCGGGCCTAAACCCTTCAAGAAAATCAGTTTAATAGGGCTGCTTGAAAAACTCTATAGGGAATGTGTCATGGTTAGAATTAATAGGCATAAACTCACTCTCAAAATACAATGAACTTTTATAAAGGGACTGCAAGTTGCAAGAAATAATTTTTGGTCTGGAGCTATGAGCAGGCAGCTAGTTTTGCAGTTAGCTGTTGTTTAAAAACAGCACTAAAAAAAGTTGCGTGAATGAAGCTATTTTCACTGGTACATTTGCTATCTGAATTAATATAATGAGCTGTACTGGCCTCAACTTTACTGCTGCTGAGTCTACAATCAGGACTTTTTTTTAAAAGAAATGATAACTTGCAAAAGGTGATTGTACGATTTTGATTCATGGCAGTATTGGTAAACACCCCAATGGAAGACACTCAGAGTTGCTTGAGATTAATTAGCACTGTTATACTCAACAAATTTTAAAACTGATCTGAACTTCTTAGCAATTGACATTTAACTGGTGACAGTAAGATTTTAAAACACTTAGCATTACAGGTGAATGGAACAAAAACTGTGTGACATTTTACATTTTGTTGAGATTAAAACCAGGAAATATTGAAACAACATTGTTGTCAATGGAAGAGAATGTAAGGGGAAAATTTTAATTCCCTAGGGTATTTGCACATTAAAAATACATGAAAGGGGAACTCACATCAGTCTACTCACAAACAAAAATAGGATTTGCTGTGAAAAGTCAGCAGGTCTCGCAGGATCTGTGGAGAGAAAGCAGAGGTAATGTTTCAGATCCAGTGAACCCATTCTTCAGAATGGTTCTGAAGATCCCAATGTTTATATTGGGTCTGTGGTGGCCCTATTGATGAGGATTGCAGCTTGCATGGTGTTGTGCATCAGGCAAATAATGGTGACAAATTTCTGCAGCAACCAAATTCGAGGAATATGCTCCATAATTCCCTATGACAAAGTCAAAGGCTTTTGTGAGGTTGAAAAAGGTCATGTATAAAGATGTCTGCTGCTGTCTCTATGTACACATGTTTACTCCCCAACCTCCACTAAATTTACACAGTAGAACATAACTATGCTTTTCTTCCTTTAGATAACCAAACCTGCAGCTTGACATTTGATGTTGTCTGCATGGTCTTTAGCACAGCTTATGATAAGGTCCCTCATGGCAGACTGGTTAAGAAAGTTAAAAACTCTTGGGATCGAGGCAAAGTGGTACATTGGATCCAAACTTGGCTTAGTGACAAGAAGAAGAGGACAATAGTAGGGGCATGTCCTGTGACTGGAAGTCTGTTTCCAATGGGTTCTGTAGGGCTTGGTGCTGGGGCCCTTGCTGTTTGTGGTGTACATTAATGATTTGGATTTTCATGAAGAAAGTTCATGGATGAAGCAAAAGCTGGTAGGGTGGTAAATGATGATGAGCATATGAAAGGACTGGTCAGCTGAGCAGAACAATGGCAAATAGAATTCAACCTGGAAAAAATTGAGGTAGTACACTTGGGGAGAGCTAACAAGGCAACAATTACACAGCGTGTGGTAGGACCCTGAAAAATACTGAAGATCAGAGGTGTGCATATCCACAGATCCCTGAAGGTCGAAGAGCAGGCTGAAAAGGTGGTTAAGAAAACATATGGATACTTGTCTTTATTAGCCAAAGCATAAAATACAAGAGTAAGTAGGTTATGCTGGAAGAATATAAAACACTGGTAAGACCAGTTCTGTTAGACCTGTTCTGAGGAAGGGTCACCGGACCCAAAACGTTAACTCTGTTTTTTCCTTCACAGATGCTTCCCGACTTGCTGAGCTTTTCCAGCAACTTTGTTTTTGTTACTGGTTAGACCACAACTGGAATACTGCATGCAGTTCTGATCACCACATTGTAGGGAGAATGTAAGTGCATTAAAAAGCTTGCAAAGGAGATTCACCAGGATGCTGCCTGGACTGGAGAATCTGAGCTATGAGGAGAAATTGGAGATCTTGGGATTGTTTCCCCTGGGGCAACAAAAGTTGAAAGAGGACCAGATGGAGGTGTAGAAGATTATAAGGGGCATAGTTAGGAAGGCCCTTTTCAATTCATAGATGGGCCAGTGACCAGCTTACATAGTTTTAGGGTAAGAGGAAGCTAGAGAAGGCCAAAAGGAGAGTTGACAATTTTTTTCTACTCAGAGGGCATTGGGAACTTGGAACTCAATGCCTGAAATAATGGACGAATCAAAAACTCTTCTAATGTTTAGGCACTTGAGATATTCACCTACATTGTCATAGCCTCCAGTGCTATGAGCAAAAAACTGGAAACTGGGATTAGCATAGTCAAATCTTTGTTGACTGGTGAGGTGGCACTTGGCCAAATGGCCTCATTCTGTGCTGTAAATGTCTTATGAGTTCATGAGCGTAAGTTTCATGGCCAGATTGCCAAAAGTAAAGAATTGTTATCCCTCATGATGTTTAATAGGATTTGATACCCAACATAGACCTGGGAGGAATTACATTTGGCAGGATGTCATTTACATCTGGGAGGAATTTCTTAGCAATCAATGGGATCATTCCTGATTACGTTTGCTATTTTTCTATGATATTTTATATCTTGTTATATATTTTATATTTTGTTTGATCAAAATATATTCCTCATGTTTACCACAAAATTAATTTGAGGTTTTAGAAATAAATTGTAAATGTGTTGTAGGTTGTTTTATTGATCTAACTTGTACAGTAAATGTGTATTGCTGTGTGTTCAAAACTACAAATCTGGTGGTTTTATTATCTTAACTTGTCCCCTTTTGTCTATATTAAAAATAAAAAGGCTACTGATCCCTAACTAGACTATAACATAAAGTTGATGGTCTGATCTGTGCTCAGAACAATTTGCAGCTGATATTGACACAGTTTAGAAGTTAGAAAATAGGCAGGATCTGAATATGTTAAGATCTCTACAAGTCATGTGTGATGAAACACATAAAGATGCTTGATGTGAAATGTTAACTGTTTTTCTTCACACTCGCTGCCAGACCTGCTGAGTATTTCCAGGATTTTCTGTTTTTATTACAGATTCCATTAATTTTGCTATTTTCCCCATTTTACTGCCTTATTTACTAAAATTTCCAACTCCACTCTGTAAGGAACTAGAGACTTATTGTTTGATCACTATGATCAACAGCAAAAAACGATAAACTGGAGTACAGGGATTCTCCTCACTCTAGGAACTGGCTCTGAGCTAGCTGGTTAGACCACATGTACTGTGCACATGTCAATAAAGGTTGACTTAGTGGCAGGATGCCAGCCTCTTTGGAGTTATTTCATCCATCTACTAACTTCTTGCCTAACCTCTTAAATTATCTATATCTTTTGCAGACTCCGGAGTCCTGAAAATTTGATTTCCCACTTAACCTTTACAATGTCAGCACGTTTGGCTACAAATTGCCCAATCCCTCCATCTAAACCAGCAATATAGATTGTAAATAATTGAAATTCTAGTGCTGATCCGTGTGGCACCCAACTTGTTACAATTTGTCAACCTCAAATGACCAAGTTATTTCTACTATTTTATGATAGTTTGTCAGTTGGCCATCCGTGCTAAAATTTTATTCCCAATATCATCATCTCTATTCTTGTGTAGCCCTTTATCTAACACCCTATAAATATCTTGTGGAAATCCAAATGTATGTATATCCATTGCTTTTTTTCATGGGACGAGGGCATCACTGGCTGGACCAGCATTTATTGGCTGTTCCTGGTTGCCCTTGAGTCCTTTAGCAATCCTGTTGTTACGTCCTCAAAAAAAAAATCATTTTTTTCAGATGTGGTTTTGTCTTTCATGTTATGGTTTTCCAAATGTACTTCTTTAGAAATGGACTCCAGACATGAAGTCAGCATCAATAGATAAGGTGAACAGCAGAAGTCTTTTCCCTAGGGTAGAAGAGTTCAAAACTAGAGGGCATAGGTCTAAGGTGAGAGGGGAAAGATTGAAAAGGACCTGAGGAGGGATCTTTTTCACACAGAGGGTGTTGCGTAAGCGGAATGAACTGCCATAGGAAGTGGTAGAGGCAGGTACAGTTAAAACATTTAAAAGGCAGTTGGACAAGTACATGAGTAGGAAAGTTTAGTTGGGGAAACCTGGTTGGCATGGACAAGTTGGACAAAAAGCTCTGTTTCCGTGCCATATGACTTTATGACTGTAAGTCATCAGTACCTGCAATATACCACTGCCTGTAGATTCTATCTAAGTTAAAAAAAACTAAGGTGGAGTTCCAGTGATGCAGTGGTATTGTCTGAGCCAAGAGCCCCTGCTTTTAAATCCCTGCTGTACAGGTGTGTAATAATATCTCTGAACAGGTTGATTATAAAACATCTAAAATAACTACAGGTAGGACCATAGTTGGTAAAATGATCACAAACAATGTATAAGTAGTTAGCCCCATGCTTGTTATCTCGGATTCTCCAGCATCTGCAGTACCTTTTATATCTATAAGTAGTTAGTGAACTCTTTAGATGATGTTGCTGGGGCATCTTCTTGCCACTCTCCCCCCGATCCACTCTCCCCACATCCCCTACCCTCTACACCAAGCGCCACTCCCCCTCTCCGCCCCGCCCCACTCTCCCCACATCCCCCTGCCCTACACCCTCTCTCCCCCCTCCCCACATCCCCTGCCCTGCACCCTCTCCCTCCCCACATCCCCTGCCCTGCACCCTCTCCCTCCCCACATCCCTTGCCCTGCACCCTCTCTCCCCCCTCCCCACATCCCCTGCCCTGCACCCTCTCTCCCCCCCTCCCCACATCCCCTGCCCTGCACCCTCTCCCCCCCCCCCCCCC
>JAHRHZ010000009.1:1274767-1330566 GCA_024137785.1 Ginglymostoma cirratum
CCCACCCCCATCTCCTATCTACTAACATCATCCCGCCCCCTTGACCTGTCCGTCCTCCCTGGACTGACCTATCTCCTCCCTACCCCCCCACCTACACTCACCTTTACTGGCTCCATCCCCGCCTCTTCACTTGGCTGCCTCCTCTCCACCTATCCTCTCCTCTATCCATCCTCTATCCGCCTCCCCCTCTCTCCCTATTTATTTCAGAACCCTCTTCCCCTCCCCCATTTCTGATGAAGGGTCTAGGCCCGAAATGTCAAGCTTTCCTGCTCCTGTGATGCTGCTTGGCCTGCTGTGTTCATCCAGCCCCACACCTTGTTATCTCGGATTCTCCAGCATCTGCAGTACCTATTATCTCTGCAGCATTTGGAATGCTTGCTTTTAGTGGTCAGTGCATTGAGTGTAGGAGTTGAGAGGTCATATTGTGTCTATACAGGACATTGGGTAGGCCACTTTTGGAATACTGTGTGCAATTCTGGTCTCCCTAATGTTGTGAAACTTGAAAGGGTTTAGAAAAGATTTACAAGTATGTTGCCAGGGTTGGAGGGTTTGAGCTAAAGGGAGAAGCTGAATAGGCTGGGGCTATTTTCCCTACAGTGCCGGAGGCTGAGGGGTACCTTAGAGGTTTATAACATCATGAGGGGTGTGGATAGGGTAAATGGACAAGGTTTTTTTTCCCTGGGGGAGTCCAAAACTAGAGGGCATAGGTTTAAGAGGGGAAAGATCTAAAAGGGACCTAAGGGGCAACATTTCCGCGCAGAGGATGATTCATGCATGGAATGAGCTGCCAGAGGAAGTGCTGAAGGCTGGTACAATTACAACATTTAAAAGGCATCTGGATGGGTATATGAATAAGAAGGGTTTACAGGGAAATGGGCCAAATGCTGGCAAATGGAACTAGGTTAATTTAGGATATCCGGTCGGTGCGGACAAGTTGGACTATAGGGTCTGTTTCCATGCTTTACAGGTCAGATGGCTCTATTTGCAGATCGTCATCTAATTGCTTGTTGTATCCTTTAGATCTCTTTACCTGTTACCAGTGCAGACAAGATGTGCTGAGTGACTTCCTTCTGCACAGTAACAATTCTGTGGATTACCCTATCGCTTGTACGTTGCTCCTTGCTTTTGTAAACCTCTGAACTGTTAACATCTAGTTGAAGAGTGGTGAATTGGCTGTCCTCTTTTACCCCCCTCAAACGTCGCAATAAATATGTTTAATTCTTTTTAATACACAGCTACATCACGTTTCATTAAGTGTAGTATTATTCAAAATTAAGGAGTCAATTACAAGGTTGTCTTGAATGAAAGAAGGAGGAATCCTATTTACTTACCCCAAGAAAAATTACTAAAATGCAACATCAAATACAGATATAGACAGAATGTATATTCCAAAAAGGAAGATTGAGAATCAGCAGTTTAAAAAGCTCTTAGAGTCCTTGAGTTGTTATAGTTGAAGCTGAGACCACAGCTGTTCAGCTGATGCCTTGTATCCAAACACTGTCAGCGTTTATAGAATACTTGAATCCTTAGTGAATGGGGTTCTTCACACCTGACTGAGGTTCAGTTCTTTTGATAAAACATTAATTTCAGCTCAGGCTGTCTTTATTTTACGGCCATACCTGTTGCCATCACATGTATGCCCTAATTCAAAATTTGGGCCTGCACATTTTACCAGAGGTGACGCACGCACTGTTAAACTGGGATTCATCACCAATCAGAAATTGGCAGTGATTGAATAGGCACAATAACTAACAAACTGGAGGGAACAAGGCCCAAGGTCCTGGTGCAGTTATGTGCCAGTCATGGACTCTGGGGGAGGGCTAATTGTAATGAAGGAGAGAGGGGCTGTGAGGGGGACATGGTTCTCTTCAGACCCTCCCCTCTCCCATTCCCCATTCTGCCCTCCCACCCTCAACCTCCAGCCATCAGTGCTTTTACCTTTCTAAAAACCATTTAAGCCCATTCAGGGTCTTAGCTATTAAAATCAGGTGATGGAAGTTGGAAATTGATAGTCCATATTTTACCACTTTCGTGACTAAATTCTTTGACTATTCCTTCAGTTCCCATCCTAATTTTGCTCACAGTTTTCATCTTTTCACCATACTTTGTGTCAATCTAGATCTTTTTACTGCACATGAGATGTTCTATGTAAATGTCTTAGTCAACCCATCTTTCTCACTAATGTTCCATCAGTGCACTTGAAGCAGCTCCCTAATGGAATGATTGAAATTAGCACATTGCAGAAAGAACTCTGCGATTTTTCTTGATCAAACTTCAGTGCAGTAACAAAACCCTAAGTAATAAGTTAAAAATTAGTAACCAGTGCTTGTCCTTAAAATAATGCAGAAAGCATCTTTGAAAATGTGAGCTAAAATGAATAAAGCTGTGTAATAAAAATAGATAAAATCTTGGGTACCCAACTGTGCAGTAAGGTAATATTCACTGGTCCAGCATGATGCAGCTCCCATGAAAGATGCTGAATGTTTATTAATGCTATGGGTAGGATCTGGCATTTGGAAATCAGGCTTATGACTTGTTATACAGTCTATCCAATAGATATATTAGTGGGTGATAACATTTTGTCCTCCAATTTATTATTTCAGTATGAGGTGAAGCTTATTAATAATCATTAGTTTGTGAGGATTGCTGGAACAATTTACTACTGCCAATTAACCATTCTTCTGTAGGTCACAAAAGCATGATAATTTTACGGTGTCTGTAAACCAGATGCCCACTGGGCAATCTTATGCACTTGGCACACTTCTTTCTGAAACCTTCTTATCCTCTCATCTTTTATTCCTCTGTTTCTCTGTTCTTGCCTGTGTGCGACATGGCCTCTGTATTTTAAAGACTTTCTGTTGAAGACTTAATTCCAGGTCATTGGTCACCATGATCACATGAATCAGTGTTTCTTATTGTGCAAACACTAGAATTGATATTGTCACAATGACACAAGCTCTTAAAGGTCCTTTCTAAACATTTAAGGAAAAAATTCCCCAAACATTTTAAAGTAATTGCAAATTTCCTTAATTATTACTGCTTCTGGGTCAAAGGCCATCACACTAAGTAGGTGTTTAAAACACATCAAAGAATAATTGTGGAATATTTAAAATTTCAAAAGATTTCCTGAGTAATTTTATATTACAGGATTTATAACTCTCTGATAATAGGATTGTCAAAATGCACTCAGTTAGATAATTTGTAATTCCTTTTACTGCTCAGTGGAATTACTTGGCTTCACTCTTAAAATCCTGTTAGTAAAAAGAAATGTAAGTATGTCAGTTGGCAGTTTCCTTTCCTAAAGGACATTAGTGAACCGGATGGGTTTTTCCCAACAATCGACAATGGCTTCATGGCCATCACTAGACTCTTAATTCCAGATATTTTACTGAATTCAAATACCACCATCTGTCATGGCAGGATTTGAACCCAGGTCCCCAGAACGTTATGCGGGTTTCTGGATTAACAGTCCAGCGATAATACCACTACACCATCACCTACCCTCCTATTTGATCCAGAAAGTATATGGAACCAAACAATGAAAGCAGAAAAATAAACAGACATTATGATTTTCAGGAGCTTCCCCCCCTAACAATGCTGTGGGTGTACTTCACCAAATAGACTGCAGCGATTCAAGGAGGCAGCTCCTCTTCACCTTCCCAAGGGCAATTGGGGATGGACAGTAAACTCTCACCCAGTCTGCAATGCCCACATCTCTTGAATGAATGAAAAAAACTGAGTTAAGAATGATACTTTTTGACTGCTGCTAATTTGCTGTCAAAATAATTAGAAAGCCCTAATAGGTTGTTGAGTGAGGCAAGGGAGGAAATAGCAGGGGTGCTTCCAAAAGTTTTCAATTCCTGTCTGGGGCAACAGGAACAGTGTCAGAGAACTAGAGGAAAACCAACGTGGTGCCATTATTTAAGAAGGAAACAACTGATAAACCGGGAGATTACAAGCCAGTCAGTCTAACCTTGGTAGTGGAGAAACTATTGGAAGCAATTTTAAAGGACAGAATTAATCTGCATTTGGAGAGGTAGGGATTAATCAAGAACAATCAGCACAGTTTTGTTAAGAGGAGGTCACATCTGACCAGTTTGATTAAATTTTTCAAAGAAGTGGCCAAGTGTTTAGATGAGAGCAGTGCTTTTGATGTAATCTACATGGACTTCAGCAAACCTTCTGGTAAGGTCCCCCATGGGAGACTGATAGCTAAGGTAAGAACCCATGGGATCTGAGGAAATTTGGCAAATTGGATCCACAATTGGCTAAGTGGCAGGAAACAAAAGAGTCATAGTTGAGGTGTGTTTTTCTGTGTCCATGGCGTTCCACAGAAGTTAATGTTGAGGCCCTTTGCTATTTGTCATTTATGTAAATGATTTGGACTGACAGCAAAGAAGAAGCAGTTCTTGAATCTGATGGTAACTGTAATGGTTAGAACATATTTTTTCTAATTCTCATTGACACAGGAAGCCTTTTTTAATTTATAAAGGAATTGGGTTTAAATAATTTCACAGATCAGGTTTCTTACCTTTCATTGACATTGGCAAGATAATTTTATAAGGGATTAAATTAACTTTCCAGCTTGAATCTTTCCTTATCTTGGGCTGACACAAGCAGGCTGTTTTTTATGACAAATTAAAGGGTTGCAGGTATAAATCGCATCAGGTTTTGACAGTTCTGCACACATTTTCTGCCTTCTAAAAGCATTACCAACTACACTAAGAATTTGTAATTCCCATAATATGGATTAAGGTCCTTGATATAGCCAAATGGGCATATGGTTTGAACACTTGCACTAAGTTCAGATGGCCATGAAGCTTTTAGGTTTCCCACCTGTGTGAATCGCACTCTTCTCCCTTATCAGTGAAAGCAAGATGAGTCAAAAATGGATGCAGTAGTCGTTGATTTGCATCCTGCTTGCTATTTTAGAAAGTTCCTGAATTAATGGTGGAAATTCATCACTTGAGAAGAAGCGGACCGTAGCTTCAAAGAGAAATAATTTTGGTTGTTGACCCTCATTGTGCTTTGGGCTAAACATGCTTTTCATGACCTCCCATTCATCATAAGGTCAGAAGTGGAGATTTCCCTGATGATTGCACAATGTTCAGCACCATTCACAACTCAGATACTGAAGCAATCTATCTCCAAATGCAACAAGATCTGGCTGACAAGTGGCAAGTAACATTTTGTGCCAAACAAATGCCAGGCTATGACTATCACCAATAAGAGATAATCTAACCACTGCCCCTTGATATTCAACAGCGTTACCATCACTGAATCCCCTACTATCAACATCCTTGGCAGTTATCATTGACCAGAAACTCAGCTGGACTCACCACATAAATATAGTGGCTGCAAGAACAGGTCAGAGGCAAGGAATACTGCAGTGGGTAACACACCTCCTGACTCCTCAAAGCCTGTCCACCATCTACAAGGCACAAGCCAAGAGAGTGATGGAATACTCCCCACTTGCCTGGGTGAGTGCAGATCTAATAACACTCAAGAAGTTTGACACCATCCAGGATAAAGCAGCCCACTGGATTGGCACTGCATCCACAAGCATCCACTCCCTCCACCACCAATGCTCAGGAGCAGCAGTGTGTACTGTCTACAAGATGCACTGCAGAAATTCACCAAAGATCCTTATAGAACACGTTCCAAACCCACAACCACTTCTATCTAGAAGGACAAGGGCAGCAGATATATGGGAACACCGTCACCCGCTGTGAGTTCCCCTCCAAGCCACTCACCATCTGGACTTGGAAATATATCACCGATCCTTCAATGTTGTTGGATCAAAATCCTGAAATTCCCTCCTTAAGGGCACTGTGGGTCAACCCACATCAGGTGGACCGCAGCGTTTCAAGGAGGCAGCTCACCTGATCTTCTCAAGGGCAACTAGAGATGGACAATAAATGCTGGCCAGCCAGCGATGCCCACATCCCACAAATGAATAAATAATAATAATGTTTTCACTTAGTCACACCAGAATAGCTACATAGTTGATGAGACATATCAGGCTATTTCAAATATCCATGCATTGCCTGGCTTTACATTGACATGAGACTATTACATACTTATTATCATCTTTTGAACTTTTAACTATTTGTCTACAGTGTTAGTTTTGTGCAACTGATGTGATAGTTATTTGACACCTTTAACCTCTCCTTGATACAATCTGAAGTCCCCACCAGCTTCAAGAAGACTACCATCATCCCAGTGCCAAAAAAAACACATGCAGCGTCCCTCAACCTCTACCACCTAGTAGCTCTGACTGCCATAATTATTAAGTGCTTTGAGAGGTTAGTCATGGCTAACATCAACTCCAGCCTCCCAACCTGCCTTGATCCCTTGCAATTTGCCTACCAGCGCAACAGGTCCACAGCAGACACCATTTCCTTAGCCCTACACTCATCTCTGGAATAATAAGGGTACCTACATCAGGCTTCCACTTAATAAATACAGCTTCCACCTTCAATACTATAATCCCAAACTAATCTCCAAACTCTGAGATCTAGATCTTTGCTCCCAGCTCTGCAACTGGATCCTCAACTTCCTGACCTATAGACTGCAGTCAGTGAAGATAGTCAACAGCACCTCGTCCATGATAATCCTCAGCACCAACAAGATGCAATGCTGCGTACTCCACCCCCTACTGTACTCCCTGTACACTCATGACTGTGTGGTCAAATATTGTCCGAATTCTATCTGCAAGTTCACTGATGACACCACCGTTCTAAGTCAGATATCAAACAATGACGAGACAGAATAAAGGAAGGAGATAGAATCTTCAGTTATGTGGTGCAGAGATAACAATCTCTTCCTCAATGTCAGCAAAACTAAAGACCGTATCAGCGCCGCCTCGTGCTCCCACGAGGAGCTCGAACAGTTCATCCACTTCACCAACACCTTCCACCCTAACCTTAAGTTCACCTGGACCATCTCTAACACCTGTCTCTCCTTCCTGGACCCCTCTATCTCCATCTTGGGTAACCACCTAGAAACCGATATCCATTTCAAGCCCACCAACTCCCACAGCTACCTAGAATAGACCTCCTCCCACCCACCTTCCTGCAAAAATGCCATCCCTTATTCCCAATTCCTTTGCCTCCGCCGCATCTGCTCCCAGGATTTCAGTCCCGTACATTTCGGATGTCCTCGTTCTTCAAGGACCGCAACTCCAGTGGTCGAGAACGCCCTCGACCGTGTCTCCTGCATTTCCCGCAACTCATCCCTCACACCCCGTCCCCGCAATAACAACCAAAAAAGAATCCCCCTCGTCCTCACCCCACCAACCTCCGGATCCAACGCATCATCCTCCGACACTTCCGCCATCTGCAATCAGACCCCACCACCAAAGACATTTTTCCCTCCACACCCTTATCTGCTTTCTGGAGGGACCACTCTCTCCGCGACTCCCTTGTCTGCTCCACACTCCCCTCCAGCCCCACCACACCCGGCACTTTTCCCTGCAACCGCAGGAAGTGCTACACCTGCCCCCACACCTCCTCCCTCACCCCAATCCCAGGCCCCAAGAAGACTTTCCACATCAGGCAGATGTTCACCTGCACATCTGCCAATGTGGTATACTGCATCTGCTGTACCTGTTGTGGCCTCCTCTACATCGGGGAAACCAAGCGAAGGCTTGGGGACCACTTTGCAGAACACCTGCGCTCAGTTCACAACAAACAATTGCACCTCCCAGTCGCAAACCATTTCAACTCCCCCTCCCATTCCCCAGATGACATGTCCATCCTGGGCCTCCTGCAGTGCCACAATGATGCCACCCGAAGGCTGCAGGAACAGCAAATCATATTCAGCCTGGGAACCCTGCAGCCCAATGGTATCAATGTGGATTTCACAAGCTTCAAAATCTCCCTCCCCCAACCGCATCCCAAAACCAGCCCAGCTTGTCCCTGCCTCCCTAACCTGTTCTTTCTCTCACCTATCCCCTCCTCCCACCTCAAGCCGCACCCCCATCTCCTATCTACTAACCTCATCCCACCCCCTTGACCTGTCTGTCCTCCCTGGACTGACCTATCTCCTCCCCACCCCCCTACCTACACTCACCTTTACTGCCTCTATCCCCACCTCTTTGACTTGTCTGTCTCCTCTCCACCTATTCTCTCTATCCATCTTCTATCCACCTCCCCCTCTTTACCTATTTATTTCAGAACCCTCTTCCCCTCCCCCATTTCTGATGAAGGGTCTAGGCCCGAAACGTCAAGCTTTCCTGCTCCTATGATGCTGCTTGGCCTGCTGTGTTCATCCAACTCCACACCTTGTTATCTCGGATTCTCCAGCATCTGCAGTACCTTTTATCTCTAAAGACCTGATCATCGGCTTTAGGAAGCAAGGAGAAGTACACGTTCCTGCCTGCATCAGTGGAGCTGAGGTAGAGATAGTCAAGGATATCAAGTTCCTACGAGTAAAGATCACCAACAATCTGTCCTGGTCCGTCAACATTGATGGCACAACAACACCTTTTCTTTCTCAAGAGGCTAAGGAAAATTGGCATGTCCATAAGGGCCATCACTAACTTTTACAGATACACCACAGAAAGCATTCTATCTGGGTGCATCACTGCTTGGTACGGCAACAATTCTTCCCAGGACAGTAAGGAACCACAGAAAGTTGTGAACACAGCCCAGACCATCATGCAAGCCAACCTCCCATCCATTGACTCCATCTACACTTCTCTTCAATTTGGAAAGGCAGCCTACATTATCAAAGACTTTTCCCACCCCGATTACAATCTCTTCCAAACCCTTCTGTCAGGCAGAAGATACAAAAGCTTAGACATACATACCAACAGATTCAAGAGCAGCCTCTTCCCCACTGTCATCAGACTGCTGAATGGACCTCTCAAATTTCAAATCTGATGTTGATCTTGCTTTTTGTACACCTTCTGTGCAGCTGTAACTTTGTATTCCTCGCTCTGTTCAATCACCCTATGATCTTTGTGACTTTGTATGTTATGATCTGCCCGTACTGCTTACAAAACGAAGCTCTTTTGCTGTACTTAGGTACTTGTGACAATAATAAATCAAACAAATCAAATTTAGGGCACAAAATATTTAAATAATATAGCAACCAATGAATTGGGATGGGGCATGTGGAGGTAGTACGGTGTATGTTAAAACTAGACAGTTTTTTTTTACATTTCTTGAGGGATGTTGATGGTTGTGCCAAGGTCAGCATTTATTGCCCATCCTGAATTGCCCTTGAGAAAGTAAGACATACCACTTTCTTGAATATAACCAAATGATTTCTTAGGTTATTTCAGAGAGCCATGCATGCTGATGTAAGCCTGGAGTCATTTACCCAGAGACAGTAAGGATGGCAGATTCACTTCCCTACAAAACATGAATGAGAAGATTTGCTTTGCAACAATCCAACAATTTAAAGCTTGGATTTAATTGGGTAGCTCAGGAGAGCAGAGACTGCTCTACAATGGAGCAAGTCACGGCCACCTCACAAAGCACCTGACCCTATAAAATAGTGAATAACCTAGAAGAGAACATGGCCGTTGACAAACAGGTGCCATTGATTCAGTGCATATGGCAGCAACACAGGGCAGTAAATGCTTCAGCAATCTGATTGTCTTCATCTCTTTGGCATCACAAGAGCAGCGAGAAACACTGCCAATGATAATCGTGTGTTTGCAAGGAAGCAAATGGGAATTGAGGCGAAGCACCTAGATTTAGACCATAGAACATAGAACAATACAGCGCAGAACAGGGCCTTCGGCCCTCAGTGTTGCGCCGACCTGTGAACTAATCTAAGCCCATCCCCCTACACTATCCCATCATCATCCATATGCTTATCCAAGGACTGTTTAAATGCCCCTAATGTGGCTGAGTTAACTACGTTGGCAGGCAGGGCATTCCACGCCCTTACCACTCTCTGAGTAAAGAACCTGCCTCTGACATCTGTCTTAAATCTATCACCCCTCAATTTGCAGCTATGCCCCCTCATACTAGCCGACGTCATCATCCTAGGAAAAAGACTCTCACTGTCCACCCTATCTAATCCTCTGATCATTTTGTAGGTCTCTATTAAATCCCCTCTTAGCCTTCTTCTCTCCAATGAGAACAGACCCAAGTCTCTCAGTCTTTCCTCATAAGACCTTCGCTCCAGACCAGGCAACATCCTGGTAAATCTCCTCTGCACCTTTTCCAATGCTTCCACATCCTTCCTGTAATGGGGCGACCAGAACTGTACGCAATATTCCAAGTGAGGCCGCACTAGCGTTTTGTACAGTTGCAGCATGACATCACGGCTCCGGAACTCAATCCCTCTACCAATGAAACCTAACACACCGTATGCCTTCTTAACAGCACTATCAACCTGGGTGGCAACTTTCAGGGATCTATGTACCTGGACACCAAGATCCCTCTGCACATCCACACTACCAAGAATCTTTCCATTGACCCAGTATTCTGCCTTCCTATTATTCTTCCCAAAGTGCATCACCTCACATTTATCTGCATTGAACTCCATTTGCCACCTTTCAGCCCAATTCTGCAGTTTATCCAAGTCTCCCTGCAACCTGCAACATTCTTCCACACTGTCCACCACTCCACCGACTTAAGTGTCATCTGCAAACTTACTAACCCATCCACCTATGTCTGCGTCCAAGTCATTTATAAAAATGACAAACAGCAGTGGTCCCAAAACAGATCCTTGTGGCACACCACTAGTAACCGGACTCCAGGCTGAATATTTTCCATCAACCACCACTCTTTGGCTTCTTTCAGAAAGCCAGTTTCTAATCCAAACTGCTAAATTTCCCTCAATCCCATGCCTCCGCATTTTCTCCAATAGCCTATCATGTGGAACCTTATCAAAGGCTTTACTGAAGTCCATGTACACCACGTCAACTGCCCTACCCTCATCCACATGCTTGGTCACCTTCTCAAAAACCTCAATGAGGTTTGTGAGACACGACCTGCCCTTGACGAATCCATGTTGACTATCTCCAATCAAATTGTTGCTTGCTAGATGATTATAAATACTATCTCTTATAATCCTTTCCAAAACCTTTCCTACAACAGATGTAAGGCTCACTGGTCTATAATTACCTGGGTCATCTCTACTGCCCTTCTTGAACAAGGGCGCAACATTTGCAATCCTCCAGTCCTCTGGTACTAAACCTGTAGACAATGACGACTCAAAGATCAAGGCCAAAGGCTCCGCCATCTCCTCCCTAGCTTCCCAAAGAATCCTCGGAAAAATCCCATCTGGCCCAGGGGATTTATCTACCTTCACACCTTCTAGGATTGATAACACCTCCTCCTTACTAACTTCAATCCTTTCAAGTCTAATAGCCCGTATCTCAGTCTTCTCCTCTACAATATTCTCCTTTTCCTGAGTGAAAACAGATGAGAAATATTTGTTTAGCACCTCTCCGATCTCCACAGGGTCCACAGACAACTTCCCACTTCTGTCTTTGACTGGCCCTATTTTTACCCTAGTCATCCTTTTATTCCCCACATACCTATAGAAAGCTTTCGGGTTCTCCTTAATTCTACCTGCTAATGACTGCTCATGTCGCCTCCTTGCTCTTCTTAACTCTCTCTTTAAATCCTTCCTAGCTAATCTGTAACTCTCCATCGCCTCATCTGAACCATCTCGTCTCAATGTCACATAAGCCTCCCTCTTCCACTTAACAAGAGATACAATTTCTTTTGTAAACCAAAGTTCCCTTACCTTATCACTTCCTCCCTGCCTGACAGGGACATACCTATCAAGGACACGCAATATCTGTTCCTTAAACCAGCTCCACATTTCGATTGTCCCCATCCCCTGCATTTTGCTACCCCATTCTATCCCTCCTAAGTCTTGCCTAATCGCATTATAATTGCCCTTCCCCTATCTATAACTCTTGCCCAGTGGCATGTTCCTATCCCTTTCTATCGCTAAACTAAACGTAACCAAATTATGGTCACTTTCTCCAAAGTGCTCACCTACCACTAAATCAAACACCTGGCCTGGTTCATTACCAAGTACCAGATCCAGTGTGGCCTCCCCTCTTGTCGGCCCTTCAACATACTGTGTCAGGAGCCCTCCTGCACACATTGGACAAAAACCGATCCATCCGACGTACTAGAGTTATAGCATTTCCAGTCATTGTTGGGGAAGTTAAAGTCTCCCATAATGACCACCCTGTTCCTTTCACTCCTGCCCAGAATCGTTTTGCCGATCCTCTCCTCCACATCCCTGGAACTTGCAGAGGCCTATAAAAAACTCCCAGCAGTGTGACCTCTCCTCTCCTGTTTCTGACCTCAGCCCATGCCACCTCAGTGGACGAGTCCTCGTCAAAAGTTCTTTCAGCCACCATTATACTGTCCTTGACTAACAAAGCCACACCTCCCCCTCTTTTACCACCTTCCCTGATCTTTATGAAAGATCTAAACCCTGGAACCTGCAACATCCATTCCTGACCCTGCTCTATCCACGTCTCCGAAATGGCCACAACATCGAAGTCCCAGGTACCTATCCATGCTGCAAGCTCACCTACCTTATTCCGGATACTCCTGGCGTTGAAGTAGACACACACCATGTTGGACAGAATGGCTCTGAGAGCACCAGCTTCTATGAGAAGGACAAAGCTGTCGCCATCAGAAATGTCAGGCAGTTGGAGAGGAGCAGGTAGACACAGGTCATACCCTCAGCATAGGATCTACAAGCAAAGACAGAGCTATCTGAAGATGATCAAGGACTAGTGTTGCAAGAGACTGACACTCTGCAGGCAAGCAGCACAGACATCTATGCCCTCATTGCTGAAGAGCTCGCACCTCCCAGGACTGGATACTATGACCTGCCATTCATTTCAAAGTCACTGTCACTAATCCTCAGAAGGAGACAAAAGCTTCAGTTCAACGTAGGGAACTGTGCTCAGTACCATTCACAACCCTTCTGATAATGGGAACAGCCCATGCCAGTCTACAACAGGCCATCAATAATATTTTGGTTTAGAATGACAGAGAGCATTCATGCTGCGTAGATGATAACTTAATGGCCAGATTGTGTAAGAAAAAACAGAATGATCTTCCTTCATTCTAAAATAGTAGCATTATCTCTAAATCACCACCAGTCAATATTTTAGGGGTCACCGTTGACCAGAAACATAACTAAACGAGCCGTATTGTGAAGAGAAAGAACGCTGCTGTGTGCTGTACGACAAATGACTCACCTCATCCCTTTAAAACTTATCCATCACCTTCAGCACCTTTTACCAGCACTGTCATGGAATATTTATTGTTTGGCTGGATTAATGCAGCTGCTACAATATAAAAATAGCTTAACAACATCCAGGGAGGAGTAGTTTGCTTGATTAATGTCGGAGCCAGTGGGCTATCTGTACCTTCTGATACTCATGAACTGTGGCTGCAGTTATGTACTATTAAGTGGATATTCTACATCAACTCCTTAAAATCTCTGCCTCTGCAAAGCACAAAAGCAACATTGTTATGGGAACACAGAATTCTTATCTTCTGACCTGCTTTTGTAGCCTCATTGTTAATATGGCTGACCTCGTTCAGGTTCTGGTCAGTGGTAATTCCAAGGATGTTTTTAATGGAGGTCTCAGTGATAGTAAAGCCATTAAATGTAAAGGAAAGCAGGTCAGATTCCCTGCTATCGGAGATATTTGTTGCCTGGCATTTGTCAAATCTAAGTGGCTGTGCAAAACAATTAACATCCTGATCTACCATTCCTTCAGTGCTGCTCCAGCAATGATGTGGAATTCTGCATCTATTGTGAGAGCACCACAAAATCCATCATTTTATTCTTAGCAAATGAAAGATAATATCTTCTTGCCTTTATCCCAGAAACACAAAAAAGTGAATGGTGAAAAACTATTTCCACTGACTGGCAATTTTCGAAGCCAGTTTTTGAGAAATGGCAGGTTCCTGAGAAGAGACCTGGATGGAGATGCAGTCTGATTGATGCAGAATGAAACAGAAGACAGAGTCAGAAAATTAGATAATTCTTTGTATTGTTTTTGTTTTAGTTTAAACAATAAAGCAAGTATTTGGAATTTACAGAAAAGCAGATCCTCTCCCATTAGTGGAATTCACGTCTTCTTTGCATTGTACAAATGCCAGGCAATGACTATCTTGAGCAGGAGAGAATCTAACCATCTTTCCTTGACATTCAATGGCTATGCTATGTTCAGGTTCCCAAATGAAACATTCATGGAGTTACCATTGACCAGAACTGAACTAGATCAACCATATTAATGCTGTGGCTATAACAGCAGGTCAGAGGTTAGGAATTCTGTGGAAAACAATTTTCTTTTGTCTCCCAACACCTGTGCACCATCTGCAAGGCAAAAGTCAGGAGTGTGAGAGGAGACTCTCTACTTTTATGGGTTGGTATTATTCACAACAACACTCAAGAAGCTCAACACCCTCCAAGACAATGCAGCCTGCTTGATTGGTACCACATCTACCACTTTCAACATTTCCTTCATCACCAATGTATGTGGCAACAATATGTAATATCTATAAGATGCACAGTAGCACTTCAGCAAGGCTCCTTAGACAACATCTTCTAAATAGAGGACTGAAACTGCCCTGAAAATTTGCCCACAGTGCCAGTAGGTCAAGCAATGATCCCACTTTACTTAAGATCATAAGAAATAGGAACAGGAGTAAGGCCATTCAATAGGATCATGGCAGATTCAACATTCTTCACGTCCACTTTCCTTCCATTTTCAGTCACCTTTAATTCCCCAACTGATCAAGAATTCATCCCAACCCTAAATGTACAGAAGAACTCTGCCACCACAACTCTCTGTGGCAAGAAGTTCCAAAGACTCTCAAAGCTCCGAGAGAAGAAATTCCTTCTTATCTTCGTTTTAGTTGGTGCGCCTTTATTCTGAAATTATACTTTCTAGTTCAAGACACTCCCATGAGCAGAAATATCCTCTCAGCATTTACCCTGTCAAGCCCCTTAAGAATCCAATATGTTTCAATGAGATCATCTCCCATTTTTCAAACTCCCAACCTGTTTAACCTTTGCTCATAAGAAAATCCCTTCAAATCAGGTAATATCTGAGTGAACTTCTTTGGGCTGCCTTGAATGAAATGACATCTTTCCTTAAATAAGGGACCAAAATTGCTCAGAGTACTCCAGATGTGGTCTCACCTGCACCTTGTACAATTGCAGTAAGACTTCCCTACTCTTATACTCTAATCCCTTTGAAATAAGAGCCAACATTACGTTTGCCTTCCTGATTCCCTGCTGTCCCTGTATGTTTGCTTTCTGTGTTTCATGCACAAGTTCCCCCAAGTCCCTTTGTGTCGCAGCTTTCTGCAGTTTCTCTCCATTTAAGTAATATTCTGTTCTTTTGTCCTCCCTTCCAAAATGAAAAACTTCCCACGTTATTCACCATTTGACAAAACTTTTGCTCACTTATTTTACCTATCAATATTTCTATGTAAACCTGTTTGTGTCCCTCTCACAACCTGCCTTTCCCTTGTGCTTGACCTTTGCTTGAACAAAGCTACAGTGAAAGTACAACTCACAATGAGTTCCACTGATATGTTTTAAAACTGTAGCATCTCCTTCCACACTTTCCTTGGCTAAAGAAGTGGCCTTTTCCAATGTCCATTTACAATCCATACATAAACAAAAATAAAAATATGTGGTCTTTATATTACATTGTTGCCAAAAGTTAAAATTAATTCTCCGTCTCTTTCTCTCTCACAACAGTGACAGCCTATACTGTTCAATGAAAATTAGACAGCTCACAGATGATAATCATAGTTGTCAACTTATTACTTTCTATTTTGAGTTTGAACAAAAACGCATAGAATCTGCTTTTACAAAGTATGAAGTTGGGGTCAGTACTGCTGCCATCAATTCCATTTGCAAAAGTTAATAAATCTGCAAAATGGAATTGGACCAATTTAGTACAAGAATATTAAAACTGTTCAAAATTACTGATGGTAATTCGTAAGCTTTTACAGTTTATATTTTGACAAACAATCATTACCTAATTTGCTTTTCATTGGTACTAAAATTTATTTAGCTTACTGTGGCATTTTGCTCTCAGAATAGCTCTGGTTATGAAGATGAGTACATTGTTTCATTGGTTGGTGGTAGTTCTTCTTCAATGTTTTAAAATACTTAAGGTGAATGTGTGGAATGATTCTACAAAATGTGACATATAGCGGAGTTACCAGAATCAATTAGATTAACTGCATTTGCAATGTTGGATTATACATATACTTTGATTTTGATTCTATACACAACTGGAGTAGGTAGAATTTGAACATGGGCCTTCTGGCTCAGAGGTGAGGACATTACCACTGCACCACAAGGACCTTGTGTTCTTGGTAAACTGCTTGACGTTTGAAAAAGCAACTTGTTGAACTTTGACCTGAGAAATTACATCAGTTCTGGATTTCTCACCTGGTATCTAAGACATATTATGATACTTAAATAAGAGTCTGGAGCCTGGAAGTTCTTTATAAATCACTGCTCAGCCATTCAAACAGAATTTTGTATTTTTTACAGGGCTCTTGAGGAGAAACGCAAAGATAATGAAGAGAAAGAACAGAAGTTTAGAGAGGGAGTGCTTCAAGAACGAAAACTGAAGCAACAGGATGCAACTGAGAGATTTCAGAGAGCCCATCTGCCACCATCACAGCGCAGGCAAAACCGAATCGGTTGGAATAAAAATTATTCATTAAACCTTTTGACAGGGGACAGGGAATCTCTGGGCTTTTCTGTTTACCTCTATAATATTTAGATTCTCAATAGGTTTAAATGGTGTAGAAGAGCTAGGGTTTCAGGGAAACTTCAGGTTGGCAGACATTAGCAAACTTGAACCATGCATAGTTTGCAACACAATTACTACCTGAAATTTAGACCATAAGACCATAAGATATTGGTGCAGAATAAGGCTATTTGGCCCTTGAATCTGCTTTGCTTTTTGATCATGGATGATATGTTTCTCGAACCAGTTCTCCTGCATACTCCCCATAACCTTTATTCCACTTACCAGTCAAGAACCAATCTATTTCTATACTAAATACACTCAGTGACTTGGCCTCCACAGCCTTCTGTCACATCAGTTCCACAGATTAACTACCTTCAGGTTGAAGAAATCTCTCCTCACCTTAATTCTAAAGGGTTGTCCCTTCACTCTAAGGGTGCGCCCTTGGGTCCTAGTGTCTTCTACTGGTGGAAGCATCTTCTCCACATCTACTCTATCCAGGCCTCTCAGTATTCTGTTAAGTTTCAATGAGATCCACCTCTCCTCCTTCTAAATTCCATCGAGTACAGACCCAGAGACTTCAACTACTTTTCATATGATAAGCCCTTCATTCCTGGGATTGTTTTTGTCAACATCCCCTGGATACCCTCCAAAGCCCACACATTCTTCCTTAGATACGGGGCCTCAAACTGCTTACAATATTCCTAATGCAGTCTGACCAGAGCATTATACAGCCTCAGCAGTACATCCCTGTTCTCATATTATAGCCGTCTTGAAAAGAATGCCAACATTGCATTTGTCTTCCTAACTGCCTACTGAACCTGCAAGTTAACCTTAGAATCCTGAACTAAAACTCTAAGTCCCTTTGTGCTTCAGAATTCTGAAGCCTTTTCCCATTTAGTAAACAGTCTAGGCCTCTTCTTCCTATGTATAACCTCACATTTTTCCACATTGTTCTCCAATAGCCATTTCTTTGCCCAGTCTCCTAGCCTAACCAAGTCCTTCTGGAGCTTCCCTGCTTCCTCAACATTACCTGTCGCTCCAGGAAATAATAAGAGCCACATAGGACTATAGAACAGGAATTCTGTCTGCAGCATATATAAGCTAAAATTACATCATCTAGACATCATTTAGGCAGCAATGATACTAGAGTTATAGAGTCATACAGCATGGAAAAAGACCCTTCGGTCCAACTTGTCCATACTAACCAAAGTTTCCCAAATTAAACTAGTCCCATTTGCCTGTATTTGGTCCATATCCCTCTAAACATTTTCTATTCATGTACCTATCCAAATGTATTTTAAATGATGTCACTGCGCCCACTTCCACCACTTCCTTTGGCAGTTCATTCCACATACTAACCACCCACTGTGTGAAACAATTGCCCCTCAGATCCCTTTAAAATCTTTCTCCTCTCACCTTAAAAGTATGCCCTGTCATTTTGAACTCACCCACCCTAGGGAAAAGACTTTTGCTATTCGCCTTATCTATGCCCCTCATGATTTTATAAATGACTATCAGGTCATCCCTCATCCTCCTACACTCCAGTGGAAAAAGCCCCAGCCTACCCAGCCTCTCCTTATAACTCAAAACCTCCACTGAGATGAGATGATCAAAATCTGCAAATTCAAGAGAGATGGAGGGAGGAGCAAAAGCTAAAAACAGCTAATTTTTAAAGATATGAAGAGGAAGAATCAGTGACAACAGTTTCCACAAGAGAAACATTGGGGGTGGTATTTTGTGTTTGTAATCATGTAATGGTTCTCAAACAGAAGGAGGCTCTGTAAGATCAAACCAGCTGGTCCCATTCTTCAGTCCTTTCCCTGTATCCCTGCAATTTTGTTTCTCAAGTGTGTATCCAATTCCCCTTTATAAGCCATGATTCAATCTACTGTCACCATACACCAAAGGCAGTGAATTCCTGATCCTAAACACTTGCTATGTAACTAAGTTTTTTTCCTATATTAGGGTAATTATCTGCCACCATCCTCTTGCCTTGTCTGGGTCTAAGAATCTACTCGATATACAATGGTTGAGGAAAATCGCTAGAGGCTCATGCCTTAACAAGAAGAGGCTCATGCCTTAAACAAGATGTAGTTTATTGCAAGAGAGCAATAAGTTACAAGTTGCATTCATTGTGTAGACATGGTTATTCAGACCATTGGGAGACCACAAAGTATAAATCTTCAGACAAGATTCTGAGATGTTCTCCCTTTCCCACCCGAGTCCTTGACGTCTTCAGATTAGGTGGAAGTCAATGCAGTCTCCGACAATAAGCCTTTCGAACCTTATACAACACTCTAGTCCTCAGCCCTTCCACTATTGGAAAAGCTTTTCTCTATTTACTTTGCCTAGATCACTAATAATTTTGAACAATTCTATCAATCTCTCCATCTTGTCAAGAGAATAGAACTCCAGCTTCTCCAGTCTATACTAAATTGAAGACCCTTATTTCTGGATCATTCCAGTAAATCTCATACTTTTTATTCTTTCATGGGATGTGAGCATTTCTGTCAAACCCAGCATTGATTCTCTCATCCCTGATGGCTCTTGAGAAAGTTGTGGGGAGCTGTCATCTTGAACTGCTCCAGTCCACCTGGTAACATTGTCATCAAGAGTTGGGTTCTAGAATCTTGACCCAATAGCAATGGGAAAATGGTGACATAGTTACAAGTCAACATGTTGCATGTGGGTCTCTGGCCTTTACATCTTTCTTAAAGTGTAGTATTCTGATTTGGACACAGCATCCAAACGATGGTCAAACCAGTGGTTTATAAAGATTCATCATGACTTCCTTGTTTACTTACTCTATGCCTCTATTTATAGAATCCAGTATCTTAACCTGCCTTGCCATCTTTAAGGATTTAAATGAGAAACGATAAAAACTGTTCTGTTCAGTAATTGCATTTAGCATCCTTTTTAAATTGTATGTTCATTTTTAGTTTGTGAGAGAATAAAGAGCCAATTGCAGTCATTTTAGATAACAAGGTGTGGGGCTGGATGAACACAGCAGGCCAAGCAGCATCATTTTAGGATATTTCCTGATGAACTTGTTCAGAAATGTTACTACACACCTCTGGAGCAGGTGGGACTTGAACCTGGGTCTCCTAGCTTAATGGTATGGAGGCTACCACTGCACCATGAGAGCCTTGCTAGATCATTTTAATCCAAAACACATAATTACCAGCAGGTGGAGCCATGTAACAAATTGGTATCCGCATGGAGTTCAAAAATTGGAGGAAGATGTGTGGAGCAGTAGGTAGCATTCCTTCTTCTGAGCCAGAAGCTCGTGGTTTAAGTCCCACCCCAGGATATGATGGTCAAATACAGAGTGTTAATAATGCAGCAAGAATGGTGAGTATCATCCTGCAAATCCTTCCAACACTTGCCTACTGCAGTAAGATCAGGAGAGATTCCAGGTCACCATGTGATGAAATAGAAGTTAGAGCCTCTATCATCCATAGCTCCAGACTACAACGTGCATGTAAAAGCACATGTTGCCATAGCAACTTGCATTCAAAGTGAACTATTCCAGGCAGCCATCAAATAGAAGTCAGAGTGCAGAAATATGAAGTCCTGTAATTTGGTTTGCATCTTCCACATCTCACGTGCCTCTCTTTCCATGTTTGTTCAACTGTCTATTTTATCCCATTCAGAACTTTTACAATGGCCTCTGCTTTAATCAATAGCTCATAAATTTTATCTTCAGCTTCCTGTCTTAATATTATATCTTTTTATTTAGATTTCTTAGTGGTGTAAATAATCTGTTTCTAGTCTTTCTGTCTCGGCCCTCTGTAATTTTAAAAGTCTCTGCCAAACACATGAAGGGAATAGATAAGATAGAAGCAGGGAGGTTGTTTCCGCTGGTAGTGATACTAGAACTAGGGGGCATAGCCTCAAAATAAGGGGGAGCAGATTTAGGACTGAGTTGTGGAGGAACTTCTTGACACAAAGGGTTGTGGATCTGTGGAATTCTCTGCCCAGTGAAGCATTCGAGGCTACCTGATTGAATGTTTTTAAGGCAAAGTAGATTTTTGAACAGTAATGGAATTAAGGGTCACAGTGAGCAGACGGGTAAGTAGAGCTGAGTCCATGAAAATATCGGCCATGATCTGACTGAATGGCAGAACAGCCTCAATGGGCTAGATGGCCTACTCTTGCTGTGATTTGTTAGATTCTTAAACCACTCCTTTATCCTTTTGGAGTTCTAGAAGAATTAAGTTTAAGTCTTTCTTTGTGTTTGTATTTGCTCAAACCAGACAGTACTGTAGTGAATTTTTGCTGGACCCTAGCTGTGCCTCACATCCATCCTACACATCAGAACTCATAATTGCACACATAATTTTCCAAAAACCGTCTTATGAAAGTTTCAGATAGATTCACCGTTATTTTTCAACTTTTATTTGCTAGACCCTTTCCATAAAGCTCAATATTCTATCGTCTTTCTTTATGTTCATATAAGTTGCCACATTTAAGGTTTTCTGAAATTGTACTTAAAATATCTTTCTGCTCATTTATACCACCATATTTTTCTTAGCAAAGTACACTTTTTTTTAAGCAAAAGTTTTTTTCACTATTCTTTCGTGGGATGTAGGTGGTGCAGGCAAGGCCAGCATTTGTTACAAATCTTTAATTGCCCAAAGTGCTGGTGAGCAATGTTCTTGAACTGTTGTAGTCCATCTAATGTAAGTAATCCCCCAGTGGTGTTAGAAAGGGGGTTTTATTTCCAAACGTTCATTGCTCCTGTCACTTTCTTGTCCACTTTGTGGCAATCAAGATGTATGTAATGCCTCTGAGGTAGTTAAGCATATACTGGAACATTACCAAAAAATGCTTGGCAATCTTGTATCCAGTTCTGAGGAAGGGTCACTGGACCTGAAACATTAACTCTGATTTTGTCTTCACAGGTGCTGCCAGACCTGCTGAGCTTTTCCGGCAACTTCTGTTTTTGCCCCTGATTTACAGCATGTGCAGTTCTTTTGGATTTAAATCTTATATTCCCATCCAGCTTCCATTTGGTTTGTAGAAATAATTTACAATGCTATATACTTTGGCAACAGCTCATCCTCTGCCCAACTCATTGATGTACATGATAAACAGAAGCTATCCTAGAACTCAATGGGATGGACTGTGGGGCCTCTTCAGTATTGTATGACTCTATGACAATACAGTGTGACACTGTTGCTTATTTCTAATCACTTTTTGATATTGTTCATAATTCACATTTTTCTTTCTTCCTAATTAGTTTTTAAACCACTTTGCTATCCACTCGTATTCTATTCCTCTTAAATTTCTTCAGCAGTCCTGGATGATATTGCTTGGTGGTATCTTCAATTAAGCTTTCTAAAAGTCCACGTCCACTGCATTTGCCCTGTACATCAAGTCAGCCACCTCCTCAGAGTTCTCTAAGACTTTTTCGAGCACAATGTTCCTTTATGAATCCTTTCTGAGGGAAAAAGAAGTACGTAATTTTCTTAGAAACTGAAAACTCTAATGTGCAAAAATTTAAGTTTTAATGTTAGGAAAGTACATTTTTAAAAAATGCTAGCAAACTATTCAGTGGAGCTGTTTTGCATTGGTTAATATATTTTATTAAGCTTGTTATTTGAAGACTTTTGCCTATCCTAAAAGCATGGACTTACAATTAAAAATGAACACAAAGCAAGCTGAAGGCACATCCTATTTCCAGCACAGAATCTCCCAGAATGCAAATAAGAAGTGCTTCTCACCCAGACTCTAACAATTTAAATTGTTGACATTGAAAATAGGAACAAATGAAATTTTAAAATTATTATTCAAGCAAAATTAATTTGTATGTTCTTAAACAATGGTATGTTTAGTTAAAAAAGACAAATAGTTATATAGTACAGATTGTACACTTGTTGTTGCACAGCACTGCTGATTTAATCATAAAATACTCTGTAAACTCAAGTGTTTTATTCCCATGACAACAAGAAAATGCATGATTTATTTCCTCACCCCAATTAAATCATTGTTTTTGATAAATATGTTTAATTTTGAAACCATACAAAACACCTGTAGTTTTCACCTTGTTTTGTGATTACAAAATGTAAAGATTTTAATTTTATGAATCCTACAAGGCAGACAGGTAGAGAGAGACACGTAGAAGCCAATCATAGCATCAAATTTATTATTTGCTAAGAATCTCATAGAAATTTCTTTACTCAAGAGAGTAAATTGGTCAGGGCGTGGAATGCATTGCCGGAGAGGGTAGTGGAGTCAGCCTCATTAGGGGCATTTAAGCGGCTATTAGATTGCAATGTGAATGATAGTATAAGGTAGGGGTGGGGGTTAGATAGACCTTAGGATTAGGGTAAAAGTTCGGCACAACATCGTGGGGCAAAGGGCCTGTACTGTGCTGTACTGTTCTATGTTCTATATTCTATGTTCTATGTTCTAAATTACAAATCGATGCTTTCCAGATCTGGGAGTGCCCCCACTGCCTCACCTCACCAATGTTGCCTGTATGTGCCTTGCCCTTTCCTCCTTGCTGATGATAATATGAGTCCGTTCCACTGCTGTGGAACCCAGGTGACTCTTCCACAGTGATATGAATGACAGTGTACCTCCACGTGCAGCACAAGGTCCAGAAGTCCAATTCACTATTTCCAAAACCAAGAACCACTGCTACAGAAATCCAAATAGTCCCCTCTGCTACAAAGCTGTTGAACCAAGTCAGAAGTCAGTTGAAGGTGACGTAAATTCCCCTGATAAATGAGCAGTGCTCCAAAAGCTTGTGATTTCAAATAAAGCTGTTGGACTATAACCTGGTGTCATGTGACTTTGTACTTTGTCCACCGCAGTCCGACAGCGGCACCTCCACTCACAGCTACCTCCAGGAACTCCACAGTTCAGGATTGCGCACTCTGCTGCCAAAGTACAGCATTGTCTCTAGTACAGCCAGGCCCAGCTGTCACATCAGAAGTTTTAAACATCAAATATTGAACTCCAACTGACATTTCTTACATACTGTCTTCCTTAGATTCTAGTGTTAATAATATTGAGAGAAAAATGCAATTCATTTAGTTAATAGAATATATGCTTAATCTAAAGCCAAGAGTTTACCATTTTCACAAAACAGTTGGTACAGTTTGGAATTCAATCCTCAAATCAGTAAAAATCCAAGAATTCTATTTAATAAAAATGGCATTTCATTTGTTCAGTCACTTTAAATTAATGAACCTGACACCCTTTTAGCAAATAGCACATCCTCATATTTACCATGAGCATGCTTGTAATTCTATTCATAAAGATGGAAATATAGTTATAAATTTACATTAAATGGTTCGATTCTTTTCTGATTTGTTCAGGTCATAGAAAACGGGCCATTCGATTAGAGGAAGCGCGTGAACAGGTTCAAGGTTCATCTTGTGGGTCAGCATCCTCATCATATGTTATTGCAAAGCCCGCAGTTAACAAAGGGTAAGATGATGAGCGTTCCTTATCAAATAGAATGCATCTTCCAAGTTCTAAAACGTTAAAATGCATAAATTGTATGAATGCCGATGCAAGAAAGTAATTTAATATAAGATCAAATAAGAAACAATTTTATTAGTTTTCCCAACAGTCTGTCAATATGTACCAGAGTCCCATCCAATGCTTTTAATGAGTTTAACGAGTTTGCTTTAGTGGTAAAAAATAAATTGGTGAATATGTGGTTTATAATGGAAGTGAAGATTATAAGGACAAATTTGAAGATTTATTTATATTCCTTTCGTCTCTGAAGCTTAATGGCCTCTCTCCGGTTTTCAGTTTTTAAGTATAATTTAAAATTAGTGTTTCTCTATTAAATTTTCAGGTGTTGTGTAAGTAGAATCACAGTTACTCCACAGAAGTAGACTATTTGGTGAAAATGTCTCTGCAAACGGATTTTTCCTTTAGGAGCCAGCTGCTCTAATTCCAATAGTTTACTCTTCAATTTCCCTTTTATCGAAGTGCATTTTTTTAAAGATAGACTTAGCTACATGTTACATGTAGTTTCTATCTACTTCACAAGTGGAAACAATCTTTCCTTTTGCTGATTGAATCTTTTAAAGTACTTTTGCTATGTTATAGAATAATTTCTGTTATTGCTGTACTACTCATCTATAAACCTAGTCAGTTTCTCATTGATCAGTATATCAGGCCAATTGTTATCTTCAGTTGAAGCAGGTTTAAAGAGTTCGGTATAATTTCATCAGACTGCATAAATAGAAGTTAAGTCCACATTTTGAAGTTACATTTTCTGGTCCCACATATATCATTTGTTTTGAAAGGTTAGGAATGTGTTACCACAAAATTTAGTGTTTAATTTTATTGTTTGTATCCATTTCTACTAACGTTTTGTCTGGAATGTATATCGAATACTTTTGTCTTATAAGTTTAACTAAAACTAAAACTGTAATGTTGTGAATAAGGCAGGTCCTTCACACAATAAAAAAAATTCACTGATAATTGTAAATTATTTTTGGAATTGTATTCTCAGGACGACTGATTTGCTTCTGAATCTATCAACTCATGAGATTAGAAACGGTTCCCGCTATCAGAAACAGCTTTCAGAAGCTAAGGCTTATGCCAAGCTTATGCAAGAGAGGAGAGGGGCAAATCTGCAAAACAGCCGATTATACTTCCAGCAGGAGTTGGAAGAGACACAACGCCTCCTGGGGGAGCAGCAACTGAATAGTTTACAGGTAGTGTAAAAGCTACAGCAACCTTTCTCACATTTTTAGTGAGCGTTCTTACACACATACAGAATTAGGAATTCTAAAATCAGCATCTTCTAGAATAAATGCTATTTTATGCAAATATAAGATAATGAAACTTCTGTCTGATGTACATTTTATTAGTTTTTTATGTTTATTTGTTTACAATATAAAGAATATTTAGATATGAACAATAATTAGAGATTGTAAATGTATATAACTTAATATCAAAAACAAGGTATCTGTGGCCTTCTCTATATATAACAACAAAGGGGTCAAAGAAAAGAAGAGACTAAGTCATGGGTATGGAAAGAACACAGTCAAATGCCTTTAACAATCAGCAAAAAAATTGTAGTATTGTAGAGATTATGGGGACTTTATTCACAATGGTAGAAGGACAGAGGTCTTCACAAAGAGGTATAAGAATAACCAGAAACTTGGAAGAATAGTTACGTCCAGAGTTCTCCCTAAGTTTCTTACAGGCTGTGTGGGTCTTCAAGGTCCATGCACAGCTTAGACTTTCGCAACTGGATGACAATGCAAGAATCAATGTGCCAACGAGGATTGCTGGGTGTAGAAACTTGGAGCAGCTGTAAGCACAGTCGCAAAGCTTGGACAGAATGTTGGTTGTAGAAACTTTACCCTTTAAATGTTTGAAATAACATTTTAATCATAAATGTTGTGCCCTAATCATCCTCTCTCTCTGTCTGGTCCTCTCTCTCTGTCCAATTCCACATCTGAGTTGGTTCCCAGTTTCCACCTGCCTGACGTCACCCGCCCCTCAATTCAAGGATGACATCTACTCGAGGTTACAAGATTCTGTCATAGGCAGACTGATTGTCAACCGGACAGGTCTTTGGGGATGTGATTTCCCATCGGGCAGGATTTGCTTTTGTTTCTTTCTTCTCTTGGTCACTCTGCCTTATCGTTATGGCATTGGAACCGAAAGCATAACACAGTTTGATGGACAAGTTGTTGCATTGATGAATTGGAGCAAACTCCTCCAGTCATTAACGTCAATGCTGCCACACTTTAACTTGAAATTCAGTGTCTTTGAAGTCTTTTTCCTGCAATATTAGCCATTTAAGATTTGAGAGAACAGGACGTGGCAGGTGAGGCAATTTGGCCACATTGACCAGCCCTTTAAAGTTGATTTTGCAGAGTCTTGCCTAAATGCTTGTGGGCTATGCTTCAGAAAGGACAGTCACCTCTCTTTGACAGTGATCCTGATGTGGATGTGGCAGGGGCATCACTGATTGAATTTTTTTTGTACTTTTCTGTGTCACTGTTACAGTCAAGGCCTCTTTGCAGCCAGGCACAGCGGTCACAACAACTGCTTTGTGCACTGGGACTTCAGTTGACTTCTGGAAATCTTTGTTATTAAACATTGGTTACAGCAGGCTATGGAAAGCTGAGCTAGTGCAGCTGATACATTGTTGGATCTCCCTATTAATGATGACCTTTTGGGAGATTGTCGAAGTACAGGCAAGGTTCAACATATTCCATAATGCGGGAGGTGGAATATTTGGCTGACCAGGTAAGGGTTGAAAAATGAGTTGAGATATATAAGCATCTTCTGTATATTCTGGCTTTTAAAGAGATAAATAACATTCATTAAATGTGTACTTAAATATAAGTGTACGTATGATAATAACCCTGGAGTTTTGCTGCCTGAATCAAAGCTGATTACAGAATCTTTAACTGACTTTAACCCCCCACCATGCATCGATTTGGCTGCCCCACAAATCAGATGTGCACTGTTCTGCAAAGTTCTGTCTGCAAAGCAACCTTACCTCCTGGGGTTTCAGTGCAGGCAGCCTATATTGCAGCAAACCTTATATGTGGTTCTTCTTGTGGTCTTTAGACACATGCTACTGCCATTGGGTTTCTAGCTTCTATACAGAATTACAGAAGTTATATGATGTAGAGGGGGCTGTTGACCCATTAAGCCTTCACTGGTTCTCCAAATGAATACAATTACTTTGTGCAATTCTCCTGCCATTTCTACATACCCCTGCACATTGTTTCTATTCAAATAGTCATTCAGTGCTGTTTTGACTACCTCAATTGAAGTTGCCTCCACTACACTTCCAGGCAGTGCATTTCAGATCCTAACCGCTTATTACGTGAAAAAAATTCAATTACCAAATTTGCTACCTTTATTAATCCTTTTAAATTTCTGCCTTTTCATCCTCAGATCTTTTACAAGCAGGTACAGTTTCTCCCTATCCACTCTGTCCAGACCTCTCATGATTATGGAAACTGTTATCAGAGTTTCCCTTAGCCTTCTCCTGTCGAAGGAGAGCGGTCCGAACCTCTCCAATCTATTTTCATAACAGAAGGTTGTTATTCCCTAGAACCACTCTTATAAGTCTCTTCTGCCCACTCTCCCGATGCTCATTGCTCAAAGTCTCCAATCATACACAGCATTTGTTAGATTTAGGGGTTGAGGACCAAAGTTACCTAACATTTGTAAGGAACTTTTAGGTAGTTTTATTAAATTTGTTAAGAAGCAGCAGTTTAGATGTGGGATATTAGTTAACTAGACAGAAAAGTAAACGAGTGGTAATAGATTGAAGTGACAGGGACAGCATCCTTGCCTTCAGCTAAAAGGCTTATTGGGTCTCCTTCCTCTGCTCCTGGTCCATCTTCCGTCAGACTGAGGCAACTGTCTGGAAAACATAGCCCCCTTATAAGAACGGCCTTGCAATTCTGAATCTTTGTTAATAAACCCTATTATGAGGTTTAGCAATCTAGGCTGTGTCAAGCATTTATTTGAATCTTTTTTATATAACAAGCAGGAACCAGCTACTCATGACATACAGAATAACCATTGCCCCTCCACCTCCACTGAAAAGTCTATTTTAATTTTTTCTTGCGACAAAAACTTTTATTTTCTTAAACACTACATTGATAATAGAGCACATGTGGCGCCAGCTAAATCTTTGATGTTAGTCTAATGGAACATAGTGATCTCAGTGATCCCGATTCCTTCTTATGACCTTTATCATACTTTCAGATTGTCTTTGTTTAAGAAACTTTTTACATTTGGGAAGGGAAGTGACTACCTTTACAAGGTTTCATGCTATGCAGGAAATATTTGAAAAATTAAGTTTTAAAAGAGACCCCAATTTCCAACAAATTATGAGGAGAGATAAAAGGTACTGCAGATGCTGGAGAATCCGAGACAACAAGGTGTGGAGCTGGACAAACACAGCAGGCCAAGCAGCACCATAGGAGCAGGAAAGCCCGACGTTTCGGGCCTAGAGCCTTCATCAGAATTATGAGGAGGTTTTTTTTGTCTAAAATGTGTAGTTATTATATATTGTAAAGAAACCTACTCCGTTCTGAGATAACAAAGTGTTGAGCTGGAGGAACACAGCAGGCCAAGCATCAGAGGAGCAGGAAAGCTGACATTTCAGGTGTGGAGCCTTCTTCAGAAATGGGGGAGGGGAAGGGGGCTCTGAAATAAGTAGAGAGAGGGGAAGGTGATGATAGAAGGCGGATAGTAGAGCAGATAGGTGGAGGGAAGACAGACAGGTCAAGGTGGCGGGGACGAGAGGGGCTGGTCTTGGGATGAGGTCGGGTGTGGGGAGATTTTGAATGTTGTGAACTCCACATTGATACCATTGGGCTGTAGGGTTCCCAGGCCGAATATGAGGTGCTGTTCCTCCAGCCTTCGGGTGGCATCGTTGTGGCACTGGAGGAGGCCCAGGATGGACATGTCGTCCAAAGAGTGGGAGGGGGAGTTGAAGTGGTTCGCGACTGGGAGGTGTTGTCGTTTGTCACGAACCGAGCATAGGCGCTCCACAAAGCAGTCTTCAAGCCTCCGCTTGGTCTCCCCGATGTAGAGGAGGCCACAACGGGAACAGCAGATACAATAGACCACATGAGCGGATGTGCAGGTGAACATCTGTTTAATGTGGAAGGTTTTCTTGCGGCCTGGATGGAGGTGAGTGTGTAGGTGTAGGGGTAGGTGTAGCACCTCCTGCGGTTGCAGGGAAAGGTGCCAGAGGGTGGTGGGGCTAGTGGGGAGTGTGGAGCGGACGAGGAAGTCACGGAGAGAGCAGTCCCTACAAAAGGCAGATAAGGGTGGGGAGGGAAAAATATCCTTGGTAGTGGGGTCAGATTGTAGGTGGCAGAAGTGGCAGAGAATGATGCGCTGAATGGACATAATGAGTGCAGTCTGATAAGATGGTTCCCGAAAGCTACGTGACTTCTTCTGTGGATTCACCTGTAGCCAAAACAGACCAATCAGATTGTGATTGATTCTTAAGATAACACAGTGTTATTAAGTAATTCAAGGATTCCACTTCTGTTCATTAAAACCTAAAAAAGGTGTGAGGACTTAAAGCTGCTGTAGTGTGAAACAGGAGATAAGAAGAGGAACATCAAAAGGAATTTTAGCACAATCGACTTTGCGTTGTGGAGCAACAATTCATCACAGTTAACATCTGCAGCTATTTTGTTTGATTATGGTAAAAGCTGACTGGGGATAGGGAAACTACCTGAACATCATGAAAGAGACATGTTGAAACAGAACTGCTTGTAACAGGGAGGCAAAGGGAGGCACCCAGAACAATCCAACTGAGGAACTGTTGTAATGAACTAGGCTATCAAAAGCCAGAACCTGCAGTGTTATAAAAGTGGAACATAGGAAGCTTCACTCACTTTCAGAACCTATTCTTATTCAATCACCTTTAGGAGCCATCTCCTACCATTCAATTGCAGAAATGGTTGTAAATGCTGAACCTGACTTCAGATCTTGTTTACTTCGCTTCAGAAAGATCATTTTCAAGAAATCCAGGCCTGCAAAAAAAATTAGAGGCTGATCTTATTTTCATCTATGTATCTAACCTGTAGCCTTATTTCATTTAAATATTTTTGTATTTATTTTTAGCCAGTAACTTGCCACTTGAACCTAAGTCACTTTCAGCAATAGCTGTATAATAAACTAACTTCCTATTTTGTCTGAAACACAAAGCAGTGCTGCTGGTTATTTTTAAATTGAAACACTCAAATGTAAAAGGTAACTGTTGAGATGCTTGTACAAATTCTTAGTTTACAGACCACTCTGAGGAAACGTCTGGTATGTGGTTGTGGCAGTACAAACTATTTGAACTCTAGAACTAATATAATATATATATATTAGTTGTGTATATGTGTGTGTGTACACACACATTACAGGAGAGTTCAACAAATAAGTGTGCTCCAGGGATTCAAAACACACAACAGACACCACCAACACTAACAGAGACACAACCTGCTGGTCACATCTAGCTTTACATCTTGGTTCTCCAATGATATGTACACTATTTGCACATTTTCTTAAAATGATATTGCAACATCCAGCATCCCAAAGTCTTCAAACAACATGATTCACACCACACGATGTCCAGAATTTGTTGAACACTCTGGATTTAACAAAGCCTACGGGTCCTGAAAACAGCCCAATTGTAGCATTGAAGGCTTTCTCAAAATAAGTAGTTCTCCTCTAGCTCAGCTACAAGAGTGACATCTTGAAAAAGTGAAAAATTGCCCCAAAAAACCCATTTAAGAAGAGCAAAACTAATCCAATTAGTTCCCATCCCATCAAACTATTCTCCACTGCTTGAAAGAATCATTGTCAGGTAATAGTTACTAATAATCTACTTACCAAGACTCAATTTGGATTCTTCCAGGAACACTCAGCTCCAGACCTCATTACACTTTTTGTGCATTGAAGAAAAGGGTTTCATTGCAGACCTGAGATGAGACTAGCCTTGCCATCAAGCCAGTAAGTGACAGGGTCTGTTCTATGCAACATGGTAAAAGTGTACTTAAAGAATCATAGTTTGATTAGGATATGTCAAAAGGGATTTCAGGTTGGAACTAGCAGTGTAGATAAGGGAAACAAGTAGGAGTAGTGTAGTTGGATTTTCAAATAGCATACAAAACATTATCCTAAAGAAGTTATTGCACAAAATCAGTGCTTATGGGATTGAGGGAACAGTTATTAGCATGGATTGAGGACTGGTTAATAAGAAAGAGAATAGGAATAAATGGGTCATTTTGAGGTTGACAGGCTGTAGCTGTGATCAGTCTGTGGATCTCAGTTATTTGAATCAGCTTCCAGTATCCTTCCAAGTGATGAATTCCTGACCTTAAAAACTCATTGGGTTAAAAAAGACTCCTGATATCCTAAATATCTTAAATCTGTGCCCTCCGGCTTCTGAATTTACTGTCAATTGAAACAGTTTCTTCCCCATTTCCCCTAACAAACCCCTGATGATGTTGAATGAGGGGAGTTGGTCCATCACCTGATTGAAAGACCTTTGAAGCAATGGTTAAATTGTTTTACTTTTACAGTGGATCTGTGGAACACATTCCACTGAAGTTACATCATTTATTGAGAGAGAGTTTATTTCATATGAAACGCTGTAATTTCCAGCACTTGACTTGTAAAAAGTAACCTTTTACCCTTGACAGGATAGACTACAGTTCAAACACAAAAGCTATGAGAAATGTGAAGACAACACTCAAAATTTAAATTTAATAATTTTAATAAATTTAAATTTAATACTAACATCTTTGTTTGGTTGGTAGAAATACTGATTAAAAATACAATGCACCCACTACAACACATCCCTGTTCTTTTGCAGTCTTAGTGCCCAAAGATATAGTTATCAATGATAACAAGGTGTGGAGCTGGATGAACACAGCAGGCCAAGCAGCATCATAGGAGCAGGAAAGCTTGACGTTTCAGGCCTAGCCCCTTCATCAGAAATGGGGGAGGGGAAGAAGGTTCTGAAATAAATAGGTAATGAGGGGGAGGCGGATAGAAGATGGATAAGGAGAGGATAGGTGGAGAGGAGGCAGACAGGTCGAAGAGGCAGGGATGGAGCCAGTAAAGGTGAGTGTATGTGGGGAGGTAGGGAGGAGATAGGTCAGTCCAGGGAGGACAGACAGGTCAAGGGGGCGGGATGAGGTTAGTAGATAGGAGATGGGGGTGGGGCTTGAGATGGGGGTGAGAGGAAGAACAGGTTAGGGAGGCAGGGACAAGCTGGGCTGGTTTTGGGATGCGGTAGGGGGAGGGGAGATTTTGAAGCTTGTGAAATCCACATTGATACCATTGGGCTGCAGGGTTCCCAGGCTGAATATGATTTGCTGTTCCTGCAGCCTTCGGGTGGCATCATTGTGGCACTGCAGGAGGCCCAGGATGGACATGTCGTCTGAGGAATGGGAGGGGGAGTTGAAATGGTTCGCGACTGGGAGGTGCAATTGTTTGTTGCGAACTGAGCGCAGGTGTTCTGCAAAGCGGTCCCCAAGCCTCCGCTTGGTTTCCCCGATGTAGAGGAGGCCACAACGGGTATAGCGGATGCAGTATACCACATTGGCAGATGTGCTCCCCCATTTCTGATGAAGGGTCTACGCCCGAAACATCAAGCTTTCCTGCTCCTATGATGCTGCTTGGCCTGCTGTGTTCATCCAGCTCCACACCTTGTTATCTTGGATTCTCCAGCATCTGCGGTACCTATTATCTCTGATATCCGCCTCCCCCCTCTCCCTATTTATTTCAGAACCCTCTTCCCCTCCCCCATTTCTGATGAAGAGTCTAGGCCCGAAACGTCAAGCTTTCCTGCTCCTACGACGCTGCTTAGCCTGCTGCGTTCATCCAGTTCCACACCTTGTTATCTCGGATTCTCCAGCATCTGCAGTACCTATTATCTCTGATATCCGCCTCCCCTTCTCTCCCTATTTATTTCAGAACCCTCTTCCCCTCCCCCATTTCTGATGAAGGGTCTAGGCCCGAAACGTCAAGCTTTCCTGCTCCTATGATGCTGCTTGACCTGCTGTGTTCATCCAGCTCCACACCTTGTTATCTCGGATTCTCCAGCATCTGCAGTACCTATTATCTCTGATGGTTATCAATGAGTTGTCCAGCAGTATCTGTGGCAGGAAAATGCAACACACAGAACGGGGCAATACTTTAGGATTGCCAGGGAATAGGGATATTGCAGCTCTCTGTCATGTATAGTACATGATTCTCTGGTCAATGTTCTTTCCTTTTAAGAGCCCTACCACGAGTGGATACTGCAGCCCCTCCCTCACAGGTAGAGTCATTTATCCCTACCCCCACCCCCCCAACTCCAACCCCAACCCTATTCAGAGTGTGACCACAACCATTTTCTTCACCAGTACACATTTTCAAATTTTCAACACGATGGAAGGTGACAATGAGGCCTCTTCAGCCAATGGCTTGCAGCCTCTGCCTGAGCCATGCTTTACTATATCCACCACCCCTACACAATTGTCACCCCCGCCCCACACTGTCCCAGCCTTCAGCCCCCACTCCCAAAGACTAACTTGTTATGTCTCCTTCCCATGGCAATAGCCGCCCTTGTCCTTACTCCCTGTCCAACCCACTTGCCCTTTAGTTTTTGTTGACAGACCTGACAAATTGTGGCCCATCCCCTTGAGATGGGGAGAAGTGCCCAGACCCTTGACCGACAGAGGAACATGCATTTCCACTATAGATTTACACCCCCAGGACTGGCTGCTGTGCAGCCACAGAACGGACCATGACACATTCCCCAAACAGCAGGGGCTGCTGGCATGCGGAGGAGACATTAAGTATTGACATAGCACACTGCCACACAGCAAAAGGTACATCCCCTGACTGAGGACAACTGATCAGCAAAGCAAGCTGCCTGATTGTTTGAATGTCCTAACTGGCACAATGAGGCAGTGCATGGTTGCTGTGCACATCCAGGGAGGTGCAAAGTGAGCAAACACTAAGAGACCGAGCAAGGAGCCCTGAGATTGTTTTTTTCTTTATTCATTCATGGGATGAGAGCATCACTGGCTAGGCAGCATTTATTGCCCATCCCTAATTGCCCAGAGGGCAGTTCAGAGTCAACCACATTGCTGTGGGTTTGGAGTCACATGTAGGCCAGACCAGGTAAGGGTGGCAGTTTCCTTCCCTAAAGGACATTAGTGAACCGGATGGGTTTTTCCAACAATCGACAATGGATTCATGGTCATCATTAGACTCTTAATTCCAGATATTTTATTGAATTCAAATTCCACCATCTGCCATGGAAGGATTCAAACCCAGGTCCCCAGAACATTATCTGGGTCTCTGGATTAACGGTCCAGTAATAATATCACCAGACCATCAATAGACCTGGAGGCTGGAAGAATACAGCAGGCCAGGCAGTATCTGGAGGAAAGGAGCAGTCAGCATTTCAGTCTTCAGTCCTGAAGAAGGGTAATACCTGAAACGTTGACTGCTCCTTTCCTCCAGATGTTGCCTGGCCTGCTGTGTTCTTCCAGCCTCCTGTTTGTCTACCTTGGAGTCCAGCATCTGCAGTTTCTTTTTGTCTCTAGCCCTGAGATTCTACTTGGATCTCAGTTTGTCAGCTGGTTGCCTGACCATGCCCACAAAGTCTCCTTGTATGAGCATTTCAGATTAGTTTCTGATGCACCCTGCAATGCATGTCTGTTCTTCCAGAGTGCAATGCTAGGGTACATTGGAGAGGTGACATGATGATCAAGAACAGTTGGCAAATGCCGGATGACAGTGTCCATGGATGAGAAGTATGTGTAGCTGGCACCTGTGGCTCATGTCTTGGGATGCAGTTGGTTGCAATCATCATAGCAGCCATTCTGAGCAAACAGCAAGCTCAATTCACCAGGCACTCTCTCTCTCTAGTTTCCATATCAAATTTTCTTAACGTCTAACTTGTTGGGCAAGTTTGTTCAGAGAGACACCTGAAAATTATTGAGAAGAGTTGGGACATCAGCAATGTGTTTTGTTAAGCAGTAATCCGCCTTTATTCGCAACTTACTATTGCCTAGTAAGAAACTCACCACACCACTTGTGAAAAGTTTAAAAGATGGAGCAAGTTGCTCCCAGTATCGAGATGGGCCTCATTGGATTCCTCACCTAATCCTGCCACACATTTCACCGTAGCCCACATCACTCAGACCTCTATAAGATTCCAATGCATACGTTTAAAATCTCTTTCAGCAATCTTCAATGTGGCTGATACACAGTCTATATCAGTCCTTCATTTCTGACACACTCAAATACTTAATTATAATGGAAATAAAACAATTCAGATCAGTTTCTGACTCTTTACAAACTATTGTTTGGACAATTGAATGCAGTAGTCCATCAAACTTGTCTGTTTATTTACGGGCATTTCAAAGGGTATCAGTGTCAGTTTATATTCTCTCTCACAGCATACAAAACGTACAACTATTTCCAATAAGCGACTTGTAATATTTAAAAACATATCAGTCCCTTCATATCCCAGATGATGGACAGAATTAAATGCCGACTGAGGAAACAGGAAAAGTGTTTTATTTTTCCTGAGTGATGCTGTATAGTCAATAATACATGGTGCAGTTCCTTCATACAAGGGCATATTTGCAGTTTAATATTTTAATTTTGTAGAAGTTGGCTTATTGAAGTCTTTAGCAATTCTATCTGGAACAGCTGCTGTTGAGCTATTAGTACTTAGGAAACTTTCTAACCTTTTACATTTTAAGGTTTTTCATGATTATTCGACAGCTACAGGTGAGACTCAAAATCTGTCTTTTTTAAAATATTGAAATTTAAAAGCATTAAAATAAAGGGCTCATTCAGGCTATTATCCCATTTTCAAGACTCAACAGGCAATAGCTCTACCAGCTTACATTGGATCCCATTACTGACTGAGGAAGAGAGAATTATCAGTACAAACTGTTGCTCCATTACAGTATTCCTGCATCCCACCCAGATCCATTTCCATTCTCAGGACTCATTGTCAGCTCAAAGCCAATTTTTAATAGTGAATATTCTTTATTTCCCAATTTGTAAATGATAACAAATGAAATACCTGCATAAGCACCTGTGTTGCATAAAAATAAAGATTATAAAGTAAAGCTGCAATAATTCCAGCAGACCATATGGCTGATCTCTCATGAGAGAGAATGGTGACTGGTGGTGGTTTACCCTGAGGCCACCACACCTCAGGCAAGGAGTAAGGTTGAGAAGGTCAAATTGTCAAATTGAGAAGGTCAATACCAAGCGAACAGGCCAGAGATGCAGCTGGGTGTATGTCCCAGAGAGCACAGTGTCCTTGCTGCAGTGTTACAATGATGGTTGTTGGTGCAGCCTGAGCTACAGCACTGAAGTGCAGTTCCATCCTGTAAATGGATCTGAGATGCGCCATGTAGATTCATAGAGGCTGGCACATGTCAAATGCCACATCTGCAGAATGTGTGCATGTGGCTGGTGCCCAAGAAGCATGTCCTGAGATGTCAGTGGCCAATGTCAAACACGGAAGTAGTCATTTGGAGCAAGTGGTGAGCTGAAGTTGCCAGGTAATCCCCACCCTCCCCTCCCCACCGTCTTCAATGTTGAGAATTCTTAATGTCTAGCTTGTTCAGTGCATTTGCCAAGATAAGAAGCTGAATATTAATGAGCAATTTGTTCTGTTAATAAGGAGTTAACAAGCTATAATCCCCCATAGCTGGCAACTCACTTCTGCCTCATGAGAAGCTCACCTCACCATTTAGCAAATGTAGCAAGTTGCTTCTGATATTGAGATAGGCCTCACCATAGTTCGTTCATGATCCTACCACAAATCTTATCATAGCACATATGGTTCATGTCTCTATGATATTCCATCCGGTATGTTGACCAGATGCTTATGAAATGTTTTTCAAAAACAGAAATTGCTAGAAAAGTTCAGCAGGCAGCATCACCAGTAGAGAGAAATCACAGTTACCGTTTCAGGTCTAGTGACCCTTCCTCAGAGGAAGGGTCACTGGACCCAAAATGTTAACTCTGATTTCTCGCCACAGATGCTACCAGACCTGCTGAGCTTTTCCAGCAATTTCTGTTTTTGTTTCTGATTTACAGCATCCACAGTTCTTTCAGGTTTTATGAAAGGTTTTAACTGTGTTTAATATTATTACACATTCTAGAATGTGTAATATAATGTAGCCAGCCATAAAGAAGTCCCTTAGCCATGTTTTACGTTGTGTCATCAAGATTCTCCAATGGAAACACTCGAGTTGTTCCATCAGTTTGGAGCGTCACATTGTATCCAACAGGATAACACACGTTCCTGAATCTTTAAGAATGGACAAATATTTCCACAAATGCAAATCAACTCATGATAATGCTTATGGAATGCAACAAAATTTCGTATTTATGTCAGGATAACCTTATTGTTGTGAATACAGCATTGAAAAAGCTCCATTTATGTAACATTCATGGGCATAGTTCTATGTACTCCCTACAATGCCATACTGTATATTTTAATGCCTTTTGCAGCTTGGCTGCATGTGTTTTCTTGTTTGAGTGTAAGAACACCTAATCAAAATCAATGTACCTACTTGCACAGGCCTGTCATAATCCCAGCTTTTTAAACATCAGGCTTCATGATAGGAGCCAGTAGGTATAGTAAACTTTGGATAAATATCTATTTCTAGACAACTGATCCTAATCTAACCTGCATGACAGAGTGTCAGGCAACTCTTTCTTGGATAGTGCCCCCTGTTTACAATACATCTGCAGACAATTGCCTTTTGTCTGTTTCATTTATTATGACTAGTCACAGTCATACTTTCTTTTTGGCAAAATTGGTTTTTTTTTCTGTAGTATTTATGATCTCATTGTTAAGTGTTCGGAAAATAAGAAATTCTAAGAATATCAAAAGGGGTGTGTGCTTTAGCTGCTTCTCTAAATTTGCCCTGTTTTGTTTTGAGGGGAGAAACTGAGATAAGAAGAAACACTGATACATGATATGATTTGAAGCAAGAGCCTTGTTTTTAGTAATCGATCAAAATGCTCGAGGGTGAGGTGTGCTGTATAAAGACATTTATAAATCGCATATTTCTCAAGTTGTATTTTAAAATGAATATGTGCTTGTGTATTATACTGCAACTTAATCCATTTATTCACAGTTCGTTCTGAAGTGAACTCTTCTCCTTCAGCACAAATTTGTTTTTTCCTGTTGTGCATAATCCATGAATTATATTAACTTGAATACTGTTGTGCCTATTTGCATGAAATCCTACACCTGACCTGGAAAAAGTGATCTAAAAGTTATAGAAATGTTCTCAAAAATTATACATGTCATCTTTAAGTTGAACTGCTATAAGAACCATTTTGTATCAGGAACTTGGCACAGAATTCATGCATTAATTGACAATTTTTTTTTGTATTCATTCAGCATTTATTGCCCATCCCCAATTGCCCTTGAAAAGGTGGTGATCAGCTGTCCTCATGAATTGCTGTAGTGCATGTGCTGTAGGTACACCCACAGTGCAATCAGGGCAGGAGTTCCAGAATTTTGACCCAGTGACAGTGAAGGGACGGCAATATATTTCCATATTAGGAAGTTAGTTGCCAGGTACCTGCTTTGCCTTCAGTATTGCGAATTCATGACATCTACCTTGTTCAGCACATTTGGTAAGATAGGAAATTGAATATTAATGAGGTGCATTGTACCATTAATAAGGCATTTAACAAACTGTCATTTCCCTTAATTTGCAACTTGCTGCCACCTAATGAGAAACTTGCTATTCAGATGTGCCTTGGAAGAGAACTTGCAGGTGTTAGTGTTCCCATGTATTTACTGGCTTTGTCCTAGGTTGTAGAAGTTGCAAGTTTGGAAGGTGCTGTCCACAGAGCCTTGGATGAGTTGTTGCAATGCAGTGCTAGATTGATAAATTGCTCAAGGGTATTCATGGTAAACAAAGAACTCAGAACTACTGCTGATGCAAACAATAGAGTTTGGGTCCCACTGTTAAAGTTGTGAAGAATGGCGATTTTAACAGAAAATACTTTTATGTGTTGACTACTTGCATGTATAAAGCACCCAGCATGTCCTTTGGATGTCCTTAAGTCCTTTACAATGACTGAATTGCTAAAAGGCTGTGAATGTTACGAAGATAGATGCATTTGCCAATTTGCAAACATGAAGTTTACTATAAATAGCAAATTAATTAATAATCTTATTAATGTTTGGCGCTCTATATTGAGGGATGCTGTTGGCTAAGTCATTAGAGATTCCATCCATTTCTTCAATCTTTTTGGCCAAGTGGGCATATGGAATCTTGCTTTAATATAAGATCGGAAAGACAATGTCTCTTCCAATCTGTCACTGCTTCAGCGCTGTACTAAAGTAGCATCCAAGATAACAAGGTGTAGAGCTGGATGAACACAGCAGGCCAAGCAGCATCAGAGGAGCGGGAAGGCTGACGTTTTGGAAGAAGGGTCTAGGCCCGAAACATCAGCCTTCCTGATCCTCTGATGCTGCTTGGCCTGCTGTGTTCATTCAGCTCTACACCTTGTTATCTCAGATTCTCCAGCATCTGCAGTTCCTACTGTCTCTAAAGTAGCATCCAATTCTGTTTAACAGTTCAGTGATATCTCTGTGAAATTGACAAGATTAGATAAATTTAGTGAGGTCAGCTGATCAAGTATTACTTAGCCTTTTGATTATGTTCTTTTTACTGTAATTGAGTCAACAATAAATTTTACGTTTGAATTTCACAGGAATTCCGACAAGAAATTGACCAACTTTATCAGTCTGAAAGCTTATCAAGTCTTGACAGTTTAGAAACTGAGGGGCAAAACACTACTCACCAGACTGAGCCAATTGAATCAAATTCTCTCTCTGTTCAAAATAATCATACTTCCAATAACAGAATGAAGCCACATCCACCTGTAAAAGATTCTTTTAACTCATGTAGAACAGATTTTTATCCTCTGAAGAAAACACATATAAGTGCCTGGATCAACAACTTGGATAGTAGCCGAACTTCCCTCTCTTCAGCAGTTGTGAAAACAAATGAGACTGAAGCTTCAGCTACAAAGGAATATTTGAGTGATAAGCAACATACATTAGCTTCTGCGAAAGTTGGTTCTGAATGTATTGACTCAAGTCCTCTTTCTTCTGTTGAAAGATATCAGAATGAATACTCAACAAAATTTTACAATAACAATCAACATAAAATTATAGAAAATAATGCCCACTCTACAGAGAGTCATCCAACAATCCGACCTTCTTCTGAAAGCTCCCTTGGCCACACTGCTTATTCTGCAACAAGGCCTTGCAATGCCTGGTCTACACCAGATCCAACACCTAGGGAAGCGACACAAGTTTCAGATGTGAATGACAGATTAGAATCTGTGCACCAAAATGAACCTGTAACGTTGCATTCTTTGAAACTGCCTTTAGCAACACCTTTCTTTTTAACCTTTAGTCCAAAGTCACAATTGTTTAGTGACAGAAGGAAACCTGACAGTATAAAAGAGAGTCAGAAGACTGTCCAACAAAATCATCTACTGGCATGCACTGGTGCAACTAAACAAATAAACCAAAAAGCTGACATTTCCAGTGAAAGTGAGGGCAACCACACTTCTTCTAACAAATATAATTTGAGCATTAAAAGTAGACTTGGCTCTGAAGGATCCAGTCAGAAATCTGCTACTTCTCAAGCAGCATTTAATTCTTCTGAATCTGATTCTGAAAGTAATGCGACAGAAGGAAAGGAAAATAAACTGGCAGCGCATTCGTCAATGTCCACTACAAGATTAAAAACCAGCAAAAAGTATTTCTATGAAAAGAGTAATTTCAAACTACTGAAGGGAATACTAAAGAAAGTGTCAAAGTATGAAAATGGCTATCCCAAATCTGTGCTGTCTGCAACTGGTGTGCTTGGAATTCAAATGGCATCCTCCATCAGGGACAGCGTGGAGTTGATAAAAATGAAAGAAGCAGAATCTGTCAAAAATCCAACAAAGAAAAAGCTGAGATGGTTTGATGAGATTGAACAAACCAATCAGTTTACAAAGGGGCCAAATAACGGTGCTGGAGAAGAACTGGAGAATACAAAAGATATTAAAAGTTCAGGATCAACTAGTCAGACTCAATTACTGTCACCTTGTTCGGAAAATAATGGCAGTTTCACCAATGGTAAGTCAATTGTGGAAAGTGAAAAAGAATCAAAATGGACCACACTAAATACCGGTCACAAGACTGCTGTAGCTTGTAGCCTTGCTGGCCGCCAGCAGACTGAAACCAAAGGAGCAGTGACAGATCCTGTCATTTTAGAAACAGCTTCTATGACCCATGGAATAACACCAGCTGTACCACCTCAATATCATCTTACCAAACAAGCCTGGGCAGCTACAGAAACTAGAAACATAGACCAGGAAATAACCATGAAAAACACTATTATCAAACCTGAGAAACCCATGGTAAGGAAAGGACATTCCAAAGTGATCAAAAGAGCCCATTCTGCTAAAGTTTATTTTTGTACAAGAGGCAACTGCCGAAAAGGGACCATAATCAGGCCCCAGTCAGCCAGTGAAGCAATGAAATCTCAGGGTAAAATAATGATACCACATCCTCCACCCAGACTAGCTATTGACAGCAAACATTGTCAAAGAACAACAGGCAATTTCAACAGCAGTTGTCAGTCACAAATGCAGCCTGCTAATGTCATTGACAATTCGTCCACTAAGTCAAAGGAATTTATACCAGACATTCACTATGCTTCTGGTAAAGATAATGCAGATAAAACTGCTGTCTCAGGCCTTTGGCCTCAGAGAAATTTTTCAAATAACACATCTGTCACCATCACTACATTTCCTTCATCCTATTTTGTGTCCCCATATGAAACTGTTACTAAAGCAACCTATTCAGTAAATAATACCAAATCTGTGCTTCAACAAGATGATGTGAACAATGACACAAAACAAGACACTAAATGTGGAGGGCACAGATTGCGTTTGGATAGCACACCAACTGATGAAGAAATTGCACTGCTTTGGCATGGAGTGCGCAGTGCCTTGGCACAAAAGGATGCAACAAGTGGTAAGAAAACGTACAATAGAGTTTTTGCAAACTCCTTCCATTTCTACAAAAAATTCCTTCATATAAAGAGTTTCTTTTTTATAAAGTCACAATTTTTATTTAAGGTAATGCTCATTATACTTTTGGTTATATTTATTGCTAATTTTTAGTTATCCTTCAACAGGCATTGGCTTCTGCCATTTTTCACACTTTGAAAGGGAATGATTCTCAGCCACAATGTAGAGACACACGTATCCAAGTTTCATTGCTATTACAACACATCAAAGGCTGAATAATTACAGCCAGCTGTTCACTTCCTGAACATGCCCCAAAACTTTCCCATCACTTACAATGTCCAAGTCAGGCATATGATGGAAAATTCTCTATTTCCTTGAATAGGTGCAAGAAGAAATAAAGCCATACTTGAATCCAAGCCAAGGCAGTCCATTTGTTCAGCATTTTATCAACCAGTCTAAATATCCAGCTTTTCCACCCACAAATAGTGGCAGCAGTGTGTACTGTCTACAAGTAGCACATCACAATCCATAACCTCCAGTATCTAAAACAAAAAGGACAGCAGATGCATTTACCACCTCCAAGTTTCTTTAAGCCATATATCATACTGACTTAATTTCACAGTATCATTATGGTTATTGGATCATTATCCAGGAAGATGATGAGGCTGGAATTGTTTTGGCGTCACCCGATGTACTCCAGGTGGAAGTACAAATCTCCGTTTTTGTTCTTGGACAGCAATAAAAGGCAGGGATACACAGCATTCTTTTTCTATTTTTCTAGTAATTAATTATTTCAATGAATGTGATACATATTTTGAGAATATTAATGCCTCCACAACAGGTGGGTTCAAAGTAAAATCCCTCATTCAGTGGCAGGTTCCATGGCATGTAAAGAAGGGCAAGATATTTCATCATTACATTTAAAGTTTCCACACTGAGTGAATTTGATTTAAATTTTGCAGATGCCACCTGTGCTATCAGGACTTGTCATATCTGGCAGTGAAGTGGAGATGGGAATGGCTCACTTCCTTTTGCACCAGGAGGAACAGGAGTGATTCTTTCACCTCCTCTATTGCACTTCTGCCAATCATGGCCTCTCCTTAATATCATGATTAGCTGACCAACTCGAAGTCGAAACCTTTCCTCCATTTTCCACCATTTCCAGGATTTTCTGATTTCCTATTTGCTACTACCCTCAACATTCCTTCCCTGCGTCTCTGTAAATATCAGCAAATCATTTCCTAACAGAAGTCAAGTTAGCTAAGCATTAGCGTAGCAAGATCTGGTAGATGTTTCAGAATTTTTTTTCATGGTTTTGGGGTGTCTAATTGGACTGTAATAAAGTCATGCAAATAAGCAGGGCAAAATTGCCCCTTCTGCACCATAACATTTCTGTAATTTTGTGATATAGTTAATTGTTGATTTGTCAGGAATGTTTCAAATGCAAAGTACGGCAAAACTCCAAGTAGCCTCTTATTCCCACGGGAAAGAATCAAACCAGTTATGTATGGTGGGGCAAGGAACTTGACTTATAGGAACTTTAGCAGAGGACTCTTTCAAGTACATCCCATGATGTGTGCAAATAAATAAGTCTTTCTAAATAAAAACAAGCTGCATATTAATCAAAATAATATTGCACTGAAAGCTAATCTATTGCTGTAAATGTTGGATGTTGAGGCCAGGACAATGATCTAGATGGCGATCTCTAAACTAGGAACTGTCCCATAAAAATTTGAAAAACAAGGCACAACCATGTAGAGGTACTCCTGTGCACCTAGTGTGTGTTATTGAAGGCATACCAAGGCAGAAATTGTTGGAGAAACTCAGCAGGCCCAGAAGTATCCAGTTTGCTCTCTTTCTCAACCAGCTTATGGTATGTGATGCCAGGAGGCATACAAGAGAGGAAAGTGAAAGGAATTGTAAAGGGGAAAGTAAATTGCCATAGTAAAGAGAGGATGCAAATGATATCTGATAGATCACATATCCCTTCTTTTGTTGCCTTGTGGTCAACAAATTCATAAGAGGCAAATATGTTTCTGTAGCACCACTTCAAGCAATGCTACACAAATTACATTTCCCTTGTGATATCTTTTAGGGATTTGTTGTAAGTCTGTGCTGGCGAACTTCTCTCACACAGAAGGCAACTGATAGAAGAAAGAAGTATTCAATTCATTTTCATTGTTGTTTGAATTTCAAAACAAGTATTGATGAAAAATGAATTTTAATCTCAAGTGCACTGTACTTTTTAACATTGTATCTTATAATTCTGTGTAACCCTAGCTTATTAAATATGACATTTACTAATCCTTTAAGAACAATTTTTAAAATGCCTGTTCAGGAATAAAGTATCCCTATGTTTTTTTTATTTTCTGCAGTTATATGTGGCTTTCAATTCTAGGCCACACTCTTGTATTGGTAAGGCCTATACTGTATATTTTCTCAACTCAAAGGTAGTGATAAAAGTCATCTGGCCACTCAGTTAATTCCTTCTAATAACATGTACTACTTAACCTAAATCATTTATATCTGATTTCAAGAGACTAATTGCAATACAGAGATGGGGCTGAATTTTCCATGATTAGTGGAAGGGGATCTGGGATATGCAGGATAATAAACTTTGTTCGGATTCTAACATAATCCAGCCACTTACGACATTCCTCAGGGGCAGGTTCCAAAACCAGCAGAGGACCAACTTTTATCTCTTAGAAAAACATTTGAAGCAACTAGAAAGGCGGTTCAGGCCCTTTTAGACTTTTAATTCCTTCTTTCCCAACAGCACCTTTGTTACCAACTGTGTCTGTTAAAACGATGTTGTCCAGAAGGATTTTGATACCTGCCACACTCATGATGACCAGGTCACCATACTCACCAAGTTATTTTAAATCTATGGAATCAGCAATTTTTTGAGAGTAGGTTTGTGGTTTCAAACCATCAGCAAACAAGAAGGCAGCTCACCACATATCTTTCAGGGGCAATTAGCAACGTTTTATATATTACGTTACCGGTTGCTATATTCAGGTGAGTTTACTGGTTCCATTAATGTTAGCGAGTGGGTGAGTAAGTAGATCGTCGATATGATGTGGTCAGGTTGGGACGGGGCTGTTAGAGTGTTCTGGAGGGGCATAGTCAGGTCAGGGAATGGTCAGGGGGAGAGTGAGATCTGGTCAAGTGGTGAGCAGGCATGGTCAGGATGGTGTCAGATGGTCAGGGTACTTAGTTCAGGAAGGGGGAGCCAGGTCTGGTCCTGAATTGTCTGATCATGTTGGTGGGGTGTAGTCTGGTGTTCGAGGCATCTTTGGGGATAAATTGTGGAGTTAACCAGGTATTAGAATGGGTTTAATTGATCTCAAATTTCCTGACTAACTCGCCAGGAGCTGTTTGAAGTCTCTGACTCTTACTCAGAATCAGAAACATTATTGCAGGGTCTTGGGCAGCAAGGAATCAGCCCATGAGAACATAGAACATAGAACATTACAGTGCAGTACAGGCCCTTCGGCCCTCGATGTTGCGCCGATCTGTGAAACCAATCTGAAGCCCATCTAACCTACACTATTCCCTTATCATCCATATGTTTATCCAACAACCATTTAAATGCCCTTAAAGTTGGCGAGTCTACAACTGCTGCAGGCAAGGCATTCCATGCCCTTACTACTCTCTGAGTAAAGAATCTACCTCTGACATCTGTCCTATATCTATCACCCCTCAATTTAAAGCTATGTTTAAACTTCCCAGGCAATTTCCACAGAGATGTACATCAGGACTTCTACAGGATCCTGGTGCACAACTTCATTTGTATGTCAGAGATTGTACTTATTTTAATCAACCTGTTTGTATACACAGTGACCCACCTCCAGGGCAGGTGGTCCTGACCTTCTGGTTCTGAAGTAGAGGCACTAGCACTGCTCCACAAGATCCTTGAAATGTCAGAGATTGTAGAATTCGTCCCTTCACCTTTCACTTGACACCACCAAAAAAGATGCAAAGTCATTACTTTTTTATTGATAAGAAATTTCTGTGTGCACATAATGCTGTGGTTGTCTACAAAACAGTATTGACGTATTTCAAATGCTATACATGAAATGATTCAAGAATGTCTGAGGATATGAAAGGTGCTACATGAATACATATTTTTGTTCTTCAATAAATTGTTAAGAAAAATTGGAGGAATGATTTGGGATATCCATCTGTACTTACAAATTCTTAACTTTATTAGGGAAGAAAGAAATAGTGGAGGAACTGAATGGATATTTTCCATCAGTTTTCTCAGTGGCAGGGGAGGCAATGGCCTAGTGGTATTATCACTGGCCTGTTAATCCAGAGACCCAGATAATGTTCTGGGAACCCAAGTTCAAATCCCACCATGGTAGATAGTGGACTTTAAATTCAATACAATATCTGGAATTGAGGATCTTGTGCTAAGAATCAGTGCTGGCAATCTGTGCCATCATATAATTTATTTTTAAAGTTAGTTCTAACACATGAATATTGCTCATAAGTAGTAAATTTCTAGAATGTTGTAAAAAAATACAAACTGGTAGCTGATGGAGTGTCCTCATTGAGAGATTCTACAATGCTGCTGCTGAGTCACACTGACTGATTTAATGTACAAGATGCAGATCCTGTCAATGCACCAAAGTAAACAGAACTGCCCTTCATAGTGGGGAAGGCTGGCTATTCGTGATTACCCAACAGCTAGCCAATTAGATACGCAGAACCTGAGAGCCTAGCCAAAAACACAGCAGTAGCAGGGAGAAAGTTGGTGAGTATACCATCAGGTAATGGTGTAGAAGGTTATTTTTAAACAGCAGCTGAACATGTATAACCTGTCCACAAGCTAGCAACAGCTGTTCCATACTGTACAGAGCCACAACGTCCTCTACTTGGCTTTCAAGCACTGTTTCTGCCTCAAATACTGAGCTATAATTGCTTCAGTTGACTTCCAAACCTTTCTTTGACCTTAAACCTGAGCAGCCATTGCAACACACCATGCTCTGCAATGTCTCCCTTGACATTCTCCTTCAGGTTATCCAGCAATGGTAGGAGGTGCTGTTCCCTGCAAACAGCCCTCAAGAGATTTTCTCACCTGGCCAAAGTGGCCAGTATGAGAATGTCGTGGAGATTAGCTGCTGTGGATTCCACAGACATTCCCGGGTTCGATGTAAGAAAGAGAAAAGTGATCTCCTCCACTCTGTAAGGGTGACTGCAATAAGGGTATAAAAGTAAAGTTGCCATAGTCCCAGAGAACAGTAAGGGTGCTCTCTCATCAGAGAAAGATGACTGGTGATGAGTTAAACCTGAGGCTGTCAGGTAAGTTCGAGAAGCTGGGACCTTCATGTTAACCTCAGCCAGTGCTGGAAGTAGAGTAGCAGCGAAGTGGCTCCCATGAGAGCAATGAGCAATGTATCTGGTAAATCAGGTGGGACAATATGTTTTGAGCCTTGGCACCAGATGTAACATGAGTCCTGAATATAAATGAGCCACATAATGCAGACAATGTTATTCAAGTGGCATGAGAGTGCAAGCGCTAACCACTTGCTAGAGAGGGCCTGTTATTTGTTAGAGGAATGCAGATAAGGGGATTAGGTCTCATTGAGATCACATTAAATCTCCTTTTACGTCTCCATGAGAAACTTGCTCATGATAAAAAGGGATGGGTAGAGGAATGCTCTATATTTGCATCCTAATCCTTGCAGACAAGAAAGCGAGCATGGTCACAGCCAAGCCTAAAGGAAACCTGCTAAAGAGACAGAGGCAGACAGGGGAATATCTGGCAGAGATGCCAGAGGTTGCGCACAGCCGTGCACTTGATGGAGGAGATCATTGAAGCCGTCACTTCTGTCATGTAGGTTACTGTCAGGGCAGACGTCCCAAAACTTTAGCTGCCAGAGCACATCACGCAGAGGTGTGTCACATTCAGCAGCCTGTCTCCAATAAAGTTGCAGAATTTGGAATCATGGTGAGAATACATGTAGAATTTGTGGTGGCACAAGTAGCATAAGTGTTCAATCATTCAACAGCTATCTCTAAATATATACTTTACCTACTTCATTCATTTATGGTGACTGATCATATTGGTGGGGCTTACTTAGCCAGACAATGGTTTGTAATGGTTTTCATCCAAAGTGACAATCATTTATGAATGAAGAGATGATGATAGTATCTCATTTATTAATGAGGGATGTAATGGCATGTACGTGTTCATTTCTGATTATATGTTTTGTACTTCTGGTGTGTACATCGCTGGCAAACCAGTATATGTTGTCCCTCCATAACTTCCTCTAAGAAAGTGGTATTTTGTATGTGGATCTGCTGCTGTCCTTGCACTGTGCTGTATGAAAGACTGTTTCAGAATCTTGATACTGTGACAGTAAGGCATGGGGGACCCAGTTCCTAGTCAAGGAGGTGCGTGGCTTCAGGAGTGACTGCACATTGTAGAGTGGTTCCCAAACTCCCGCAGCCTTTGCACATCTAGGTGTTAGAGATCACAGAACCTTGGGATGTACTGGACGGAGGCTGGCAATGTTGAGTGCAGACTTATGTTGAAAATGTTTGAGAGTTAGTAACCATTGTGACTTGAGGGGCTTCACTCTGGCTTCAACAAGTGTGAATGAGAGCATCATGGATCTCCCTTGCATGTCTGTCCATCACTGGGGAATCTCTAATGCAGACACAACATGCTTGCTGTCATGGCTATTTGCACCTTCCCCTCCTCATTGTTCAAGCAGGAGTATGGCCCCTCTATTTCATTGGCTAGCAATTCCTCATCCCTCTCATCATCCCAGACACCCTGTAAGACACACACAGCAGCATTATTGATTAATGCTAGTGGTGAAACCTCATTTCCGACAATCCGATGATCTGATCAAAACTTGTCCTTGTGCTGTCATAGTAGGTGTGGTACCTCTCCTCCTCTGGACTTTATTGATTCCATACAGATGCCATGAGCCATGTCTTTTAGTGGATAGCCCCAGTCCCCTAGGATCCAACCCTGGATTCGTGCAGGGGCCTGATATATCGATGGAACCAATGAGTACTGAAGAATGTAGAAATCATGAGAGCTGTCTGGAAACTGAGCACACACTAAGAGGATTTGTTGTATGGTTGCAATGGTGGAATTGCATGATGATGGAGTGGAACTTCTTCTGGTTAATAAATGCCACTGGCTGTTTCTAGGGAGCTTTGGTCATCATGGGTGCAGCCTATAACCCTTTGTACTTTTGGGAAAACAAGCATGGGGCTGGATGAACACAGCAGGTCAAGCAGCATCATAGGAGCAGGAAAACTTGACGTTTCGGGCCTAAACCCTTCATCAGAAATGGGGGAGGGGAAGAGGGTTCTGAAATAAATAGGGAGAGAGGGGGAGGCGGATAGAGGATAGATAGAGGAGAGGATAGGTGGAGAGGAGGCAGACAAGTCGAAGAGGCGGGGATGGAGCCAGTAAAGGTGAGTGTAGGTAGGGGTGAGGGAGGAGGTGTGGGGGCAGGTGTAGCACTTCCTGCGGTTACAAGGAAAAGTGCCGGGTGTGGTGGGGCTGGAGGGGAGTGTGGCGCGGACAAGGGAGTCGCGGAGGGAGTGGTCCCTCCGGAAGGCAGATAAGGGTGGGGAGGGAAAGATGTCTTTGGTGGTGGGAAAGCCCACAACCCTGACAGCCTAGTTCACGTATTTGGTAGTGAATTAAATGAACCTTCAATCTTTTAGCACAGGGCATTTGTGACTTCCCTGATGCATATGTGAATGGATGGCTTTGAGGTGGCATATATGTTCCACCATCGACCCCTTGAGCAATCTAGTGACATCAACATTAAATGCTGGAGAGACTGACATTGGGTTGTCATACATTTCATTGGTCCATAGGTCTTTATGAATAAGCCAGTGGAGGTCAGTGACTGGCTCCCCAGGCAGTCTCAGCCATCTCTAGCATTGCATCTTAGACATCTGCTGTAATTGTTTTGAGTTTTCAAAGCTATCGGACCAATACTAGTTATCTCATTGTTGCTTACCTGTCTGCCAAGTGGCCTGAGAAACCTCACCCTTGGGTGCTTTACATCATTGACCTTCTGATCATTGATACCATCTTCTCCCAATTCCTTTTTTTTTTGGCTAAACCTCCAAAGTTATAGATGAACTAGACCTGAAGCATTCAGAAGTGCTGTGTGGACAGAAGGCAGACAAGAATACATGATGACTGTCTACATGACCCACATTCCTGATCTTGTACATATGTACGGTTGGGAGATGCTGTGCTTTCTTTTAATCAGACCCTGGCCACCTCAAATCAAACTGTGGCCCTCAACGTCAACTGGTCTCTTGATACCTCAGCATGTAGTATCCTTCAGCACACTTGCTATCACCCTGGAGATGCCAACCTTCACATCCAGCAATTTTAGTTGCTCCTGACCCACCCTTAAAACTCCCACCATCGCCCTCATCAACTGTCAGTCACACTCCAATTTCTGTTTGTCATCCTCAACATGTTCCCCTTCACCTCTGTGATCTTCAAATCTCTCTGCATTATTTTGACCTGCCCTCAGTAGCTGTCAGCTCTCCCTCAGTGATCCCTTTCTTTCCCTGAATCTAACTTGAGCTGCCCTCAGTCAATCTTGACCTTCCCTCTATCACCCAGTTCCCTCCCTCTGTCAGCCACAAGTTTCCTTATTTTAGCCAACACAATCTCTCAGAGAACCACAACTCACAGTGCAAGAAGTATCTCAACCTCCACTCCCTGTTCCAATGACTTCCACCACCCTCCCCAAACAAGGCATTTTTTCAGAGACCTTTTCCTGACACCAGGAACCTGATGCTTCATCTCCACCCAATTAAATTCTCCTTTCTGCTTATTTTCCGCCACCTTTGCAATCATTAAATTGCACCCCAAGTTTCAGAAGAATTATGTTGTTACCCAAGGTTTAAACTTGATAGCAGTTTTACAGTTTCACAAGTAATTGAGTCATAAAAAGTAAATAAAGTGTAACTCTGGTCTTAAAGCATGTAAAAATCAGGTCTGTGAAAACAGTGATGCAAAAATTAAATTTCTTTTTTAAGGTGATGCTCGAAAATACTTATCAGCTCGGAACAATGGGCATAAAACAAATTTGCAACCTCATCGAACTAATGTTACCCAGTTGAGTATTGATGGAGGCAACTTAATGAATGGCGTGCGATCAGTTTCTAGAGTAGACCGATTACTTTCTGCTCCTTCAGTTGGTAAGAATATTTTAGTACAATGTAAATACAAATAGGGTTCATTAATGTTTAGAATCAAGTGCCTTAGGCAACTCAGGTGCAGGAAGGAGCCTAGGTGCAAGGCGATTATCACAAAAACAATGTACATCTCATTGAGCATGCATTTTATTGTGTTTTAAGATGACCTATGGTAGTTTGTTTGTAAATAGTTGTGTAAAGTTAGTTACTATATCCTTCAATTCCACTGACTATTAGAAACTCACAAAGAAATTTTCTCAGAAATCAGAATTCTTTGATACTAGTTCATCAGTACAATGTTGTAACACGATCAGAATCTGAAGGAGAGCACATTTGACTCTGTTTCTCTCTGCATAGAAGCTGCCAGATGTGCTGTTTCTCCCATGCTTTCTGTTTAATTTCAGTCTCCAGCATCCACAGTACTTTGCTTTTATTCAGTAGAGATATGTTTGTAAGAAATTAATCAGCAAGATGTACTGGAAGTGTTGGCTATGCTGAGAACAAATGTGCTCAGAAACCACACGACACCAGGTTATAGTCCAACAACTATAACCTGGTGTTGTGTGATTTCTGACCTTGTTCACCCCAGTCCAACACCGGCACCTCCACATCATAGAATGAATGTCACCTCATACAGCCTTATGTCCCATGTTGCCCAGAGAAGTGGAGATGGAAATGGTGGAAAGGCTAGCCATGATCCACCAAGCTTTCCTAATACGGAATGGTGCTGTGGAATATACAACAGACTGAGAAAGCTGTAAGCAGTCTGTGATTTCTATGTCCTTGTATGTTGTGATCTGCCTGTACTGCTCACAAAACAAAACTTTTCATTGCACTCAAGTACGTGTGACAGCAATAAATCAAATCAAATCAAAGTCTAGGTAAGGGATAACCTAAAGGTAGAATCAATGGATTGTTAATCCAGAGACCAGTTAATGTTATAGAGTCATACACTCCTACAGTATGGAGACAGGCCCTTCTACCCAAACTGGTCCATTCCAGCCAAAATGTCCATCCACACTAACCCCATTTCTCTGCTCTTGGCCCGTAACCTTGTAAACCTTTCCTGTCCATGTATTCGTCCAAATGCCTTTTAAATGTTGTTAATGTACCCGCCTCAACCACTTCCGCTGGCAGCACATTCCACATGCGTATCCCCTCTGTGTAAAAAAGTTGCCCCTCAGGTTTCCATGTACTCTTTCCGTTTTTACTTTAAACTGATGCCCTCTAATCCTCGATTCCCCACCCCTGGGAAAACGACTGAGTGCATTCACCCTATCCATGCCTCTCATGATCTATAAGATCTCCCCTCAGTCACCTATGCTCTAAAAATAATCCTGGCTTGTCCAACCTCTCCCTCATCCTCACGTACCACCCCACCAACCTCCGGATCCAACGCATGATCCTATGACACTTCCGCCATCTGCAATCCGACCCCACCACCAAAGACATTTTTCCCTCTCCACCCTTGTCTGCTTTCCGGAGGGACCACTATCTCCGTGACTCCCTTGTCTGCTCCACACTCCCCTCCATCCCCACCACACCCGGCACTTATCCCTGCAACCGCAGGAAGTGCTACACCTGCCCCCACACCTCCTCCCTCACCCCCATCCCAGGCCCCAAGAAGCCTTACCACATCAAGCAGATGTTCACCTGCACATCTGCTAATGTGGTATACTGCATCCACTGTACCTGTTGTGGCCTCCTCTACATCGGGGAAGCCAAGCGGAGGCTTGGGGACCACTTTGCAGAACACCTACGCTCGGTTCGCAATAAACAACTGCACCTCCCAGTCGCGAACCATTTCAACTGCCCCTCCCATTCCTCAGACGACATGTCCATCCTGGGCTTCCTGCAGTGCCACAACGACGCCACCCGAAGGTTGCAGGAACAGCAACTCATATTCCGCTTGGGAACCCTGCAGCCCAATGGTATCAATGTGGATTTCACAAGCTTCAAAATCTCCCCTCCCCCTACGGCATCCCAAAACCAGCCCAGCTTGTCCCCGCCTCCCTAACCTGTTCTTCCTCTCACCTATCCCCTCCTCCTACCTCAAGCCGCACCCCCATTTCCTACCTACTAACCTCATCCCGCCCCCTTGACCTGTCCGTCCTCCCTGGACTGACCTATCTCCTCCCTCCCTCCCCACCTACACTCACCTTTACTGGCTCCATCCCTGCCTCTTGGCTGACTCCTCTCCACCTGTCCTCTCCTTTATCCATCTTCTATCTGCCTCCCCCTCTCTCCCTATTTATTTCAGAATCCCCTTCCCCTTCCCCGTTTCTGAAGAAGGGTCTAGGCCTGAAACGTCAGCTTTCCTGCTCCTCTGATGCTGCTTGGCCTGCTGTGTTCATCCAGCTCTACACCTTGTTATCTCGGATTCTCCAGCATCTGCAGTTCCTATTATCTCTACTACCCCCTGGGTTTTTTTGTCATCCACTGTATCCTGTCTGAAAACTCTATACCCAGGGATATTGAGCTGCCAGTTCTGCCCTTCCTTTAGCCAGGTTTCCAGCATTTGTCTATCTGTGCCCTTAATTTATCTGACTTGATTATAATACTCCTTGCATTGAAGTACAAGCAGCTCAATTCTGTCAATTTCCTTTGCTGGATGCTTCTTAATCCTCATTTCATTTGTCTTTCCGAGTCACTGCCCACATCACTAACTAAAGTTCTGCCTCCTCATCTAAGCCTACCCTTTGGTTCCCACCGCCCTGCCAGACTATGGCTAACAAAGGAAAATAAAGATAATATTAGATCTCATTCAAGCAGGAAAACAGCCTCCAGTTGGGCAAAAAGAGTCAAGGCAGGTGGAAGCGTCCTGACGTTTGGCTTTTCACCTCTTATGAGGAGAGGAGACTGATTCTGACTGTCCTGAATGGCTGACTGACTTTGTTGAAGCCCTTGGACAGGATCAGAGGCTGCCCTTGACTTATTTTCTGGGAACTCCATGGTCAAGAGCTATCACCCTTGACTTGATGGCCAACTGCTGACAACCATTATAGGCTTCCTGGCTTTGTGTCTGTGTTAAGAAATAAGTTAATATGAATGTACTGTGCATGTGTTAACTCTGGCAGAGGGACCAAACTCCATTTTAGGCAAACTGGGGCATGTCTGGGATACTGGGACCATCCAAGTAGGCACTAAGTGTATGAGTGTTCAAAATGCAGGTGAGCAGCCCTGAGCTGAAGCCTGGATCTTTCTATGATCTGGTGTTTGTTGCTGAGTGCGCAGTGTCCTTGCAGTAGCTTTTCACTGCCAGTTATTGGTGTACTTCACTGAAGTGCAGAGGCAAAGTGTACGTGGACCAGAGATGTACCGTGATGGTGCACAGAGGGAGACATGGAGCGTGTCCTGAGAGTTTGTTGCCATGTGACCAACATGGAGGTCATTTGAAGCAAACAGCAAGATTTTTTTTAATGGCAAGTATGCCCTCCCTTAAATGAGGAGACCAAAACCACACAGTTTCCAGCTGTGATCTCAGCAAGGTTCTGTACAATTACAACAAGCCATCTTCACTTATGTTCTCAAATGACCTTAAAATGAATGCCAACATGTCATTTGGTCAATCAACCCCGCCCCATCTGCCAACGCTGGTATTCACTCAGAAGCAAACAGGTTTTCTGGAAAACAAACCCTGGCAGAGTTTTTGAGATAACAAGCATGGGGCTGGATGAACACAGCAGGTCAAGCAGCCTCATAGGAGCAGGAAAACTTCACGTTTCGGGCCTAAACCCTTCATCAGAAATGGGGGAGGGGAAGAGGGTTCTGAAATAAATAGGGAGAGAGGGTGAGGCGGATAGAGGATGGATAGAGGAGAGGATAGGTGGAGAGGAGGTAGACAAGTCGAAGAGGCGGTGATGGAGCCAGTAAAGGTGAGTGTAGGTAGGGGGGTAGGGAGGAGATAGGTCAGTCCAGGGAGGACGGACAGGTCAAGGGGGCGGGATGATGTTAGTAGGTAGGAGATGGGGGTGTGGCTTGGGGTGAGAGGAAAAACAGGTTAGGGAGGTGGAGATGAGCTGGGCTGGTTTTGGGATGCGGTTGGGGGAGGGGAGATTTTGAAGCTTGTGAAATCCACATTGATGCCATTGGGCTGCAAGGTTCCCAGGCTGAATATGATTTGCTGTTCCTGCAGCCTTCGGGTGGCATCACTGTGGCATTGTAGGAGGCCAAGGATAGACATGTCATCTGAGGAATGGGAAGGGGAGTTGAAATGGTTCGCGACTGGGAGGTGCAGTTGTTTGTTGCGAACTGAGCGCAGGTGTTCTGCAAAGCGGTCCCCAAGCCTCCGCTTGGTTTC
>JAHRHZ010000009.1:1330966-1400214 GCA_024137785.1 Ginglymostoma cirratum
GCGGACAAGGGAGTCGCGGAGGGAGTGGTCCCTCCGGAAGGCAGATAAGGGTGGGGAGGGAAAGATGTCTTTGGTGGTGGGGTCTGACTGCAGATGGCGGAAGTGTCGGCGGATGATGCGTTGGATCCGGAGGTTGGTGGGGTGGTATGTGAGGACGAGGGGGCTTCTTTTTTGGTTATTGTTGCGGGGACGGGGCCTGAGGGATGTGTTCCGGGAAATGCGGGAGGCACGGTTGAGGGCGTTCTCGACCACTGTGGGGGAAAGTTGCGCCCCATCTCCTACCTACTAACATCATCCCGCCCCCTTGACCTGTCCGTCCTCCCTGGACTGACCTATCTCCTCCCTACCCCCCCTACCTACACTCACCTTTACTGGCTCCATCCCCGCCTCTTCGACTTGTCTACCTCCTCTCCACCTATCCTCTCCTCTATCCATCCTCTATCCGCCTCCCCCTCTCTCCCTATTTATTTCAGAACCCTCTTCCCCTCCCCCATTTCTGATGAAGGGTTTAGGCCCGAAACGTCAAGTTTTCCTGCTCCTATGATGCTGCTTGACCTGCTGTGTTCATCCAGCCCCATGCTTGTTATCTCGGATTCTCCAGCATCTGCAGTACCTTTTATCCCTGGCAGAGTTTTTCATGGGCTTTCAGAGCTGGTGAGGGTAGACCATTGTTTAAATGTGTATTGCCTGACTAAGGGATCCAGAGAGCATCCTGAGAGCCATCTCCTTGCCCTTGCTTTTGGAACTCCCTCCCTTGCATCACCTACCCCATCGTCTCCATCCCACCATCATTCACCCTGTGGCCTCCATCCCTCAGCATTACGAGTGCCAGCCACCTCTTCCAATGTTAGTGTTGCTGAACAATTAAAAGTCTGATTGACAGACAACTGTCAGCATGTGGACATCTGCCCCCAGAGTCTTTGATCATGAGGAAGGCTCACCCAGTGCCAAATTGGAACTTAATATGGTAGAACATCCCAAAATGATATGATGTAGGGCCCTCACCAGCTTTCCAGCTGGTGGGCAAGAGCCATCCTCATCGAATTTGTCCACTGCTTCAGTGTTTCCCTGTGAACAGGTGCTGCCAGACTGGCTAAATATATTCAGAATTTTAGGTTTAAGTTTCAGGTTTCCAGTTTCTTCAGTATTTGCTTTTGTTCTAACTTAAATTGCCTTGTTAGCCACAGTTGGACCATTTTCCCATTTTTATATTTGTTCCTTAAAGAAATTTACATTTATTTAAACTTATGAACCACCCACATCATCCATTACACCTACTTGGTTTGCTATGTCCAGATTCAAGACCTTAATATCAAACTAAATCTCTCAGGTTCAATATAAAATTCCCTCATATTATGATCACTGTCCTCTGGAAGGCTCCTTTATCACTAAGTTATTATTAATTAACCCTATCATTTTGCCTTTGTCTAAATGTAAAATAGCCTGTTCCCTAATTGGTTCCTGAACTCACTGATCTAGAAACTCCTCCTACGTCCCAAACAACCATTAACAAGACACATGCCAGAAGTATGATGGAATACTGTTCACTGCCTGGATGGGTACAGCCCCACCAATATTCAAGAAGCTCAACACAGAGGGAAAAGCAGCCCTCCTGGTCAGCACCTATCCACCAATATAACTATTCACTTCCTGCACAGTGGCCGCAGTATCGGCCAATGAAAAAATGCTCTGCAGCAATTTGCCAAGCATCTTTCAACAACATTTTCCAAACCTGTAAGTTCTACAAACTGTGAGGGCGATGGCAGAAAATACATGTGAACATCAGTTCCTGTAACTTTCTTCCAACTCGCTGAGTATCCCAACATCACAATTGTATTGTCCCTTCATTGGTACTAGGTCAGAAACGCGGAATTTCAACCTGAACAACCTTTGGTTGTACTTACATCACTTGGACTTTAAAGGTCCAAGAGGTCCCCATGGACAGTTAGGGACAGGCAACAAATACTGGCCTCGCAAGTGAGGCTGATATCTCATGAAATATTTTTAAAAATTTAAAACTTAGTGTTGCCTCCACAGTATTTGGTTTTCAGGCAATATGAAGATTAGTGACCATTCCTACTGCCCCTCTGTCCTAACACCTCCCCTACCACCCAGAAATGATTCCTGTGTTAATCCTGGTAAATATACCTTAAGCTTTCTGATTTATTCTCTGCTTGAGACTAAAACTACAGTTAGAATCTTATAAACTACACTCACGTGTCTTCCGTCTCTAATTATTTCTAGGTTCATTTAAAGTGACTGTGTCTTAATTTTCTCAGATTTCAGCTTTCTCTCTACTACCTTTTCCCATCATTCATTATCAATTTGTCATTAACAGACTCCTCCAGCCTGCCTTTTCATTTTGTTTTTGCTTGAAAAGGAGGTTATTCCTTGTCTTTTTCCATAAGTTGCCTGCCTTTCTCTGGATTTTTTAAGCCATGTATTTAACCATCTAATGTGTTTGTCCTTATGCCACTTTGCACCAGAGACCCAGAGGTAAAGAATAAAATGCCTTAAAATATGAACTTAACAATGAATGATCTGTCACAGCTTTAGTAGAAGCTTTGCCAAAACTATGGGAAATCGGTGCATAAAGTGAAGACACTGAAAACACTAGGTTAAGTATGTCAATCTTATGGAGCAAATAAATCGATCCAAATGATATGGGATAATGATGTAAATACTTAAAAAATCTCAAAGATGCTTGGGAAAATTTCTGGTTTGACAGATTGTGTCCATTCAATATATTTGGCGTGACTGAGCAACAAATTGATATTGGGTGGCTGTTTCTCCAATCAGCAGGCTATTATAAATTAAGGTGCACAATAATTAGGATTTCTTAAAATATGGAGTTGGAAAGGAAAATGTCGCATCCAATATTTTACAAAGAACTGTATCAGGATTAAAAATAACAAGATAAGACCTGAGAAATATGCTCATTTTGCTGTTTATCTTGAAAACATGGCAGTAAAATTTAACTTAAAGCAGTGCGTTAAGAGAATTGATTGTATTGACTAGACACTGGTTTTTGTTAGTGCACTTGTATATTATAGAATTATGCTAACTTTTAATTCAGTTCTAGAATATAGACCTAAAGGTGAAACACTGCAATATCACCTGATGTAGAAAAAGAATTGAGAAATGTTCTAACATTCAGAGTTATCATGCCAAATTTTTAGTGTATCAGGAAGTATCAAGCTGATGGATTGGGACATTTGGGGGAAGGATATCGTGCATTTTTCACTGTTAATTATTGTTGTATTTTTAATTCTTGAAGCATTTACTAGAAGAAATCATCCCATGGATACACATAGCAGCGGAATAAAATACAGAGCTCTTCTTGAGCAGAGAAGAATGAATATTGGTTCGACTACACATAAATCTGATCACATAGGACAGGTACCTTCATAATGATACTGTAGAAAAAATCTTTCTGAATATATCCCACTTTAGTTAAAGGTGATGTAATGAGGTATCTTTTTGCCTGCAAAATTTGGTTCGTCGGGTGGACTATAAAGCAAATACCACTTCCGAAATACTACTTTAACAATATTAACAATGAAACTGATGACAATTAACATAATAATGGAAAAGATAGCAGTTTATTTTGTAATTTTTCTGCCCCAACTGTGTCTATAGAAAGAAACTGGCTGTCATTACTCCCAGCTCTTCTCAGTCTTAAGCCTTGATACCAGAATTGAGAACATATAGCTACTAAGAGACTGGGCATATTTCCAATGGTTTGGGAAGATTGAATATATTTAATAGATGTATCTATTATATGTCAATTATATGTTTATAAATAAATTATATTCATATGTCAATAAATCTGTGAAATGAAACCTTCAATTTTAAAGTTATTACATAAAGAGACATGGAGGGAAATTTATTTCAGGAATATATATTTATAGGAGGAGATGCCAGTATCCCTGACCTCTGAAGGAGATTAGTGTTGTGCCAGGGGCAGGAACTGACCAAAATTAGCATAAGCAGAATAATGCAGAAAATAATGGCATTAAAGAATAACATATTTTCAGAACCACGTGCTTTCATTCCCAAGCAAGTAGGTGAAAATATTGCAAATACTCCAAATGTAAATCCCCTAATCCCTTCTCTATTCTGAAACCATTCCTTTAGATTGGAAATCTGTGCATGTCACTAAGCTGTATAAGAAAAATGAAGTTTAAAACCAGGGAATGATAGACCAGTTAGCCTGTTGTCAAGGAACTGCTTAAATGTACAATTAATGATAGGGTGACTGAAATAAAAAAATGTCCATTTGAATCTGGAGTCCAAAACCAGGATTCACAGTCTAAGGGTGCGGGATAGGTCATTTAGAAGTGAGGTAAGGAGAAAGTTCTTCACCTAGAGAATGGTGAACCTGTGGAATTCTCTGCCACAGAAGAGGTTGAGACCAAATCATTAAATGTTTTCAAGAGAGAGTTAGATATAGTTTTTTAGGCTAAAAGGATCAAAGTGTATAGGGAGGAAGTGGAACAGGGTACTGGATAGGATGATTAGCCGTGATCATATTGAATGGGAGAGCAAACTCAAAGGACCAAATGGCCTACTCATGCTCTGATTTTCTAAGTTTCTATAATCAGAAATAACAAGCTTGATTTAAACACTAGAATATATGAAATAGGGGGACTAGAGCTTACTTGGTCATTCAGAATAGTCATGGTTGATCTTCTGTCTCTACTCCACTTCCCACCCATTCCCCCATCCATTAACGTGCTTCAAAAATTCTACCTCTTCTATCTTTGAATTAACCAAAATCTGAACATCCACAACTATCTGCATAATGAAGTTTCCCTCAGCTGAGTCCTGCAATACAAGGGCCTTATCCTGAGACTGTGCCCCATGTTGCAGATTCGCCAGACAGGGAAAAACAACATTCCTGCAGTAGAGATAATAGGTACTGCAGATGCTGGAGAATCCGAGATAACAAGGTGTGGAGCTGGATGAACACAGCAGGCCAAGCAGCATCATAGGAGCAGGAAAGCTTGACGTTTCGGGCCTAGAATCTTCATCAGAAATGGGGGAGGGGAAGAGGGTTCTGAAATAAATAGGGAGAGAGGGGGAGGCAGCTAGAAGATGGATAGAGGAGAGGATAGGTGGAGAGGAGACAGACAAGTCAAAGAGGCGGGGATGGAGCCAGCAAAGGTGAGTGTAGGTGGGGAGGTAGGGAGGAGATAGGTCAGTCCAGGGAGGACGGACAGGTCAAGGGTGGCGGGATGATGTTAGTAGATAGGAGATGGGGGTGCGGCTTGAGGTGGGAGAAGGGGATAGGTGAGAGGAAGGACAGGTTAGGGAGGCGGGGACGAGCTGGGCTGGTTTTGGGATGCGGTTGGGGGAGGGGAGATTTTGAAGCTTGTGAAATCCACATTGATACCATTGGGTTGCAGGGTTCCCAGTCTGAACATGATATGCTGTTCCTGCAGCCTTTGGGTGGCATCATTGTGGCACTGTAGGAGGCCCAGGATGGACATGTCGCCTGCAGCAGTTCCTCAGCATTAAGTCCCAGGCCCGACCACTTTCATTTGCTACTTATAAGATCTTCTTTTCTCTAGCATAAGCAGGGATAGCCAGTGATGATTGTGCAATGTTCTGTACCATTCACAACTCCTCAGATAGGTGAACCATCAGAGAGGAGATAAGCAATGAATAGCTCCAAAGCAGGAGAATCTAACTATACCTCTTGAAATTCAATGGTACTGCCATCTCTGAATCTCACATTATCAACAATTTCTGGTTACCATTGACCAGAATCTTAATTGGACTAGCAATGTAAAGACTATGGCTGCAAGAGCAGGTAACAGACTGGGAATTCAGTGCCAAGCAACTTATTTCCTTCCTCCTCAAAGTCTGTCCCCTATCAAAAAGTGAATGTAAGCATTCTGATGGAATGCTCTTCACTTGTCTGGGTGACTACTGCTCCAAGAACACACAGGAAGTTTCTTGCTATCCAAAACATAGAGTCCCACTTGATTGCCACCCCACTCACCACCTTAAATATTGACATCCTCCACCAGCAGCTCACAGTAGCAGCAGTGTGTGCCATCTACAAAATACACTGCAGCAACTCATCAAGACTTCTTCAACTGCACCTTCCAAAACCACAACCATACCACCTAGGAGAGCAAGGGCAGCAGATGGTCTGCACATTCTCCTGTGTACATAAAACATACATAAAAATTGGAGTCAGTATCCACAGTATTTTTTCTTTATTGAAGTGTAATGAATATAGAGGAGGAAGGACAAGATAATATGTGAAGGAAATTGAAATCACGAGGGATAAGAACTCAGACAAGACAGAGGTCAAGGAAAACAGGAAGGACATCTTGGGAAAAAACTCAAGTTGGGAATTGGAGGACAGCAGAAAATAAGAATATTAAATGAGAGGTTGAACAGGGTGAGGTGCTGGAAGGAGGTGCTAGAGGAGAACGGTAAGAAATCAAAGTGTGATCAAGATGTGAAGCCCATACCACCACCACAGATGGAATCTCATCCTCCTCTCTGGAGGAGGAAGCAAGGAGATTTGTATTGGGCAAAGGGCCAAAAAACAATCCCAATGGCAGGATGAAACTTTGCAGTGAGGTTTTCTGACCTGTCAAGGTGCACTGAGCTTTCCGATGGGAATATGGGACATCCATATGCCAGTTCATCAGAATTTAGTTCCACTTTGTAATTAAGTTTTACATGAGAAACACATGCTTTCAGATTAATTATTGCATGTAAGTGGCATCACCAGGGGAAGTAGCCATATTCCTAAACTTTGGAATGAGTAGCCAGTGCTTTGTACTTTTCGGGGAGCATTCATCCATTGAAATGGCAGTGGTCTAAGTTACATGGAAGATGACCAGAGAGATGACTACAGATCAATGGACAGAAGGCAAGGAGTCTGGCCAAGGGTGGAAGTCTGGCTGGCGAAAGGTGAAAAGGCCAGAATCTTTAGTTGTAAGTGTTCACACTTAAAGTTCAGGTGAATCTTCAGACTTAAGGGGAATTATTGCCTGTCTGGCTATCCTGTAAATATTACAAGACACTTGCCCCAACCTCCTGCCCAAACCTGCTACAAAATTCACTGTTTTCTTGTGTATGCATTTGCAAAATGCTGGCAGCTGTGTAATCACGCAAGAAATGCCAACCTATAATGCCCAAGTACCACTTGACCACTTCCACACCTGCTGCCAAACTTCAACTCTACAACAGCAGTTTCTGCATCTCTAAAGCCATTTCATGATTTGCAATACAGAGGAACGAAACGAGAATCTGCCAACCTAGGAGACATGAATAATCTACACATAGAGAGATGCGTAACTTAAATAATTTTGGAATCCAAAGTGGATTCACAGAGCCTTTAAACTATTGGTGGAATTATTTTGATCTTTTAAATTTTTTGTTGCACATACAATTACATCTTCTGATGCCTTTTATAATGTTCACAATGCAATACAAAACCACATCAGTAATGTATTTAAAACAATCAGATCAAAACTGAATTGGCTATAATATGAGAAGTCACATAATCTCCATAGCATAAAAGGTACATTAATTATGGCTGTTGTGGTCACATTTTTTTAATTCTGTAGTAGCTCATCAACATTAACTACTTGAAAGACTTGTGAAAGGCAACCTTAATGAACAAAATTGCTGGTAATTTGATACAATTACTGTTACTTTAGTTTCTGTCATAACTTACAGATGTTGTAAATTAATTTTGTTTTACAGAACATCCAGATTAGTCCATTTCCAAGTGCTTTTGATCCAGCCCAAACAATAAATGCCGCTCAGAACACTGAAGAAGGTGCCGTTTATATTTTATGAAAAGAAAGCAGATGTTGGCTTATCAAGTGCAGACTATTTTGAACATTTACATTCTTTCACTGATACCACACACTCTGAGTGCTTACGAGTACAAAGATAATAATGTTTCACAGATATCGTGTCTGGTATTGTCTGCACATTGGTTTATCTGGCCAATCAAAAACTAGCTTTATTTAGTGGAAGGGAACTGACTGTCCCTCGTTCTGTCCAGTAAATAAATCTAAAATATTAATATTTTTTAATTCAATGCACCATTACTTTAATGTGGTTTTTGAAGTTTTGCCTTCATTCCTTTGTGATTTATGTGCTTGTTTTAGTTATTTCAACAGTGCTTGGATTTATACCCGGTAGATCAAATATGATTAATCTATTAACTTTTTGGGGTGTTCACTGACATTATGGATAAAGATACAGCTGCAGGTTTTGTCCCTATACTTCAGATGAGATTTGATGTAGTTACCCACAAATGTTATCAGCAAAATTAAGGGTGAAAGGAATTGAACTTGTGATAAGGCTTGATAATTGGTTGTGATGTAGAAGGCAGAGGACAGGACTGAATAAAACATCAAATAAAATCAAAAAATGCACAGTAAGTTGGCCAGCATCTGTAAACAGAGAAATCATATTAACATTAGAAAGTCTTTTAATGGAAAAAACTATATATGTAATGGATTTTAAGCTGGTGCATACGTAGGGTAAATTGACTGGGGGCTAGAGGCCAAGAAAGAGCAAAAACGGGGAGATATTTGACAGGGTTGCTGAGGTGACAGATCATTCCAATTGGGACTAACAACTTAAAATGACAGGCTTAAGGTCATGCTTGTGGAATGAATGGAGTTGTTCCACAAATTGATCACCGAATCTGTGCTTAGTCTCAACATCATAAACATTATGAACAGCAAATGCAGTATACCAAAATGAAAGAAATACAAGTAAATCACTTTTAACTTGAAAATGTCAGGAAGGAGGTTAAAGAAAGAGTGTTGCACTGCCTGTGCTTCCAGAATGAAATGCTGTGGGATGTAGAATTAGCATTGAGGGTGATTGAGGAGTGACATGGGTATTAGGGCAAGAATGACCCCTTTTGATTTTGAAAGAATAGTGGATGATGAATTTTGTGGTACTTTCTGGAGGTGGCAGAAATGGAGATTGAAAGTGAAGGCAGCTGGGGTGTAATGCAAGGACGAAGGAAACCCCACTGTGATTCTGAGATTGAAAGCTAATGGATGAGAGCAGAAATGTGGGGCATGGAACAGACAGGATCCTCAAATCTGTCATCCACAATGAAGAAGAATTCTCAGCTGAGGAAATAGAAAGTCATTTTGAAATCCAAATGGAAGGTGACATTCACATGTGACATGTGATAAAGAAACTGGGAAAATAATTTCCTTGCAGCAAACAGGGTGCGAGGAAGTTACCCGCATGGGCCCAAGCTATGCCTGCCTCTTTGTAGGTTACGTGGAACAATCCCTCTTCTGTAGCTACACTGGCCCTAAACCCCACCTCTTCCTCCGTTATATTGATGACTGTATCAGCGCCACCTCGTGCTCCCACGAGGAACTCAAACAGTTCATCCACTTCACCAACACCTTCCACCCCAACCTTAAGTTCACCTGGACCATCTCTGATACCTCTCTCTCCTTCCTGACCTCTCTGTCTCCATCTCTGGCAACCACCTAGAAACCGATATCCATTTCTAGCCCACTGACTCCCACAGCTACCTGGAATACACCTCCTCCCACCCACCCTCCTGCAAAAATGCCATCCCCTATTCCCAATTCCTTCACCTCCGCCGCATCTGCTCCCAGGATGAGGCATTCCACTCCCAAACATCTCAGATGTCCTCGTTTTTCAACAACCGCAACTTCCCCCTCCTCAGTGGTCAAGAACGCCCTCGATCATGTCTCCCGCATTTCCTGCAACTCATCCCTCACACCCCGTCCCCGCAATAACAACCAAAACAGAATCCCCCTTGTCCTCACATACCACCCCACCAACCTCCGGATCATCTTCCGACTCTTCCGCCATCTGCAATCCGACCCCACCACCAAAGACATTTTTCACTCCCCACCCTTATCTGCTTTAGAACCTAGAACATAGAACATAGAACAATACAGTGCAGAACAGGCCATTCGGCCCTCAATGTTGCGCCGACCTGTGAACTAATCTAAGCCCATCCCCCTACACTATCCCATCATCATCCATATGCTTATCCAAGGACTGTTTAAATGCCCCTAATGTGGCTGAGTTAACTACATTGGCAGGCAGGGCATTCCACGCCCTTACCACTCTCTGAGCAAAGCACCTGCCTCTGACATCTGTCTTAAATCTATCACCCCTCAATTTGCAGCTATGCCCCCTCGTACTAGCCGACGTCATCATCCTAGGAAAAAGACTCTCACTGTCCACCCTATCTAATCCTCTGATCATCTAGTAGGTCTCTATTAAATCCCCTCTTAGCCTTCTTCTCTCCAATGAGAACAGACCCAAGTCTCTCAGTCTTTCCTCATAAGACCTTCGCTCCAGACCAGGCAACATCCTGGTAAATCTCCTCTGCACCTTTTACAATGCTTCCACATCCTTCCTGTAATGGGGCGACCAGAACTGTACGCAATATTCCAAGTGAGGCCGCACTAGCATTTTGTATAGTTGCAGCATGACATCACGGCTCCGGAACTCAATCCCTCTACCAATGAAACCTAACACAACGTATGCCTTCTTAACAGCACTATCAATCTGGGTGGCAACTTTCAGGAATCTATGTACCTGGACACCAAGATCCCTCTGCACATCCACACTACCAAGAATCTTTCCATTGACCCAGTATTCTGCCTTTCTGGAGGGACCACTCTCTCCGTGACTCCCTTGTCCACTCCACACTCCCCGCCAGCCCCACCACACCCAGCACTTATCCCTGCAACCGCAGGAAGTGCTACACCTGCCCCGACACCTCCCCCCTCACCCCCATCCCAGGCCCCAAGAAGACCTTCCACATCAAGCAGATGTTCACCTGCACATCTGCTAATGTGGTATACTGTAGCCGCTGTTCCCGTTGTGGCCTCCTCTACATCAGGGAAACCAAGCAGAGGCTTGGGGACTGCTTTGCAGAACACCTACGCTCGGTTCGCACTAAACAACTGCACTTCCCAGTCGCGAACCATTTCAACTCCCCCTCCCATTCCGCAGACGACATGTCCATCCTGGGCCTCCTGCAGTGCCACAACGATGCCACCCGAAGATTGCAGGAAAAGCACTTCATATTTCACTTGGGAACCCTGCAGCCCAATGGTATCAATGTGGACTTCACAAGCTTCAAAATCTCCCCTCCCCCAACCGCATCCCAAAACCAGCCCAGCTTGTCCCCGCCTCCCTAACCTGTCCTTCCTCCCACCTATCCCCTCCTCCCACCTCAAGCCCCACCCCCATCTCCGACCTACTAGCCTCATCCCGCCCCCTTGACCTGTCCATCCTCCCTGGACTGACCTATCCCCTCCCTAACTCCCCACCTGCACTCACCTTTACAGGCTCCATCCCCGCCTCTTTGACCTGTCTGTATCCTTTCCACCTATCTCCTACTTTATCCATCTTCTATCCGCCTCCCGCTCTCTCCCTATTTATTTCAGAACTTCCTTCCCCTCCCCCATTTCTGAAGGAGGGTCTAGGCCTGAAACGTCAGCTTTCCTGCTCCTCTGATGCTGCTTGGCCTGCTGTGTTCCTTCAGCTCTACACCTTATTATCTCAGATTCTCCAGCATCTGCAGTTCTGACTATCTCTGTGAGGAAGTATAGTCAGGTAGTTACTGATATCAATGAGATTATTGAAGACACTGGTTGCTAGAAATGGAGAGAAAGGAGTCAGTGAAAATAAAAGTCAAAACAGAGAAAAGGAGACCAGGGAAAGGTTGGAAATTAGAAGGTAACCTGCAGAAATTCTCCTGTTTGTGGCAAAAGCTTGAAATGGCACCAATTTAATAACTATTGAACCAGAGAAAGAGGTGAGGAAGAGAATCTGAGTAGAATTAGAACAAAGATTGTTCCACATATCTCTCAAAAAAGAAATATTCTATGATTTGGCGGTTATGATGAGTGGTTTCCCCAGATAACTCTGCACAGTACTCAGATTTTCATGAAATATTATTGACTTGGTTGAAGGGATTAAGTCTGCAGATCACAGAATTTTAGCAAGTATAGTAAATTGTGTAAATTAGAGTAGGAAACTACAAAGGGACATTAATCAGATGAAGTCAGTGGGCAAAATTATAACAGATAGAGTTCAACAAAGCAAAGGTTGGGGTCAACTTCTTTCAATCTGCGAAAGACTAATTGCAATATTTTGCTAATAGTGAGAGATTAGGAACTGTAAACGAACAAAGGGGTTTAGGTGCCATTGTGTTCCTATCCCTAATAGCTGGCACACTGTGATGAACAATAATCAAAGCAGCTACAGATATGATGGAATTTATCACAAGTGCATTGCAATACAGAAATAAACAAGAAATAGTAAAGTTGTTCAAATCCTTGGTCAGACACATCTGGGGTCTGCACACAGATTCACTGAACAATACTTTGGTTTAAAGGAATAAATTTTGAAGTCACATTACACAGGTGACAGGTTGTCATTGGACTAGTAACCCACAGCTAATACTTTAAAAACATGGGATCGAATCCAGCCACGGCCTTATTGAATTCAATAAAAATCTGGAATTATAATGTTAGCTGAAAGGTGACCATGTAACCATTGTTGATTATTATTAATATCTAGTTCACTAAGGTCCTTATGGAAGGAAATTTGCCATTCTTACCTGGTCTGGCCCAAATATGACTCCAGGCTTAGAGCAAAGAGGCTGACTCTTAATTTCACATTACCAGGTCAAATGTAGGAAAGGAATCTTGCTACTGATTAGCAGATCCCCTCACCTCCTTCAGTCCCCTCGGCTAATGAATCAGTACCCCTACATGTTGAAAAGCACTGAGGGTGGCAATGGTACAGAATCTGCCCTGGGTGGGGGACTTCATTGTCAATCACCAAAAGTGGTTCAGTAGTGTCACTACTGCACTATTGACTGAGCTGGCTGAGTCTGAAAGGACAGGGTGCCAGACTGGACCTGTGACAGCTAGTGAGCAAACCAACAAGAAAGAAAAATCAGTTTGACCTCGTTCTCACCAATCTACCTGTCACAAATGTGTTTACCCACATCAGTATCAGTCGGAGGGACCATTGCTGATTGTGGAGATGAAATCCCATCTTCAAACCAAAGATACTGTCCATCATGGTGTGTGAAACTATCACCACATTAAGTGGGACAGACTTTGAACAGATCCAGCAGCTAGAAACTGGACATTCATGAACCACTGTGAGCCATCAGCAGCAGCAGAATTGTATTCTGCCACAACCTGTAACCTCACGGCATGTCATGTCGTCTACCATGACCATCAAACTAGGGTATCAACTCAGGTTCAATGAAGAGCACAAGACAACCTGTTTGGGGCAGCACCAAGCATCCCTAAAAAATGAGTTATTAGCTTGGTGAAGCTACAACACAGGGCTTCTTGCATGTCAAATCAGAATGCAGTAGACCTGACTGAATGATCCTGTAACCAACAGATCTGATCCATGAAGTCCTGCCACATTCACATGTGAATGGTGATGGACAATCGAACAAGAGGAGTGGAGGCTATCCTTGGTCTCAGTGATAGGAGAGCCCAGCATATCAATGCAAAACATGAGGCTGAAGCAATTGCATTCGTCATCAGACAGATGTACCAAGTAGATGATACAACTGTTACATCATCTGGGGTTGGGGGGGTGGGGTGCGGTGTGTTTGGAGGAGGAGGTTGGTGAGGGGTGGGTGGGAATAGTGGTGCAGTGGTAATGTCGCTGGACTAGTAACCCAGAGTTGCAGGAAATGCTCTTTGGATGTTGGTTCAAATCTGACCATAGCAGCTGCTTTAAATACAATGAATAAATGTAGAATGTGAATCTTGTCTCTGTGATGGTGACCATAACACTACCATAAAATGTCACAAAAACTCATCTGATCTACTCATCTCCTTTAGGGCAGGAAATCTGCTCTCCGTAACTCCAGACCTACAGCAATGTAGTTGATCTCCACTGCCCTCTGGGCAATTAGGGATTAACAACAAATGCTGACCTAGCCAGCAGCAGCCTCACCCCACAAATGAATAAAGGGGAAATAAACTGGCCCCTAAAAGGGCTGTTTTGGTGCAGTGGTATTGTCCTTACCTCTGGGTTGTAAATTCTGCGTACAAATCCCATCTGCCCCAGACATGTGTCATCACAGGTTGACTAAAAATGTTAAGAAGTTATTTCTATATTTTGATTTAGTGTTCACCCTGTAGTGATTGTAATGCAGTCAACCAGGTGGACCTCCTGGAATATGAACAAAAACAGAAGTTGCTGGAAAAGCTCAGCAAATCTGGCAGCATCTGTGAAGAAAAAAATCAGAGTTAACGTTTCGGGTCCGATGTCCCTTCCTCAGAAAAACAACTTTTGTTTTTGTTCCTGATTTACAGCACCTGCAGTTCTCATAGAATATGAGTTCCCTGGTCCAATCTGAGAGCCCTGGCTGACAGATATAAACAAGAGTGTAAGAGGTTCTGAGATAACACAGTGTAGAGCTGGATGAACACAGCAGGCCAAGCAGCATCAGAGGAACAGGAAAGCCGACGTTTCGGGTCTCGACCCGAAACGTCAGCTTTCCTGCTCCTCTAATGCTGCTTGGCCTGCTGTGTTCATCCAGCTATACACCGTGTTATCTCAGATTCTCCAGCATCAGCAGTTCCTACTGTCTCTGTTAGAGGTTCTGTTCACTCTGAGAGCTGGCTCTGAAGGAGCTGGACCAGTGCCAAGTAAATAATGGGTGACTTAGTGATGGAATACCAACCTCTGTGGAGTAATTTCACTCCCCTTTTCAATTTTTTGTTGTTACACTGCTCAGGAGGGCAATACTTGTAATTGGCTGAGTGGTTAATATGTTAGTTGGCTTCAAAAATTTTTAAAAATGGTTTTTCAAGAGATTTTGTAGTGTAGTGTCTCTTCCTCTGAGTCAGGAGATCTAGGCTTCAAGTCTCTCCTGCTCTAGAGGTGTGTGGTAACATCTCTGAGTGGATTGATTAGGAAAAATGGTTTTCATTGGCTGGGTGCATTATCTCCACATGAAAATATTTTGATTTGGCCTCCTTTTGTTTATTTTTAATTAGTGTCACGCTGCCTCTCGTGGGCGATGTTTGTTATTTGACATTGAGTTGGTTTATTAATTGGATTTATGTTTTACAAAAAGAACTGGTTTCCACGTGGGAAGGGGAGTTGATGTGTAGAAGATGACAGCGGTCTGCACTTACGCTGGACTGGACTGGACTGGACTGATGTGGAAGATCGATAGCTCTTGCTTCCTCCTTTACAAGCTGTATTTTTACAAGATTAATAAACAGTTGTAAAGTTTCATTTCTGTTTAAAGCTTTGTTTAGTGTAAGGAATATGAAGTTCCACTTTATACTAATCTTCTGTTTAACTGTCATTTGTGGCCAGGCGTCCTAATTTTCAACCTATGTGTTAGTAGCGTGTGATAAGGGAATATCAGTGATCTTGGGTGATTTTTAATCTGCAAGTAGATTGGTCAAATCAAATTAGCCACAATGCCACAGAGGAGGAATTCCTGCAATATATAACAGGGTGATTTTCCTGACCAGTATGTGGAGGAACCAACTCGAGAGCAGACCATCTTAGATTAGGTACTGTGTGATGAGAAGGGAATCATTGCCAATCTGTCTGCGCGAGACCCCTTGGGGAAGAGCGAACATAACATGATAGAATTTTTTATCAAGATGGAGAGTGTTGATTCGGAGACTAGGGTGCAGAACCTTAATAAAGGACACTAATAGGATATGAGGTGTGAGTTGGCCTTGATAGATTGGGGAGAGTGGCTTAAAGGGTTGACAGTGGATAGACAGTGGCAAACATTGAAGGAACACATGGGGGAACTGCAACAACTTTTGATTCCTCTCTGGCAGAAAAGCAAAATGGGTAAGAGGGCCAATCCATGGCTTACCCAAAGGAAATTAAAGATAGTCTCCAATCCAACGAAGAAGCATACAGACTGGCCAAGAAAAATAATAAATCTGAGGATTGGGAGCAGTTTAGAATTCAGCAAGGAGGACCAAAGGTTTGATTAAGAAGGGGAAAATATGGTACGAAAGTAAGCTTGCAGGGAACATAAAGACGGACACCAAGAGTTTCTCTCGGTACGTGAAGAGAAAGTGAATGGTGAAAACAAATGTAGGTCCCCTACAGACAGAAACGGGGTAATGTATAATCGGGGACAAAGAAATGGCTGAGGAACTGAATACATACTTTGGTTCTGTCTTCACAAAAGAGGACACAAATCAGATACCAGAATTGTTGGAAGATGCAAGGTTTAGTCAGAGGGAAGAACTAAGGGAGATCAATATTAGTAGAGAAATGGTGCTGGGAAAATTGTTGTAATTGAAGACCAATAAATCCCCAGGGCCTGATAACCTACATCCCAGAGTACTTAAGGAAGTAGCTGTAGAAATATTGGATGCATTGGTGTCATCTCCCAGGATTCTATAGACTCTGGAACAGTCCCTGCAGATTGGAGGGTGGCTAATGTGACTCTAATATTCAAAAAGGGAGGTAGAGAGAAAACAGAGAATTATAGACCGGTGAGCCTATCCTCAGTAATGAGGCAAATTCTCAAATCCATCGTCAAGGATTTTATAGCAGAGCATTTAGAAAGCAGTGGATCAAACAGAGTCAGCAAGAATTTATGAAAGGAAAATCACGCTTGACAAATCTGTTGGAATTCTATGAAGATGTAACTAATAGAGTTGACAAGGGTGAGGCAGTCAATATAGTATATTTGGACTTTCAAAAAGTGTGTGACAAAGTCCCACAGAAAAGATTAATGTGCAAGATTAAAGCACATGGGATTGAGGGAAGTGTATTCAGATGGATGGAAAACAGGTTAGCAGAGAGGAAACAAAGAGTAGGAATTAATGATAACAAGGTGTAGAGCTGGGATAAACACAGCAGGCCAAGCAGCATCAGCAGTGCCTACGATCTCAGTAGGAATTAGTGGGTCCTTTTCAAATTGGCAGGCAGTAACTAGTGGGGTGCCCCAGGGATCGGTGCAGGGACCCCAGCTACTCACAATATATATTAATGATTGGATGAGGGAACAAAATGTAACATCTCTGAGTTTGCAGATGATACCATGTTAGATGGGAGGGTGAACTATGACGAGGATACAGAAATCCTTCAGCATGATCGCGACAGGTTGGGTGAGTGAGCAAATCAATGGCAGATGCAAGATAATGTGGATAACTGTGAGGTTATTCACTTCAGAAGCAAAAACAAGAAGGCAGATTAGGATAAGGATAGGTACATACAGCAGGGTAAGGTTTATAATTGGGGGAAGGGTAATTACAACTCTGTTAGGCCGGAACTGAGGAACATAAATTGGGAACAGATGCTGTCAAGGAAGAGCACTACAGAAATGTGGAGATTGTTGAAGGAATGCATACTGCGTGTGCTCGATATGTTTTTCCCTAGCAGGCAGGGAAGATGCGGTCGAGTGAGGGAACCATGGTTCTCGAGAGAGGCCGAACGACTAGTTAAGAGGAAGAAGGATGCTCATATAAGGTTTAGGAAACAAGGAACGGAAAAGGCTCTAGAGGGATACGAGTTAGCCAGGAAGGAGCTGATGAAAGGGCTTAGGAGAGCTATAAGGGGGCATGAGTAAACCTTGGCACATAGGATCAAGGAAAACTCCAAGGCTTTTTACACGTACGTGAGGAATAAGAGAATGACCAGAGAAAGGGTAGGGCCGATCAAGGATTGTAAAGGGAATTTGTGCACAGAGCCTAAAGAGATAGGAGAGGTCCTAAATGAATACTTTTCTTCGGTATTCACAACTGAGAGGGACCTAGTTGTAGAGAAGGATGTTGTGAAACAGGCTGGTAGGCTAGAGGAGGTTGATGTTACTAAAGAAGATGTGCTAGGAACTCTGAGGAAGTTGAAGATAGATAAGTCCCCCAGGCCTGATGGGATTTATCCAAGGATTCTATGGGAAGCGAGGGACAAGATTGCAGGGCCTTTGGCGATGATCTTTTCGTCCTCACTGTCCACTGGTATAGTGCCGGAAGATTGGAAAGAGGCAAACTTCGTTCCCTTGTTCAAAAAAGGGAACGGAGATAACTCCGGAAATTACAGGCCAGTTAGTCTTACGTCAGCGGTGGGCAAATTTTTGGAAAGGGCTCTGAGAGATAGGATTTATGATCACTTGGAAAGGCACAGTTTGATTCGTGATAGTCAGCATGGATTTGTGAGGGGTCGATCATGCCTCACAAACCTTATTGAATTCTTTGAAGAGGTGACCAAACACATGGATGAAGGTAGAGCAGTGGATGCGGTATACATGGATTTAAGTAAGGCATTAGATAAGGTTCCCCGTTGTAGGCTCATGCAGAAGGTAAAGAGGCATGGGATAGGTGGAAATATGACAGATTGGATTCAGAATTGGCTGACCCTTAGAAGACAAAGGGTGGTAGTGGACGGAAAATATTCAACATGGTGCTCAGTTACGAGTGGTGTACTACAAGGATCTGTTCTGGGTCCTCTTCTATTTGTGATTTTTGTAAATGATTTGGATGAAGGAATGGAAGGGTGGATTAGCAAGTCCGTGGACGGTACCAAGGTGGGTTGCGTTGTAGACAGTGCAGAGGGCTTTTCTAGGCTACAAAGGGACATTGATAGAATGCAGAGCTGGGCTGAGAAGTGGCAGATGGAGTTTGACCCTGAAAAGTGTGAGGTGATTCATTTTGGAAGGACAAATTTGAAAGCAGAATACAGGGTTAACGGAAAGATTTTGGCAGTGTGGAGGAGCAGAGGGATCTTGGGGTTCATGTTCACAGTTCCCTGGAGGCTGCCACCCAGGTGGATAGAGTTGTTAAGAAGGCGTATGGTGTGTTAGCTTTCATTAATAGAGGGATTGAGTTCAAGAGCCGTGAAGTTATACTCCAGCTATACAAAACCCTGGTTCAGCCACATCTGGAGTATTGTGTCCACTTCTGGTCACCTCATTACAGAAAAGATGTGGAAGCGTTGGAAAACGTGCAGAGGAGATTTACCAGGATGTTGCCTGGAATGGAGGGAAGGTCTTACGAGGAAAGGTTGAGAGGGCTAGGGCATTTCTCTTTAGCACGACGAAGGATGAGAGGTGACTTGATAGAGGTGTACTAAATGATCAGAGGTATAGATAGAGTAGACAGCCAGAGACTTTTTCCTAGGGTGGAGGTAGCTTTTACGAGGGGGCATAGTTTTAATGTAAAAGGGGGTAGATGTAGGGGAGACGTCAGAGGTAGGTTCTTTACTCAGAGAATGGTAGGGGTGTGGAATGTGGAGAGTGTGGAATGTGGAATGTGGCCGGAGAGTGTAGTGGAGTCGGCCTCATTAGGGGCATTTAAGCGGCTATTAGATAGGCATATGGATGATAGTATAAGGTAAGGGTGGAGGTTAGACAGACCTTAGGTTTCGGGTAAAAATTCGGCACAACATTGTGGGCTGAAGGGCCTGTACTGTGCTGTACTGTTCTATGTTCTATGTTCTATAACTACCTGAATGTCTGTAAATTGGGAAAGGGGAGTGGTGTGCAGATGGACATGGGTGTCCTTATGCACCAGTCGCTGAAGGTAAGCATGTAGGTGCAGCAGGTAGTAAAGAGGCAAATGGTATGTTAGCCTTCATTGCGAGAAGTTTTGAGTGCAGGAGCAGGGATGTGTTGTTGCAGTTATACAGAGCCATGGTGAGACCACACCTGGAATATTGTGTGCAGTTTTGGTCTCCTTTTCTGAGGAAGGAAGCTCTTGCTCTCAAGGGAGTGCAGCAAAGGTTTACTGGGCTGATGCTGGGGATGGTGGGTCAGATGTATGAGGAGAGATTGATTCAGTTGGGATTGTTTTCGCTAGAGTTTAGATAAATGAGGGGGGATCTCATAGAGACATATAAAATTCTAACCGGACTGGACAGGGTAGATGTAGGGAGGATATTCCTGATGGTGGGTATGTCCAGAACCAGGGGTTAGAGTATGAGGATTCGGGGTAGACAATTTAGGACGGAAATGATGAGTCATTTCTTCACCCAAAGAGTGGTGAGCCTGTGGAATTCATTACCACAGGAAGTAGTTGATGCCAAAACATTGAATGTATTCAAGAGGCGACTAGAATCAGCACTTGGGGCGAATGGGATCAAAGTTTGTGGAGAGAAAGCAGGATCAGGCTACTGAGTTGAACAATCAACCATGATAGTGATGAATGGTGGAGCAAGCTCAAAGGGCTGAATGGCCTCCTCCTGCTCCTATCTTCTATGTTTCTCTGAAAGCTAGTTTCTTTTGTTGTTCAGAGTAGTGTCCCTACCTCTGATCCAGATGGTCTTGGGTTTAAATCCCACATGTTCCAGAGGAGTTGTAGCACATCTGCACAAAAGCTATAATTTTAAAAACCTAATAAAATTAACTGGTTTTGTGTTACTTATCTTCTCCGCAGTTTCACAAAGCACTGAACAGTTTATGCTGGCAGAAAACATGGTTGAAACATCTGCTCTAGACAGTGACATCCTTTCAGCTATGGAGACAATAGAGACTCAACAATACAGTTTTCTTCAAAACAAAGTTCAACGATTAGGTCTCAGTGCACTGTCATTTGAAGAACAAAAACTGCTTCAGTCATTAGACCGTCTTGATAAAAGATTGCAGTGTGAGTAAATTAATCCATTAACTCTTGAGTTAAAATTTTCACACTAACACATATACAGTTCTAACCGAATTAAAATGTTATGAGTTAAGGTTCCCAAAATTGTTTGAACTTTGATTAGATATTTTTGTTAAATATTCTTTGAATGGTTTTTCCCAATATCATGGATGCATACTGTTGTCTAAAGCTTGGGAAACCTGGTGTAATGTGAGCTGGAGCTTTTTTCTGCATGTCTTTTTTCTGCATACCTTCCCAGTTCTCTCAGCTTGGGTACTACTTTTCCTGCCAGAATGGAGATTTTTAGAAAGGTCCCCTGTTAATTCCATCAGGAGATTGCATTATTGAAAGTGACTGGCATTGGTTTCACGCACAATTTGTATGTAAATATCCTGGGTGTGATATTTTGGCACAAAAATCTTCAACTTGTTTTTTGTAACTATCAGCCGCTCACTGCACTTAAGTGGAAAAAGTCATCCTGCTTTGATTGGGAGACAGCACAATCATTTTGGTGACAGGTTATTTTTACTGTAGTTTGTAGAGACTGTTTTTAAATATATTCTATTGACTGACTTTACTGTAAAAGTCCTGTTATAAGTCTTGCTGCCTTGAAATCATTGGCTATCACAGTGATGTCAATCGTTATTAAAATAAATAGTTATAGACACCATAGCAATTAGCTGCTCTTTAACATACAATTAAATTTAATGAAACAGTGTCTTTCAGCCCTTTGAATTTAAAATCTTCATCATCCAATCCGTCCACAACCTCACTTCACTACATCTTCAAATTCATCAAACTGGAGGATCCCTTCTGCATTCTAGACCTACAACTCTGTGTTCTCTTCTTTTCCCACACTATTCAACATATCCCCATAAACTACTTCAACCTCTGTAATTCTTTCCCTAAAATTATCCACATTCAATTGCCTTTATTAACTTAAATCTCAAAACACATCTTGTCAACTAAGCTTTCAGTGATCAGATCCAAATCCTTGCACAATGGCTCAGCATTTAATTTATCCATATTTGCTTCCAGTTACTTACAGCAGTGATAGTCTGCAGATGTGATCACAGAATCATAGAACTGTTACAACACAGATGGAGGCCATACAACTTGTCATGCCTAGATTTACAAACAGGCAGCTATTTAGTGCCATTTTCCTGCCTTATCCCCACAACTTTGCACATTGTTCCTTTTTTGAAAAAAACTGCATAATTATCTTTTGAATGCCTCTGTTCACAGGCAAATTAGTCAATAATCTCTGTTCTGCTGAGAAATAGGGGCGCCACTATATGTAGTTGTGGGGTCATCAGCATGTTCAGGTGGCTAGTGTGTAATGTAGAATGACACCCACAGTATGATTCAGCTCCCATTAAAGGCTGTGCTAGTTCATGAAAGTCTGCCTCATTGCCTTGCCCCAAGCTACATCTAACCAATAATTTCTATAATGGAGAAAAACCTATGTAAATATAGATAGATATCTGTAGTCCTTTATGAAGTATGAGAAATTACTGTATTTGGCCCATTCATTCAGCAATGAATTTAGAGTTAACCTTAAACTTAAATTACCAAATTGACTAGGATTTTCTCTTGAGGCTCTTAATTTGGAAATTACTTGGGTTATCTGAAAAGAAAGAATGAATTGCTTACACTGCAGTGAGTTTTACATTAATTTTATCCACATTCATCAAGCCTACTTTGATTAGGGACCAATACTAGAATAGGAAGAACATAACGTTTACCCAGAATGTCTGTTATCTGTCAGGAATTGATTTGGTAATGGTGAAACTACAAGGAATACCAATTTTAAAAATGTTATTTTCAATGAATCATGCAACAAACAATACAAGTTACTAACAGAGCAGCTGAAATATTTGTTTATTTTGACCTTCCTTCTATAAAGGCAGTGACATTTGCTGGGATTGTCACCTGAAGTTGTATGTTACCAAGATTCTCATCAATGAAATTTATTTAAGCCTTTCTAATCCCGTCCTCTCTTAATGTACATTTTTGAACATCCACCCAAAGTGGGAGCCTTAACCAATTTGACCCACATTGCCAACCCAAATGCAGTAAAGGTTACTAATTTTACAGAACTTTCGTGTTAGAACAGAGAACACAGAACAGTACAGCACAGTACAGGCCCTTCGGCCCACAATGTTGTGCCGAACTTTTACCCTAATCCTAAAGTCTATCTAACCTCCACCCCTACCTTATACTATCATCCATATGCCTATCTAATAGCTGCTTAAATGCCCCTAATGAGGCCGACTCCGCTACCCTCTCTGGCAATGCATTCCACACCCCTACCACTCTCTGAGTAAAGAACCTACCTCTGACGTCTCCCCTATATTTACCTCCACTCACTTTAAAATTATGCCCCCTCATAATAGCTACCTCCACCCTAGGAAAAAGTCTCTGGCTGTCTAATCTATCTATACCACTGATCATCTTGTACACCTCTATCAAGTCACCTCTCATCCTTCGTCGTTCTAAAGAGAAATGCCCTAGCTCTCTCAACCTTTCCTCGTAAGACCTTCCCTCCATTCCAGGCAACATTCTGGTAAATCTCCTCTGCACCTTTTCCCACGCTTCCACATCTTTCCTGTGATGAGGTGACCAGAACTGGACACAATACTCCAGATGCGGCCGAACCAGGCTTTTGCATAGCTGGAGCATAACTTCACGGCTCTTGAACTCAATCCCTCTATTAATGAAAGCTAACACATCATACGCCTTCTTAACAACTCCACCCACCTGGGTGGCAGCTTTCAGGGAACTGTGGGCATGAACCCCAAGATCCCTCTGCTCCTCCACACTGCCAAGAATCTTTCCGTTAACCCTGTATTCTGCTTTCAAATTGGTCCTTCCAAAATGAATCACCTCACACTTTTCAGGGTTAAGCTCCATCTGCAACTTCTCAGCCCAGCTCTGCATCCTATCAATGTCCCTTTGTAACCTAGAACAGCCCTCCGCACTGTCCACAAGGCAACCCACCTTGGTATCATCCACGAACTTGCTAATCCACCCTTCCACTCCTTCACCCAAATCATTTACAAACATCACAAATAGAAGAGGACCCAGAACAGATCCTTGTGATACACCACTCGTAACTGAGCACCATGTTGAATATTTTCTGTCCACTACCACCCTTTGTCTTCTAAGGGTCAGCCAATTCTGAATCCAATCTGCCACATTTCCCCCTATCCCATGCCTCCTTACTTTCTGCATGAGCCTACCATGGGGAACCTTATCTAATGCCTTACTTAAATCCATGTATACCGCATCCACTGCTCTACCTTCATCCATGTGTTTGGTCACCTCTTCAAAGAATTCAGTAAGGTTTGTGAGGCATGATCGACCCCTCACAAATCCATGCTGACTATCACGAATCAAACTGTGCCTTTCCAAGTGATCATAAATCCTATCTCTCAGAGCCCTTTCCAATAATTTGCCCACCACTGACGTAAGACTAACTGACCTGTAATTTCCAAGGTTATCCCTGTTCCCTTTTTTGAACAAGGGAATGACGTTTGCCTCTCTCCAATCTTCTGGCACCATACCCGTGGACAGTGAGGACGAAAAGATCATCGCCAAAGGCCCTGCGATCTGGTCCCTTACTTCCCATAGAATCTTTGGATAAATCCCATCAGGCCCAGGTGACTTATCTATCTTCAACTTCCTCAAAATTTCTAGTACATCTTCCTTACTAACATCGACCTCCTCTAGCCTACCAGCCTGTTTCACACTGTCCTCCTCTACAACTTGGTCCCTCTCAGTTTTGAATACTGAAGTAAAGTATTCATTAAGGACCTCTCCTATCTCTTTAGGCTCCATGCACAAGTTCCCTTTACAATCCCTGATCGGCCCTATCCTTTCTCTGGTCATTCCCTTATTCCTCACATATGTGTTAAAAGCCTTGGAGTTTTCCTTGATCCTATCTGCCAAGGTTTTCTCATGACCCCTTATAGCTCTCCTAAGCCCTTTCTTCAGCTCCTTCCTGGATAACTCGTATCCCTCTAGAGGCTTTTCCGTTCCTTTTTTCCTAAACCTTACATAAGCATCCTTCTTCCTCTTGACCAGTTGTTCGACCTCTCTTGAGAACCATGGCTCCCTCACTTGACCAGGTCTTCCCTGCCTGCTAGGGACAAACATATCGAGCACACACAGTATACATTCCTTAAACAATCTCCACATTTCTGTCGTCCTCTTCCCTGACAGCATCTGTTCCCATTTTATGTTACCCAGTTCTTGCCTAACAGAATTGTAACTACCCTTCCCTCAATTATAAACTTACCCTGCTGTATGTACCTATCCTTTTCCATGATTATTGTAAAAGTAACAGAGTTATGATCGCTACCGCCAAAATGTTCTCCCACCAATAGGTCGAACACATGGCCCGGTTCATTGCCAAGCACCAAATCCAAAGTGGCCTCTCCTTGTGTTGGTCTACCTCCATACTGTGTCAGGAATCCTTCCTGAACGCACTGGACAAAATCCACTCCATCTAAACTATTACAACTAAAATGTTTCCAATCAATATTTGGAAAGTTGAAGTCACCCATGACCAGAAACCTGTGACTTCTGCACCTTTCCAATATCTGCATCCCAATCCACTCCTCCACTTGTCTGCAACTATTAGGGGCTCTGTAAAAAAACCCCAACAAAGTGACTGCTCCTTTCTTGTTCCGGACCTCAAACCAAACTGACTCTGTAGATATATCATTCTGAACTGCCTTTCAGTAGCTGTTATACTAGCCCTGACTAGCAATGCCATTCTCCTGCCTCTTTTTCCACCCTCCCTACTTCTTTTAAAGCATGTAAATCCAAGAAATTCCAACAACCATTCCTGTCCCTGAGTTACCCAAGTTTCTGTAATGGCCACAACATCATAGTTCCAAGTACTGACCCATGCTTTAAGTTCACCCGCCTTATTTCTGATACTTCTAGCATTGAAGTATACACACCTCAAACCATCTCTGTGTCCACAAGTACGCTCCATTGACGGCATTTCTTTATTAACAACCTCACTCCCTGTTGTGTCTGTTGGAAGGCTTAATACCTCATCCTCTGAATTACAAATCCAGTTACCCAAGACCTGCCAATCTAGTTTAAACCATCCTGTATAGCTCGAGCAAACCTCCCTTCTGGTTCAGGTGCAACCCGTCCTTACTGTACAGGTCGCACCGTCCCCAGAATGTGCTGAATTATCCACATAATGGAAGCCCTCCCTCCTATACCAGCCCTGTAGCCACGTGTTTAGCTGCACTCGCTCCCTATTTCTTACCTTGTTATCACGTGGCACTGGTAGAAATCCAGAGATAACTACTCTGTTTGTCCTGGACCTCAGTTTCCAACCTAACTCCCTGTACACGTTTTTCACATTCTCAGTCCTTTTTCTACCTATGTCATTGCTACCGATGTGTACCATGACTGCTGGTTGCTCACCCTCCCCCTTAAGGATCTTGAAGACACAATCTGAGACATCATGGACCCTGGCACCCGGGAGGCAACATACCATCCTTTCATCTCGTTCGTGTCCGCAGAACCGCCTGTCTGTGCCTCTTACTATTGAATCCCCCACTACAATTGCTCTCCTATTCTCCCCACTTCCCTTCTGTGCCACAGGGCCAGGCTCAGTGCCAGAGACCTGTCTGCTATGGTCTTCCCCTGGTAGGTCATCCCCCCACAACAGTATCCATAACGGTATACTTATTATTGAGGGGAACGGCCACAGGGGATCCTTGTACTGTCTGCCTGTTCCCTTTCCCCTTCCTGACAGTCACCCAGCTACCTTTTTCCTGTACCTTGGATGTGACCACCTCCCTATAACTCCTCTCTATCACCCCCTCAGCCTCCCGAATATCCAGAGTTCATCCAGCTCCAGCTCCAATTCCCTAACACGGTTTTTGAGGAGCTGGAGTTGGGTGCACTTCTCGCAGGTGAAGTCAGAGGGAACACCAGCAGTGACCCTTACCTCCCACATCCTGCAAGAGGAGCATGCAACTGCCCTAGCTTCCATTCCCTCTACTCTAGATTTCCAGAAGAATAAAAGAAGCCTTACCTTACCGATCCTCCACACAGTGTATTTTTTTTGGTTAGAGGAGGAGGATGGGTGGGAGACACTATGCGTGTAGTGTTTCGGGTTTAGCCAATGCCCGAGTATATAAGTTCCTTCCTGGCTCGCTTTCTCTCCACACACCCACTGCTGAAAACAAGAAGGCCGATGCTGCACGAGGTAAGTTTTTATACAGGGAACAAAAACAACCTTACCTTCCCGTCGTCACTCCGGCTCGCGCTGCTGCCTCTGAAAACAAGAAGCTTTGTCTGAGACTATCCCAACTATCCAAACATTCAACATGTGGAACACCCTGATGTATAAGGATGCTACTGAGTAATGTGGTGCATGTATTCACTGTGCTACCGGGAGGTCCATGTATTCAATTTCTGAATTGATCCTCCAGGTCTTTGTGGAGAAATTGGGCTGTGGCAGTAGGGGGAGAGGGTGGGTTGGGGTGGAATCATAGACATAAATTATGGCAATCAGGTAACCACACATGATAATTCATGCTCATTATAATCTCAGAATATTAGTTTAGCCTACTTTGATGCTTGCTTACTTACAGAAAATCCATGCTGAAATATTTTTTTAAAGGTTAAAATTGCCTTTCTTCTCCAACATAATTTAGATATCAAAGAAATAGTCCAGACAAATCCATCTGATGGCTTATTACAGATTCCATCTCCTTTTGTGAGTAAAGTGTTTCTCTCTTGCTCTGTGTCATTTCTTCAAACTGTTTTCATGGGCGAATTTTCCAGGGGCTATTATTGTATCTCGTTCTATGAAATGTCACCGCCACATGTATCTCGGTCTAATTAGCTGTACTAGATGTTTTCTTTGCATTTTATCTAGTAATTGAACCAAATAATAATGTGGCTGGACCAATTTTTAATGGTAGTAACAATGAGCTGGACAGCAGAGCAACAATACCTTAGTTTTCCTGGAGCTATCTTTATTTTTAGGTGCAACATCTTCTTTACTTATCTGCTTTTTAACCTTGTATTTTAATCTCATAATTATATCAATTCTGTCAGCATATAAAATAAAACAAAGCTAGATGATGAGCTTCTGGTCATTTTTTTTTACTCTGTTTCTAGTCCTAGATTTTCCAACTAGCAGAAATAATTTCTCCCAATCTATTACCCCAAATATAATATTAAAACTCATTACCATCCAGCACTTTGGTCATGTATGTACAATGATAAATGTGAGGTATTGTATTTTGGTAGGACAAACAAGAGTAGAGCTTATACAGTTAATGGTGGGGCCTTGGGTAGTGTTGTAGAATAGAAGGACCTAGGGGTGCAGGTACATAATTCTTTGAAGTTTGTGTCACATATAGACAGGGTAGTTAAAAAGATGTTTAGCATACTTACTTTCATTGCTCAGACCTTTGAGTATCGGAGTTGGGAAGTCATGTTGAGGTTGTATAGGACAGTGGTGAGGACACTTCTGGAATACTGTATCTAGTTCTGGTCACCCAGTTATAGGAAGAATATTATTAAGCTGGAGAGGGTTCAGAAGAGATATACCAGGATGTTGCTGGGTATGGATTGTTTGAGTTGTAAAAGAAAGCTGGACAGGCTGAGACTTTCTTTGCTGGAGCATAGGATGTTGAGAGAAGTTTATAAACTAACGAAAGGTATGGATAGCATCAGTGGTAGTTGGCTTTTCCCTAGGGTGTGGGATTTCAAGACTAGGGGGCACATTTTTAAGGTGAGAGGAGAGAGATTAAAAAAGAATGAGGGGCAAATTTTTTACACAAGAGTGTGGTTTGTGTATGGACTGAACAAGTGTGGGTACAATTACAACGTTTAAAAGACATTTTGGATAAGTGCCTGAATAGGAAAGGTTTGGAGGGATATGGGCCAGGAACAGACAGGTGGGACTAGTTTTGTTTGATATTATGTTCAGCATGGACTGGTTGGACTGAAAGTTCTCTTTCCATGCTGTATGACTCAATGACTACATGGTACAGTAAATGTATTAATTAGACAATATCCTTGCCTAATTTTTTTTTAGGTCATATCAAATGGTGCTTCCAGCTCAAGTACCAGACCAGGACAAGCCCTTTGTGACACACAGAAAGATCGTAGCTTCGCTCCTGATAATTATGGAAAATTTGAAAGAAAATACTGAAGAAACAAGACCAGCTGATGACCATGAAATCCTACGTGAAGCTTATTGTGTAGTATGAACTTTATTCTGAGGTGAAACTTTGAAACTTTTTGTTTAAGTTTACAATGCTTTTTAGCACAAACCAATTTCTCTTTTTAAAAGTTATTACCTCAATTACCCAAAGGTAGTAAAGTTAATTTTGCTAACTTTTAACTACCATAAGAACATAAAAACTAAGAGCAGGAGCAGGCAATGCCGCATCATTTAATGCAATTGTGGCTGATCCCATCTTAGCCTCAACTCCTATCCGCTCTTGATAACCGTTCAACTCATTATTAATTATAAAAACTAGGACCATCTACTACCATATTTCTCTGTATCCCCATTGGATATATCAGCTAAAAAGTGCCTGATAAACCTGTCTGATTAGTAAGACAGTAAAATATTTCCTTAAATGTAGTTCTTTTTGTGTTTGTTTGTTCCTTGGGTTAGGCAGGGGACAGGAAATAATTTTGTCATGTGACTTAGGGATAATGCAGACTTTTTTTCCTGCACAAGTATAATGATTAGTTTGAATACAGTATCATCAATGAAGAACTGATAGATATAGTGTAGCTATTCCAAAGAAACAACAAGGAGTGAGGATCTTGCAAACAGTTTCCAGCTTGCAGATTTGTTACATTCTCACATTTGTTTCCTTGATTTATTGAATTAGTAACTAGTAGTCACAGTCATAACCTTGAGAAAATAAGAACAAAATCATATAGAGCTCTAGTGTTCTGGATACAGAATTATGTACGACATTGCATTTTAAGTTTGATCCAAGCAAGGCAATTTGTCCATTTGATCAATTATCTTATTCATTCCACTAAGAAACTTAATACATATACACCCACTTCTGGCACCCTCTCACTGATCAACAATAAAGCCTTATTGTTCTGACATTAGCATCAAAATATACAGTGGACTATAATTCACTATGCAGGTGACATCAGCATTTTGTTAGACTTGTTACTGTATGTTTAGGTTTTTAAATTTTTCACAGGGCAAGTGGCTGAAAGTGCAATCTGGCAACATCACAAAGAGAAACCCTGAGGGAAGAGAGTGATCGGGCTGCTACTCAACCAATCAGATCGGAGGATTGTGAGAGTAACAGCAAAAGAGCAAAAAAAGCAAAATAAATTATATGTGATGAATTCAATGTTAAATCAAGTACGTAAAGATAAGGAAAAAAATTGGTTTGATAGAGCAAAGAAACAGAAAAGTTTGAAAATGTTTTTTAAAAAAGACAATTCATTATTTTTACAACTCCAGCAATGAAAATCTGAAGAAATGAGGCTCCACACTTATGATAGTTAAACCCCAGCATCAAACAGATTAAATGGAAATAATTAACATTTAAAAACATCTTAACCATATACTTAGACTGAACTGGACAAGATCTAACTTTCTGTGGGTGTGTTTAGTTTGAGTTATCATGGATATATTTCAGCCTCACACTATTCTATGCTTTTCAATGGTGAAGCAGAGAACAAGCTACTATTTATGTAAAGCTAAAGGCTTTGCAGATAACAACTTCTGGATATTTGAATTTAACACCACATTTGTACCTTGCACGAAATTGCTGTACCATTTATGGATGAATAACATTGAGAGTTATTGCCTTCATGGTTATTTTACTAACTGGTGTGACCAGAGGTTTTGGATTTTGCAAGTAATATTTTTCCAGTAATTTTGCCTCTACCTTTTGCTTTCTTCAGTAGATGCTATAAATGCTTGCTGCATTGAAGTTCAGTGAGCACAAGGTGCCTTCCTGTATCTCATCAATGTGATCTATTCTTAGTTACAGACCTTGAAAGGGAGTTAGTGTTGACACGTGAGCATTGTGGGACCATCAACTGAACCTTTGTTTGTTCTTATCTGACATCCAAACATGGATATTTCCAGTACAAATTACTGAATAGCAATCAGGATGTGAAACTGGAGATGCCAGTCCAGTCAAGAACATGAAAGCCAATTGAAACATAATTGTATAATGCAGAGATACCGTTTTCACAAGGGGATTTGTTTACATTGTGGTTGTAGGATATTATTCAATATTTTCTAATTAGTTGGGATGCCAAAAGCATCTGTTTGAAACACTTTATAATGCTCATTGTTCTTTTGGAAAAGAAATAATTGTTAACAATCATAGTTTTGAGAGACAACAATCTCTCCTAATAGATTTTGATATTTTTCTTCTTGCAATTAATATACAATAAGGAATGACTGTTGACATCAACATCTGGGTGAATCCTAAATATTAGCCTGCAAAGAAGTGCAATATTTTTAGCTTCAATTTTGATTTAAAAAGCACAAAGAGGTTGAATAACATAACTGCAGATTCTTTTCTCTGTCTTTGTCTTAACACGTGTCTTTTTGTGTTGTCTGTCTTTCTGTCTATCTCTGTCTCTCTCACGTTCTTTCTCTTTCTCTCTCTCCCTCTCTCACATTTTCTTTCTCTCTTTCTCTCTCTTTGTCTTTCTGTCAGAACAAAACTATTAAGAACTGACTTTCTTCATTTGCAATCTCAATGCCTGTTCAGAATGGTAAAACTGAGATAAATTCAAATATCTGGTTTTCTCCTGTGATCAGAAATACTCCAAAATCTTTGAACCATAAACCTAGCAACAACAAAGGAATAATTACCTTGACATATTAAAAACTAATTCAAATGTTTTTGGCTGATGGAATGGTGTACCAGAGAGTAACAGTCTCTGAAAAATCTTTGTTGAAACAGGTTTATGTTCCTAATGTGTGCATTCATGAATATAGCTTGATTTTTATAATCACACACTTAAGTTAAATATATCCTTCAATATGCTTTGATAAAAAGACTTCTATTTTATTAATGATGTAACCATTGTAATTGAATATTGTGGTACAAACAAAAAAAATCAAATTTACGTATATGTGCATATTGAAACATGTAAGCTTGGATTTATTTTGTTACAATATTGTAGTAAGGATCAAAATATTGATCCTGCTTACCAGGTTTTGAATGATCAAATTTGTGTTATGATTGTACCTTTATTTCTAGTGTATTTAAGTTTGTAATGTGTGTGCTTTATTTGCTAAATTATACAAGCTGTTTTCAATATTAGTTGATGCCTGATTGCTGTTTCATTTTTGATATTTCATCTAATTTTAAATGTATTTTCCTTAATATTGTAATTTTTATCAAATTGTTTAATTCCTTCTTGTAACTACAACCTAACAATCCATTAACTCATCTCCTGTGTCGTAGATGAGAGAGGTACAGAGAAGAAAATCAGGTCCCAAGTGAGTTGTTTGTTGAACTATAATTTTAGGGATAATGTTAGTATGACAGTTTCTTGAATCTCTGTTTTGGAAGAGTCCACTTACTTTAATATTGAGTCAAGACTTCCGGTCTCTGGTGGGAATTGCCAAGGACACTTGAACTTCTGTTAGACGGTTCTCCTGTTGCCCAAGACCCTGCAAAAAAGGCACTAACTATGAGTTATAGATGCAAACTTCAGACAGTTGCAACTTCCTTAAATGAATAGATATCCAAAAAATGCTGGACAGAAAAATCGTCATATAACTCTTGGGTAACTATACAGTTGACCACCCAATTCCCCAGCCTGGTCCCTGACTGACTAGCTTGTAAACCCCACCCCTTCCTGACTCAAATCTTGCTAGTCTATGTGCTTACCCATTTACCCCAGCTATCCTAGCTAATTACACACCTACACATTCACCCACTCACTCACAAATTCACTCATACGATCTCACTATCATATTGGGAAGCTTTGGCATGCTTAAACTCTTACTTATCAGAATACCACAGCTGCTGCTGTAAAATGGGGGCATGGCTTCTTTACAGAAGCCTTCTGCAAGGCTTCCTCCACAATTTCCTGCACTGAGTGACTTCTGCAGGATGTGCTATTTGGGAGTTTATCCAGCAGAAACAGAGGTTACTGTACTAATCAGAACATTTGGCCTTTTAAGTCCGTCTACATCCTATTCTTTGAGTGTACATTATTCTAAAGCCCATCATACGCAATGATCTAGTAGCTAAAAACCAGGCATCCATGAGGCCCTGCATTCTACCAAAAGGAGAAAAATTGTCTTCCATCACAATTATAATTTCATGACTTTTTTTATAATTTGTTTTAAGATGAACGTTAAGCCAGGGAATCAACTCTCGTTCAGAGAGTTGTGTAGAAAAGCAGACCCAGAGCAGCCCCTGACATTTCGAAAAGTGAGCTGCCCGTGTGGTGAAGCTACAACACAAGAACCGATGCAGGCTAACCAGCAGAAATAATATTTTACCATCAGAATTAGGCAAGGGGATGCAATGGCCTAGTGGTATTATCGCTAGAGTGTTAATCCAGAGGCCCAGGTAATGTTCTGGGGACCTGGGTTCGAATCCGGTGATATTTGAATTCAGTAAATATCTGGAATTAAGAATCTAATGATGACCATGAATACTTTGCCAATTGTTGGAAAATGTGATCTGATTCACTAATGTCCTTTGGGGAAGGAAACTGCCATCCTTACCTGGTCTGGCCTCCATATGAGTCCAGGCCCTCAGCAATGTAGTTGAGTCATAACTACCCTCTGGGAAATTAGGGACAGGCAATAAATACTGGCCATGCCAGCGACGCCCTCATCCTGTGAATGAATAAAGGAAAAATAAGTACCACCATTAATGGATCAGATCAACATTACAACCTTGCCACGCCCAGCATGAATGATTGTAGACAAGAAGTGACTAGCTGGAGGAGAATGCTCTATAAACAGCCCCACCCTGAATGGTAGGAGTCCAGCGTATGACTATTAAAGACAAAAAAGATGTGTGGACTGTTTCAAACAGCGTTCTATTTTGGCTACATAACAATATTCAGCATCGCCTTTGGGATCATGTGTGGTAAGTACGATGGATAAATTCAAGTGCCAAAAAACTGATGCTTGATAAATCTGGAGTTACTCATCTTAATCCAGTAACAATTGAGCACTTGATTTTACTTATTGGCAAAAAGATAGACTGTGGTTTAGAATTAATATGTGAGGCTGTGGCATCATGTCGACACAGACATGATGGGCCGAAGGGCCTGTTCCTGTGCTATACTTTTCATATGTTCTATGCAAAACTGAAGCATTTGCAAGGATCTCTAGACAGAAGTGCCAAATTTGTGATTCAAATCAGCGTACTCCTGAAACCCCACTATCAGAGAAACTAGTTTTCAGCCAATTCAATTCTCCCAGGTTATAACAAAAAGTAACTGCACACTGTCTATGGCAAAGGTTATGGATCTCAGCAACATTCTGGTTCTACTGCTGAAGATTTGTGCTCTAGACACAAATGCTCCTTGAGCAGAGATAGTAGGAACTGCCAATGCTGGAAAATCTGAGATAACACGTTGTGGAGCTGGATGAACACAGCAGGCCAGGCAGCATCAGAGGAGCAAGAAAGCTGACGTTTCGGGTTGAAACCCTTCTTCAGAAATGGGGGAGGGGAAGGGGATTCTGAAATAAATAGGGAGAGAGGGGGAGGCGGATAGGAGATGGATAAAGGAGAAGATAGGTTGAGAGGAGACAGACAGGAGAAAGAGGTGGGGTTAGAGCCAGTGAAGGTGAATGTAGGTGAGGAGTTTAGTGGCGGATAGGTCAGTCCAGGGAGGACGGACAGGTCAAAGAAGCTGGATGAGGTTAGTGGGTAGGAGATGGGGGTGGTGCTTGAGGTGGGAGGAATGGTTAGGGAGGCGGGGACAAGCTGGGCTGGTTTTGGGATGCGGTCGGGGGAGGGGAGATTTTGAAGCTTGTGAAGTCCACATTGATACCCCTGGGCTGCAGGGTTCCCAAGCGAAATATGAGATGCTGTTCTTGCAGCTTTTGGGTGGCATCATTGTGGCATTTGTTGTTTCGCAACAAACAACTACACCTCCCAGTCGCAAACCATTTCAACTTGCCCCCCCAACTCCTCGGACGACATGTCCATCCTGGCCCTCCTGCATTGCCACAATGACTTGTCCATTCTCCCTGGACTGACCTATCCCCCTCTAAACTCCTCACCTACATTCACCTTGACCGGCTCTAACCCCGCCTCTTTGACCTGTCTATCTCCTCTCAACCTATCTTCTCCTTTATCCATCATCTACCTCATACGGGAGAAGATTGGACAGATATACCCTGTTCACAAAAAGTAGGAAAAATCCAATCCTGCCCATTTTACGGTCATTCACTGACAAACAACCTTTACTAAGAATTTGATCACCAGTGCCCAGTTTGATTTCTACAAGATATCACTGCTGCCTTCATGAAAACGTAATGAAAAGAGGTAAAATCCAGAGGTGACATGAGAGTGACATCACCAAAGTAGTTGACAGATTGTAGTAGAATTGAAGTCAATGGGAATCAGAGAAACCTCTTCACTGACTGAAATCATTCTAAGCGCAAACTAAGGTGGTTATTATCGCTGAAGGCCAGTTGTCTCAGCCTCAAGGCATTGCTGCATGAATTCCTAAACAGTAGCCTTCGTTCCATCATAAGATTGGAAGTGAGAATGCTTGTAGACGTGTATTCAATGCCACACATTACTCCTCCAGTGGGGCACACATTGCAAATAGAGTGTCATGGGGCTGGATTTTATGGGGTGCCAGAGACCCCAGTACACATCCTGCCTAGACCCAGCCACAGATAAACAGTTGATTGAAGCCTAACCATAATTCCAGTGGCTGCCTTCCAGCAATTTAATACTAAGTGCAGTTTTAATTGTTTGAGGTTGGACTCCATCTCTTTTGTTTTATTCATTCACGGGATATGATAATCACTGACTAGGCCAGCATTCATTGCCCACCACTAACCTCCCATCAGCATCAGCTGAGAACAGTAGTCACTCTGGAACCATGGGCAATCCCATATATTAATGTTTCATTCTTGACTCAGGGAGTGTGACGCACCCACATTAGCCATTGAAAATAATGCAGGCAACAGGCAAACTCCCTGTCTGTTCATTTCCATGATTGTGACCTATAACCCAAATTTGAAAGATGCTGCTGTGTGGATGCATACTACTGAAAGGGGAGATGTATTTTGGCTGCCACGGCACAATTCAATTGACTGGAAAATACAAGTAAAAATAATTAATACAGTTAAACAGGTTCATCATGGCTTCATTAAGGGGAAATCTTGCCAGATGTTATAGCGTGGAGATTGATCCCTCCTCTGAGAATTAACACAGAAACACACAAAAGAGGAGCACCTCACTCTGTAATCTGTAAAATAGTGAAAAGTGGTGTAACCTGCCTTTCAGCAAATTCTAGTGGTTAAATAAAATAAATCCCTGACACTCACTTTACAATCAACAAGTAACAATTTATTTACCTAATTCTAACAGTGAACAAATTAACTCCACTACTAACAAACCTAATAAATCCCTTCTAACTACTAACTATTCTCAGACAAAACAAGATTCTAATGGTATGCTACTCCAATAAAGACAAGTCTCACAGATAAAAAAGTTCATCTCTCAAAATTACAGCCAGGTACGTCTTCCTGAGTGTTCTGTGCCCTCTCTGCCAATTGTTCTGTCAAGAATGCCTTCTCCATTGATTCTTCTGTCAGGGTGTGACAGTTGTGCCATGGGTACCTTTGTTATTTAGATGGTGCTTTCTCTAAGACATAGAGGAGGTTGTGAGAGTCAACAATTCTCTCTTGAGAGGGCTGTTAGCTCTGGCAGATGGCAGTTAGCTCTGGGGCTTTGTCCAACTGCCCTCATTTTTTTATACCCTTGATGACATATCAATATTTCTTACAATAGGATTGATCCTATGTTTCCAAAGCCATCAGATTTGAATGAGATAGCTTTTTGGTCTCTAAGTACCTGGTTCACATTGATTGGCTAAATTCAAACTTGTTGTCTTGGTAAAAGCTGCTGCTTGGCCTGCGAACTGTATTGCCTTTTGATACAAATGTTCCAATCTGGGTGCTCCCGGTGTACTTGCAAACTTTCAAGCTGTAGCTCACAGACATCCATTTTAAATCTCCAAGCATAGAAATAAACATATCCTTTAAAGGGACCACACAATGATTTTCCCCCTAGCATTTTACAAACACAAAATTCTAACTTCTTGCATCCCAACCCACAAGTACTCTACCCAACTTCACAACACCTGACAAATTTATTTCAGCTCTTTCAGGAGGTAACAAGTAGATTAGAAAAAGGGGAAACAGTAAACGTAATATGTTTGGATTTCTAAAAGATGTTCGATAAGCTCCCGCACATAAGGCTATTTAGTAAGAGAAGCTCCCACGTTGTCGGGAATAGTATATTAATGTGGATGGGGAATGGTTGACTAATAGAAGAAAGAGAATCGGGATAAAAGGCTCATTTTCAAGATGGTAACCAGTGGGGTGACACAGACGGCTGTGCTGGTGCTACGGTTATTTGCAAAGTACATTCATGACCTGGATAATGGAAGTGAATATCCTACATTCAAAGTTTGCAAGTGATACAAAAATAGGTGGAAAGGAAGCTAGTAATGATGACACAAAGAGTCAACAGAAGGATATAGACAGTTTAAGTGAGTGAGTGAAAACTTAATAAATCTCAAAAATCTAGCATCAAGGGGAGACCACTGAACTGTTGGCCTTTCTTTCAAAGGGAGTGGTGTATTAAATAGGGAGGTTTTGCTAAACCTACAGAAGGCTTTGGGTTTAGATCACACCAGGAATATTGAGAACAGTTCTGATCCTCTGATGGAAAGAAAGGTATTTATACTCGCATTGGAGGTAGTCTAGAGAACATTCATGAGGTTAATTCTGGTTATGGAGGAATTTTTCTTATGAGGGAAGGATGAACAGGTTGGAAGAATGAGAGGAAACCTTATTGAAACATATAAGATTCTTAGGGGGCTTACAGGGTAGGTGCAGAAAGGTAAAGAGATTAACTCCTCTTGTGGGAGAGTTCAGGATTTGAGGGCATAATCTAACAGCAATTTCCTATTTAAAACAGAGATGAGGAATTTCTTCTCTCAGAGGGGAGCAAATCTGTGATTCTTTACTGTAGAGGGCTATCAAGGCTGGGTTGTTATGTATATTCAAGGCTGAGACAGACAGATTTTCAGTCAATAAGGGAATCAAGGGTAATGGGGGAAAGTGGAGTTAAGGATGATCAGATAAACCTTTGTGGAACAGTCTTGATGGGCTGATTGGCCTATACTGGCTTCCACATCTTAAGGTCTTTAGTAAGAAGTTCAACGATCTAACATAGGTGGTCGACATTAATAAATAGTTTGAAATGTCATCCAGCAACGGTACTAATGACCTTACACAATGCTGAACGTTTAACATCCCAATCGCTTACCCATCAACGATATCTTTTAATCAGGATTCATGCCAAACTTTCACAGGCTCCATCACCTCCTCACACACTCACCATTGCATCAGGTTCCACATACTGAAAGCTATTCATCTATGACAGGTAAGTCCCCCACACACAATTCAACACATTTACTGATAATCTTCCACCTTGTAGAACACGGCCTACAAAAGGAAACAGCAGTAAAGAACCTGCAAGAAGTAGGATTAGCTGCCTGTCCTCAATTTCTTGTGGAGATGCTGCTCAGCATTTTTGATGTGGTTTTTACTGAGGGTATGGCACTGGCGTCACTGAAACTATCAAAGGTGATAACACATGCTTGCTTTATGCACCCTCTAAATTTCCACGTCCCCCTCATCCTGCAATGTGGTATGATGTATAAAGTGCAGCTGGTTTAACAATGTATTTCTCACTTTTCTCCCACAGGTCTCATCCTAACTCTTCAAGCATGCAATTTCAAACATGCAGAACCTTCCACCTGGGCAGCCAGTAGTGCTGTAGAGGAGAGACCCTAAGAAAGGAGCACCGACCCTTGATCTGAAATTGTAGCCACCAGCCCAGCACAGGTATTACACATAACTTAGATGGTATTATAAAGACACAGAACCCACACTGGGTGAATCACTAGACATGAATGCGCTGTGGTTGGAACAGGTAAAAAGGATAATGTAAGTGCCAACTCCCTGGGGGCAAGGTTACAAACAAGTTCTGGTGTGGCTCAACTGGAAGCATTCTCACCTTTGGCAGAATTTGCCAAGACCTGTGCACAATTGTGATTTAGGACTTGAAAAAAGACACGAATGATGCTGGAAATACTGGTGTTCAGCCTGTGAGTTTTGCAGCCTGAGGCCGTGAACAGGATACCAGACTAAATCACTGCCGGCATAAAGAGATATAAATACAAAGAAAAATACAAAAAGTCCTTTTTGTTACCATTCGTTCTGTGGTGATATGATGGAAGTATTTAAAATAATGAAAGTATAGGACAAAGTAGCAGCTGGGCAGACCAGATAATGGTCAGGGTTAAATGTAAGTGATTTAAAATTTCTATACACTGCTTCTATTATATGTGCATCAAGAGTTATGAGACTGTAAAATTCACCAGGGTTAGTGAAGTAATTGATGCTGGTGGGGGGCTTGAAGGGAAATGGAAACAAGCAGAATAAATATGCTCAAACCTAGTTCTTGAAGTGTAGGATAAAGGTTGGCATGGGTTAGTTATGCCAAATGGCTTGTTTCCATGTTGTACTTCTCTGTGTATTTCTTCTATAACAGGAAAGTGGACATTGAGTGGATTAATCAGTCGATTGTAAGTTATCATTGGCTTTGCTCCAATAAACAACAAGGCCTCCTTCAGTCTAATTTCCTTGATTCTACTTCTTCAATGATAAGTCCCTGATTTGGCCAAGCCTTCGACAAAAAAAATCCTCCTGGCAAAGTGTAAAATGAACAAATAAGTTCCTCAAAACTGTTGTCAAACCATTTCTAATGGCGTTTGGTAGCAGTTCAATCTCCTCCTATGTATGCTATTTTTGCAGGGCAAAAGTAACAGTTAATGTTTTAAAGCAAAGATGTAAAACACTTAAAACAAATGACAAAGTGTGGAGCTGGATGAACACAGAAGGGTCTAGGCCCGAAACGTCAAGCTTTCCTGCTCCTATGATGCTGCTTGGCCTGCTGTGTTCATCCAGCTCCACACCTTGTTATCTCGGATTCTCCGGCATCTGCAGTACCTATTATCTCGAAAACAAATGACAGTTTGTAGCATTGTCAACGTAGCTTTAACTTCAGCCATAGATTTTTAACTTAAATGGGAAAAATTGCTGATCCTGAACACAATTTTTGCTGGTATTTCCAAAGTAGCATCAAAGCTACAGTGACAAATTTTATTTATGGTTTGCACAGAATAGTGCAAATTTCCTTCTGGTTTTCTGTAAGAACTTCTCCAAGCTTGCAGGGGGGCCAGTCTCCAAAATTAAAACTATAAATCACAGCTTTCAACCAACAATATATTCCCAACATGCTTATTGCTGCGGATATTAGGGAATCAGACTTGCAATGTAACTTCCACAGCACTAGAAGTTCTAGGATATTGCAGCACCATCATTCTTTATTATATTATGAAAGGGGCAATATACATCTGAAATCTTTCTTTCCTGTTGGATTACTTCCCGAACCAGGTCTTGATTTTATAAACATGTTATAAACTATTGCAAGTAGAGCTAAGTTGGCCACTGATGTCTGAAGCTTTTTTTTTAATTTGGTCATGGGACATGGATGTTGTTCGCTGATTATCATTTATTGTCTGTCCCTAGTTGCTATTGAGAAGGGGGTGAGCTCCTTTCCTGAAATGCTGCAGTCCATGTGCTGTAGGTTGACTTACAATGCCCTTAAGGGAGGGAATTCCAGGATTTTGACCCAGAGACACTGAAGGAATGGCAATATATTTCCAAGTCAGGGTGGTGAGTGTCTTGGAAGGGGTCTTGCAGCTAGTGATGTCTAATATACACTTTCGTTCTAATTCCTTATTTTTTGCAATGTGCAGTAATGACACTTTTATTTTTGGCAATAAGTGGTTAATGAACAATGACTGACAAGAATCAATTTGCAATAACATTTCATTAAAACTTCTCAATTACATAAAGCTGATACAGTTTTCCCATAGTTTAAAATTTACTACAGTAACAAGTACAGACACGTTTAACCATTATCTTAAGTCACAGTATGAAACTATGGCCTGGATTTTCTAATGACAGACATACAGTTGTTATTCCAATGTAGATGGGGGTTGCACATGGGGACCTGCAGAACCCCCAGTGGAGCACAATCTAATGGAATTGCTCAGAAAATTTCACAGAGCGATTCCTCTACGCCTGGAACTCTCCAAAAGTCTCCACATAACCCAGAGAATTTGGATGGTTTTGCTGAATTAAAGTAAATAGTTACTCATGAAAGATTAGTCTATTAAATACATAGTCTCAGTCCAAAGTAACTCTTTAGCTGACCCTGTACTGAACTCACATATCCTCCAACTTAAGCTCTCCAAACCACTTACTGCATCCGCACACCACCGCGCACCTCCCCCCCCCCACCCCACCCCACAACATCCCCAGACCCTGATCAGACACCTCTGGGATCCAACCCTCACCCCAGGACCTCACCTCCCTTCACCCTCTCTGCATCTGACCCACATCCAGCACCTGAGGCCCGAGCCACCTGAAGTTCCCTGGGAGCCAAACCCCACCCCTTCCCAGACTTCCCCCTCTGTGGACATGAAACTCATTTCACTCGTTGGGGACTGGACCACTTCACCTGCTCTAAAACTGACTCATCCTCCCTTGACCCTCTTTCCCCAGTCTTCTCCACACCTATCCGTTCTCCCAACCTCACCCTTGCCAACTGACACCCACCCTCACACCCCCCAATGACACCCACCCTCATCGCCCACACTGACACCTACCTTCACCCCTACCATTACCCCCAGCCAGAAGTGAATTCTCCCATTCACCCCAACCTGCTCTAAGTGCTGCATCATTTACCTGGTCCCTTTGCTAACTTGAACATGGGCACCCATCCCACCTGGCACCCCAACTCCAGTACCCTACCCCATAGCCACCCAGCGCCCTACTTACCTGACCCTGTCCCCCTACTTTTCCAGCACCCTAATTCACACCTTATGTACAGCAGCTGTCAAAGTGACTGTCTGTGATTCTAGACTTTACACCTCTAAATACAGCAGCTGACTGCTGTGGAAAGGAGACATGGTCTGCGTTCCTAGACAGGTCTCCGTTACCACAGAACTATCAGAATGGAGGTACTGCTCCCAAACTGGGATCTCCTGTCAGAAATATAGAGCCCACTCCTTTCACAGAAGAGAAGGGACTGAATGCCAGTTCATGTGAGATTACCACTCCTTGGAAACTCCTGCCTTGTGTTGTTGCTTAGCAACCCGCAAGACCATTTCAAAACAAAGAAATGCATTATTGTGAGAAGATTATCCATTGTTGATCTTAATCAATTAATCATGGCTAATCTTTTTGTTATTCCCATAAATGAAACAGATATCTGATTGTATGGTTGTAATTTTGACTGTTGGAACACTTGGAGGACTAATCTCATTTTATATCTGTCTAACGTCACCACTACTGACGATAGTGATTTACAAAGTACTGTCATATGGTACTTGTAGATTATGTAAGTAACATGGGAACCTGATTCAATCTCAGTAATTAATAGCAATTATTGATTCTGGCGGGATTTTAATGTGCAGGGTTTTAATCTGTCACAGTAGCATATTTACAGACACTTCTAGAGGCAATGTTTTGTTATAGAGGACAAAATATAGAACTAGTCAAGTAACAGTAGCTTAGGTAAGCATGTATAATTTTCAAAATATTTGATTTATTGTTGTTACATATACCTAAATACAATGAAAAGCCTTGTTTTGCGAGCAGTACAAGCAGATCATAGTAAACAAGGACATACAGATCATACATTTCTGAAGAAGGGTCTAGACCCGAAACGTCAGCTTTCCTGCTCCTCTGATGCTACTTGGCCTGCTGCATTCATCCAGCTCTGCACCTTGTTATCTCATACAGAATCATAGGGCGCTTAGAGAGAGTGCGGCATACAAGGTTATGGCTGCACAGGAGCTACACAAAGCAAGATCAACATTAACAAGTTCAACATTTTTTGAATTAAGAGAGGTCTATTCATCAGTCTAATAACACCAGGGAAGAAGCTGTTCCTGAACCTGTTGGTGAGTGCATTCAGGCAGGGGGGTGGGAACTAAATGAGGAGGTTAGTGGACAGTAAGGAGGTAGTAACTAAAGCCTGTAAGGAACTAGATAAAGAACTCAGTGTGACGAAGGGGAAGAGTAGGCAAAAAGCAGATGATGAACGCAGAGGGACAGGTGGTCTGAGGTGCATTTGTTTCAATGCGAGAAGTGTAGTAGGTAAGGCAGATGAACTTAGGGCTTGGATTAGTACCTGGGAGTATGATGTTGTTGCTATTACTGAGACTTGGTTGAGGGAAGGGCAAGATTGGCTGTGCTGAAGGAGGGCACTATGGAGGACTCGAGCAGTGAGGCATTATGGGCAAAGCTCAGAAATAGGATGGGTGCGGTAACAATGTTGGGTCTGTACCACAGGGCTCCCAACAGCAAGCGTGAGATAGAGGTACAAATATGTAGACAGATTATGGAAAGATGTAGGAGCAACAGGGTGGTAGTGATGGGAGATTTTAATTTTCCCAACATTGAATGGGATTCACTTTGTGTTAGGGGTTTAGATGGAGCAGAATTTGTAAGGAGCATCCAGGAGGATTTTATGGAGCAGTATGTAAATAGTCCAACTCAGGAAGGGGCCATACTGGGCGTGGTGTTGGGGAATGAGCCCAGCCAGGTGGTTGAAGTTTCAGTAGGGGATTACTTTGGGAATAGTGATCATAACTCCATAAGTTTTAGAATACTTATAGACAGAGACAAGAGTGGTCCGAAAGGAAGTGTGCTGAATTGGGGAAAGGCCAACTATCACAAAATTCGGCAGGAGCTAGGGAATGTGGATTGGAAGCAGCTGTTTGAGGGTAAATCCAGACTTGATATGTGGGAGGCTTTTAAAGAGAGGTTGATTAGAGTGCAGGACAGACATGTCCCTGTGAAAATGAGGGATAGAAAGGGCAAGATTAGGGAACCATGGATGACAGGTGAAATTGTGAGACTAGCAAAGAGGAAAAAGGAAGCATCCATAAGGTCTAGGCAACTGAAAACAGACAAAGCTTTGGAAGAATATTGGGAAAGTAGGACCAATCTGAAACGAGGAATTAAGAGGGCTAAAAGGGGTCATGAAATATCTTTGGCAAACAGGGTTAAGGAAAATCCCAAAGCCTTTTATTCGTATGTAAGGAGCAAGAGGGTAACTAGAGGAAGGGTTGGCCCACTCAAGGACAAAGGAGGGAAGTTATGCGAGGAGTCAGAGAAAATGAGTGAGATTCTTAATGAGTACTTTGCGTCGGTATTCACCGAGGAGAGGGACATGACGGATGTTGAGGTTAGGGATAGATGTTTGATTACTCTAGGTCAAGTCAGCATAAGGAGGAGGGTAGTGTTGGGTATTCCAAAAGGCACTAGGGTGGACAAGTCCACAGGTCCGGATGGGATCTATCCCAGGTTACTGAGGGAAGCGAGAAAGGAAATAGCTGGGGCCTTAACAGATATCTTTGCAGCATCCTTGAGCATGGGTGAGGACCCGGAGGACTGGTGAATTGCTAATGTTGTCCCCTTGTTTAAGAAGGGTAGCAAGGATAATGCAGGAAATTATAGACCGGCGAGCCTGACATCAGTGGTGGGGAAGCTGCTGGAGTAGATACTGAGGGATAGGATCTATTTCCATTTGGAAGAAAATGGGCTTATCAGTGACAGACAACATGGTTTTGTGCAGGGAAGGTCATGTCTTACCAACTTAATAGAATTCTTTGAGGATGTGACAAAGTTGATTGATGAGGGAAAGGCTGTAGATGTCATATACATGGACTTCAGTAAGAAGTTTGATAAGGTTCCCCAGGGTAGGCTGATGGAGAAAGTGAAGTCGCATGGTGTCCAGGGTATACTAGCCAGATGGATAGAGAACTGGCTGGGCAACAGGAGGCAGAGAGTTGTAGTGGAAGGGGGTTTCTCAAAATGGAGAACTGTGACAAGTTGTGTTCCACAGGGATCCGTGTTGGGACCACTGTTGTTTGTGATAGACATAAATAATCTGGAGGAAGGTATAGATGGTCTGATTAGCAAGTTTGCAGATGACACTAAGATTGGTGGAGTAGCAGATAGTGAAGGGGACTGTCAGAGAATGCAGCAGAATATAGATAGATTGGAGAGTTGGACGGAGAAATGGCAGATGGAGTTCAAACCAGGCAAATGTGAGGTGATGCATTTTGGAAGATCCCATTCAAGAATGAACTATACGGTAAATGGAAAAGCCCTGGGGAAAATTGATGCACAGAGAGATCTGGGTGTTCAGGTCCATTGTACCCTGAAGGTGGCAACACAGGTCGATAGAGCAGTCAAGAAGGCATACAGCATGCTTTCATTCATCGGACGGGGTATTGAGTACAAGAGTTGGCAGGTCATGTTACAGTTGTATAGGACTTTGGTTCGACCACATTTGGAATACCGCGTACAGTTCTGGTTGCCACATTACCAAAAGGATGTGGATGCTTTGGAGAGGGTGCAGAGGAGGTTCACCAGGATGTTGCCTGGTATGGAGGGTGCAAGCTATGAAGAGAGGTTGAGTAAATTAGGATTATTTACATTAGAAAGATCGTGGTTGAGGGGGGACCTGATTGAGGTCTACAAAACCATGAGAGATATAGACAGAATGGATAGCAAGAAGCTTTTTCCCAGAGCGGGGGGCTCAATTACTGGGGGTGACAATTTCAAGGTGAGAGGGGAAAAGTTGAAGGGAGATATGCGTGGAAAGTTCTTTATGCAGAGAGTGATGGGTGCCTGGAACGTGTTGCCAGCGGAGGTGATAGAGGTGGGCACGATAGCATCATTTAAGATGTAACCAGACAGATACATGAATGGGCAGGGAGCAGAGGGATACAGATCCTTGGAAAGTAGGCGACAGGCTTAGATAGAGGATCTAGATCAGCACAGGCTTGGAGGGCCGAAGGGCCTGTTCCTGTGCTGTAATTTTCTTTGTTCTTTGTTCTGCATCTTCTACCTGACGGAAGAGGTTGGAAGAGAGCATTAACGGGCTGGGAGGGGTCTTTGATTATGCTAACAGCCTTTCGGCAGCAATGACAAATGTTGGTGGAATTCATGGATGGAGGTTGGCTTCTGTGATGGTCTGGGCTGTGCACACCACCTTCTGTAGTTTCTTACGGTCCTGGGCAGAGCAGTTGCCATACCAGGCCATTATGCACCCAGATAGAATGCTTTCTGTGGTGCAACTGTAGAGGTTGGTGAGGGCCCTTATGGACATGCCAAATTTCCTGAGCCGCCTGAGGAAGAAGAGGCATTGTTGTGCCTTCTTGACTGTTACACCTTACATGGGAGTTTCAGGACAGATTGTAAATAACTTAACACGTCACATCTGTGTGATCAGCTGTGGTCATCCATCCACTGGAAGTATAGTAGATTGCAGCCTATAACACAATCTAGTGTATAAGACAACTCCCTTTTTTCAGTGCCAAAATGCATATATATGCCAATATTTGGCAGGTAAGTTGACCGTATGTTCCAATATTTTGCTAATATATTCATGTTTACGGATATAGTCACATTTGGAATTACCCTTGATTTTTCAGCTCAGAAATAGATGTTTAGGGTCACACTTGCCGCATGGTTTTAAGCAAATGATACAGACCATGTTACCAAGAATGTTCATAGGTGTTTAAGATACATACACAGAGAGCAAACTGTCCATGATAAACAGAAATGGGCCCTTCTGCAAAAACACTGAAGTATAAAACCAGTTTCTAAAGCAAATCCCAGGTTGTGTCTCACTAACTTGGTTGAGTTTTTTGAGGAAGTGATGACGATGATCGATGAGGGTAGAGCAGTGGATGTTATCTACATAGACTTCAGTAAGGCCCTTGACAAGGTCCCTCATGGCAGGCTGATACAGAAGGTAAAGTCACACGGGGTCAGAGGTGAGCTTGCAAGATGGATAAAAAACTGGCTTGGTCATAGAAGACAGAGGGTAGCAGTGGAAGGGTGCGCTTCTGAATGGAGAGCTGTGACTAGTGGTATTCCTCAGGGCTCAGTGTTGGGACTTGCTGTTTGTAATATATATAAAATTATTTGGAGGACAATGTAACTGGTCTGATTAGTAAGTTTGCCAATAACACAAAGGCTGGTGGAATTGCGGATAGCGATGAGGACCGTCAAAGGATAGAGCTGGATATAAATCAGTTGGTGACTTGGGCAGTGAGATGGCAGATGGAGTTTAATCCAGAAAAATGTGAGGTAATGCATTTTGGAAGGTCTAATATGGAAAATATACAGTAAATGGCAGAACACTTAACAATACTGATAAGCAGAGGGATCTGGTGTACAGGTACACAGGGTACTGAAAGTGGCAACACAGGTGGAAAAGGTAGTCAACAAGGCATTATGCGTCAGAGATAAAAGGTACTGCAGATGCAGGAGAATCCGAGATAACAAGGTGTGGAGCTGGATGAACACAGCAGGCCGAGCAGCATCATAGGAGCAGGAAAGCTTGACGTTTCGGGCCTGGACCTGTCATCAGAAATAGGGGCGGGGAATTGGCAGGTAAAGTTGCACCTTTATAGAACCTTAGTTAGGCCGCATTTGGAATATTGTGTTCAATTCTGATCAACACACTACCAGAAGGATGTGGTGGTTTTGGAGAGGGTACAGAAAAGATTTACTAGGATGTTGCCTGGTATGGAGGGCATTAGCAATGAGGAAAGCCTGGAGAAATCTGGGTTGTTCTCACTGGAACGACGGAGGTTGAGGGGGGACCTGATAGAGGTCTACAAGATTATGAACAGCATGGGCAGACTCGACAGTCAGAAGTTTTTCCCAGGGTGGAAGAGTCAGTTACCAGGTGCCATGGGTTTAAGGTGCGAGGGACAAGGTTTAAAGGTGATGTACGAGGCAAGTTTTTTACACAGAGGGTAGTGGATGCCTGGAACTCGCTGCTGGGGGAGGTAGTGGAAGCAGATACAATAGTGACTTTTAAAGGGCATCTTGACGAATACACGAACAGGATGGGAATAGAGTGATACGGTCCCCAGAAGGGAAGGGGTATTAGTTGTGACAGGCAGCATGTCGGCGCAGGTTTGGAGGGCTGAAGGGCCTGTTCCTGTGCTGTAATTTTCTTTGTTCTTTGTTTTGTGTTTTTGATTTTCTAACTCATCAAATAGTCTGATGTGAGACTGAATGAAAGAAGAATTTGACCTAAAAAGAAGGCGAGAACTAAATGTGCCTTTACAACAGGAACTTGGCACTGACCTGATCTGGAAGTCCGATAGATTGGAACGGCTCTTGAAATCTGTCAGAATAGTTGCATCCTATGTTCCCTCTAATTTTCCTTTCTTCTGCATGAGGTCTGTGTAGAGCAGTGACTTGTAAAACTGAAAGCTAATGCTGGGAACGGGAGATTCATGAGCAGCTAATCCTTGTGCGTGAACTTCAGACAGCTGTGCAGCTTAGGAGGAATGTCTGGGACATTGTCACTGGAAATGCAATGTGCACTCAAATGGGCCAAATAAAAACCCTGAGTCCACCAAGTATTTCAGAGCTATTTGTCTCGCCAATTTTGCAGAATAAAAATGTCTCATGTTGTGGTTGTTGCAGAGGACTACTAGAGACTACTAAAACTGCAATTTCAAACTTTCAATTTCCAATAATTCCTCATTTGACAGGTGCAAAACTGTAAGAACCCATTATGTTAAATCAGAAGCATGGAGAAGATGGCCATGAATTTTGACATGGCCAGGAACAGAACTGGGGAGTGTAAAAAGTTCATAGGTAGTCTGAGCACTGTTGCCTTCTCTTTCTCCTTCACTTTCAAAATTTCCTCTCACATGAACCATCCCATTTCTATTTAGTTTAACACCCCTTCTATCACCTACAGAGTGCTGTTACCAACATGATCCAGGTTAATTCCATCCTACATTGGTGTAGCACTTCCTGCGGTTGCAGGGAAAAGTGCCGGGTGTGATGGGGCTAGAGAGGAGTGTGGAGCAGACAAGGGAGTCACGGAGAGAGTGGGGAGCCTTCCTGCTCCTCTGATGCTGTTTGGCCTGCTATGTTCATCCAGCTCTACACCTAGTTATCTCAGATTCTCCAGCATCTGCAGTTCCTACTACCATTGACTTGTACTGATTGGAACAAGGTCAGCCAGGTGGACCTCATAGAATATCAGTTCTCTGATTGGTGCTTTTAATCTGGGCCAATCAGGGACCCCTGGCTGACAGATATAAACATGAATGTCAGGGGTTCTGTTCATTCTAGAAACAGCTCTAAGCTAACTGGGTTGGTGTCATGTACTATGCATGTGTAAATAAAGGATGACTTGGTGACAGGATACCAACCTTCAGGGAGTTATTTCAATACTTACTGCCTAAAAACAATCCAGCATCACCCTTTGCTTTCTGTCCTTTGCCAAATTTATATCACTCAATCAAAGAATTTTTAATTGAATGCAACAAAAACAGAAATTGCTGGAAAAGTTCAGCAGGTCTGGCAGCGTCAGTGGAGAGAAATCTGAGGACGGGTTACCTGAAACATTAACTCTGATTTCCCTCCACAGTCGCTGCCAGACCTGCTGAGCTTTGCCAGCAATTTGTTTTTGTTTCTGTTTAACAGCATCTGCAGTTCTTTCAGTTTTTATTTAATTGAATGGACTTCAATTTGGCCAGTATGTCTATAATGTTTTCCTAATCAAATGTCTTATAAAAATTCAAATATGTAAGAACTGCACTGCCTTCGTCAACTTTCTCCTTTGCTTCACTGTCAAAAAGTACATGACTGAGTTCTGTATTAGCTTTGCACTTTGAAATTATGCCCTATATCCTTGAATCCAGGTCATTGATATGAACAACAAAAAGCAATAACCCTGGTACCAAACTTTGGGTGAACACCAATACATATGTCCTTCCAGACTGAAAACAACCATTCACAGCTACTCTCTGCTTTCTGTCTGACAGCAAATATTGTACCCATGTTTCCCCTCCAATCCCTTATCATTCAATATTACTAACGTGCTTGTATGGTAATTTGTGAAATGTATTTTAAAGGTTTATGTACACAACATCACTGGACACGCTTCATCAGCTCTCTCTGTCTCTCTCTTTCTTTGTGTTACATTAAAGAACACAAATTTAATCAAACATCATGTGCCTTTAATGTGTTGGCTGTTATCTATTCACCCATATTTTTCCAAGTGATAATTATTTTTGCCTCAGACTCTTCCCTTTAAAGGTTTCTCTATCAGGGATCGGTTTTATCATGTTTATTATTTAACCATTTTTAAATGGGGATGTAATATTTACAAGCCTCCAGTCCACTGGCATTGCTCCCATATCTGAAGAGGATAAAAATAAGTGAAAGAAGATTCAATAGTTAGTTTCAAAATCTGAAATATTTGTAAGATTAGATATAGGAGAAGTGTAACTAATCTCTTATGTTGGTGATACAATAATGAGAAGTAGATTCAGATTGATCAAAACTAAAATGAGTGTGAGATTACTAGATTTTTTGTTTAATACAAAGAATTTTTGGAACATAGAAAGGTTTATCACAAGTGGTTATTCTGGTGGAGACCATTTATTTAAAGGGTTTGAATCACTACCATAAGAGAAGGCTATAAAACATTGTGGAGAAAAAGGCAGAGAAATGAAGGTAAAGTAGACAGTTTTGGTTAAAGACAGCTCTATTAACAGTCTCCTCCTGTGTTGCGTTTCTAATTATATGAACAAGGGTCACTTGTTAGTTAACTGTTAAACCACGTTTCTCAGTGAGTTTAGGACAGGTTATTACCCACTCAGGTAGCGCTGCTGTTATTTCAATGTAAGTTGTAGATGTCGTACAGATGTGTGCATGCCTGCTCAAATTTACAGCCAGAATATAACCTATTGCTGTCCCGTATTTCTGTGCATTTCTAATTGATTAAAGACAGCAAAGCAGCTAACTAGAACGATTTTATGCTTCACTTCTGAAGCCAGTACAATGGAAATGACAGCCTGGCACTAACCTCAAAAGAATAAGAACACAAAAAGAATGTTAGAGTCCTCTCATTACCAACAGACTTTGCTAAGTATCATTCTTGCTATGTTTGCCATTTTGTGTTCCTCGGTAGGAAAACAAATACAATAGCTGCTGGAATTATTCAATTGCTAATTGTGGTTGCAAATGTGCATTGTCTGTTCATCAAATAAAGGCAAAATCTAACTGGATTGTGGTTATCCCATAATCAGAAGGCCTGCCAAAACTCTCCAAGTGGAATCTTCCCAGATTGTGAATGATGAGAGAGATGACAAAACACGTGGGAGAATCATGTAAAAATTCAATATCTTTCTTAGTGATGGGGAAATAAGTCACATTTTCTATTTGAGTTTTGGACTTTGAAATGAGATTATAGGCATTCTACGATTCTATGATCCATAAGATTCTTGCTCGTGAGTAGTGATTGACCCGTTGATTGAGATTATCACTTAATCTTGACTCATTAATATGTACCGTCCTATTCTACCAGATGGAAACTAGTCACCATGAGAAACTAGTCACTTGCTTACTTTCTTAGCATTCAGTCATTGCACTTACCTGATGTCCACTGCATCCCTGCCTTGCTTTGTGTTGACTTGCCTTTTAGCATAGACACAAAACCAGGAAGCTTGTTGTGGTTGTCAGCAGTGCTCAGCCAAAGAGGCTGGACATGTTACTGGATAGCACTATGGTATGTCAATCTCACACCTGCAGCAGCAATGTACACAGCAAACACACTGCTTCACTTCAAACAAATAGCCACGTCTCAAAGTCGAAGGGGAGTAGTCCCCAGTCAGTCAGGGATCCCAGCAGAATCAGTCAAAGGCAGCCTCCAATATCAGTTTGGGACAGCTACAGTCACTCATAGGCTGAGAGAGATCAGGGTTAGGGTCCTTACCCCATAAAGGAGGGAACACACCACTTGTCCTTTCTCCCCTCTCATAGGCTGTTTTCTGAAATGAGAGAGGGGGTGGGATTGAGAGGGACAAATGCAGGTGGCACAGCTGTTAGTGCAAGTGGAGGACAGGTAATGAAAGGTCCTGAGTGAGTAGGCAGTGCCAGGGCCATACAGGGTTAGTGTGGGGGTGTGGGGGTGTTGGGTGGGTAACAGCAATTGAGAAAAGATGTCTCATATAGTACTGAGCGTTTCAAAGCATGAGCCTTGATGAGAGATGGGTGCAGTGACAGAGAAAGTGTGCGTGAGGTGGCAGAGCGAAGGTGATCCACTTATCCTGGTGGGGACAGGAGAAGGTCATTAACCTTTTGGGTGTTCGTCCATATGGCTGATCTTGCTGGCAACCTTGGACCAGATGGCGAGTGTTATGGCTTCCTGTGCCAGTCCTGAGGCTAGAGGGTGTCTTCTTCCAGTAACAGCCTTTCCAGCAGGAACCCCCACCACCGCCCCCCCCCCACCACCCCCGGCAAAGAAAGGTCACAATTTCACTTTTACTTCCATGTCCTGGGCAAATATCACAAACTGTACAGGACAGCTGCAATCTGACTCTGTTTGATCGGGTGCATGGCGGCCTTTTACAGATGGCACAGGGTTTTGGAGTGCCAGGATATCCTGGTAGGGGTGAGTATTTCACACCAGTCTAAGTGGAAGACTCAGGCTAACATCAGACACCTTCATGATCTGAGATGGAGTTAACACCGTGGATTTGGGCTGATTGTGTGGCAGGGCAGATTGAGAAACTGGTTAAGAAGGCATCCAGGATCCTGAGCTTGAGAAACAAATAGACAGATACAAAAACTACACAGTTATGATGAAGTTTTATAAAACTCTGGTTCAGCCTCTGCTGGAATATTGTATCCAATTAAGGGAATGGACTTCTAGAGATGGTTTACAGGAATTGTTCCAGAGAACAGGAGTTTAATTTCCATGGATAAATTAGAGAAGTTTGGATTGTTCTCCTTCACAATGACTGAGAAATGTCTTGAGGGGAAGCCTCTCTCTGATGCTCACAGATCCCTGCAGTAGGTGACCCTGGAAGTAACACTGATGACATCAAGCTGAGACTTCTCCTCCTTCCTCATAAACAGGTCCATCCTGAGGCAGCTGCCAGCCAATCGGATCCCAGCAGCTCCACAGGGAGATGAGGGGCTCAGGCATGGGTGTGGGGTGGGGAGATCTTGGGAAGGGAGCGGAGGGGAGGAAGATGTGGGAAGCTGAGGCCTCGGAGGTAGTCAAAGGAGGGCTGAGTTTGAGAGGGATGGTTTATGCCTCTGATGGATTGAAGAGCCACACACAGAACATTCTCTTGCCCCTTGTCCAACAGAGACCATGCCACTACAGTTGCTAGGCATGAGCTTTCTCTGATTGTGGTTTAAAGACAAGGAAAAGGGTGGAATTGAGCACTTAACTGGCTATTAATCAGCTATTTAAGGTTCTCAATGGGTTCAAGGGCAGGCAAATCATCTAAGGACTCCATCACACTAATGTAACATCTCAGACAGGTTGGACACAGCTCGCTGGCTGGGAGATAGGAAGGCCTCCCAACCACTGCCTCTAGGAGGGGAACATCCAGCCCTTAGGTTACTCAGTTGGAGAGAGATCAATGACAGAAAAATTGTCAGGAACCGTTAACAACTGTACAATTTTAAACATATTGTCCCAGAGGTTCTGATCTCCGGGTATGCAAACATGAGACGTACTCTCATAACTGTATTATGACACATCTCAGAGATCCCAATGCACTAAGGACACGGTCATTTCCCCAGAAGTTCAAATTTCTGAATGGGATTTGCCCTGGTTTGGAACCCAACCCTGATGCAGAGGAAGAAATTTCAGGATTTTCAGACTCACTGACGTTTGTATTGACTCATAAAAATTTAAAAGGAAATTAAAACATGCTCTAACTCCTGAATGAATATAAAATTGATCCTGCCAAGCTCTGAAACTTACCCCTGATCACAGACTCTAAACCCTCCACCCAGACACTGACCCCTCCACCCGGACACTGACACCACCCCCACCCCGACACTGACACACCCCACCCAGTCATTGATCCCTCCAAACATCTGACCAGACTACCACCGACACCCAACCCCACTAAGCACATGGCCCCTTCTCCTGATGCCTGACCACCCCCAGCACATGGCGTCCAACTGTCCCCCCAGAGATGTGAGCACCCCATATGCTACCCCATAGTGTCACCCACCTGGAGTATTACTCCCATCAAACCCCCACACCCCTACCCCATAAACTGACACCCTCCTTCCTCACCCATCACCTGCCAGTTTTCTCCCTTAGCCACTCCTACACCTATCTCTCCCTTGGTCAAAAAGACTTTGGACGTTTAAAGCCCAGAATATGGCAGTTCCCTGTCTCCAGTGCTGATCCTAAAGTGTGACAGAAGACATACTGACAAACACCTTACGTTTCTCCCAAAGTTTGAGCCAGGACACTGGTGTCCTGGAGCAGGGTTGGTAAAAAGGAGCAATTATCAGTGCACTGCTTGGAAGATTTGGCCCAGTCTATGTCTGGTACTAATGTTTCCTTCCACCTTTCATATAGCTTTTGATGTTAACCATCTGAATGCCAAGTTAACTGACCCGTCCTGAAGAATATATTACTGGGGAATGGAAATGAGTAAATGGGGTCATTTTCAAGTGTCAGCCAAAATGTGCAGAAACAGACATATAATGTGTATGGAGATAATAGGAACTGCAGATGCTGGAGAATCCGAGATAACAAGGTGTAGAGCTGGATGAACACAGCAAGCCAAGCAGCATCATAGAAGCAGGAAAGCTTGACGTTTCGGGCCTAGACCCTTCATCAGAAAGGGTCTAGACCCAAAACGTCAAGCTTTCCTGCTCCTATGATGCTGCTTGGCCTGCTGTGTTCAACCAGCTCCACACCTTGTTATCTATAATGTGTATGGAGACTGGGGGCAATGTTTATCTTGCTGCTTACCCTCAATGCCAGTTTTTGTAGTGAGTTGAAGATTAGACTTACTAAGCTTAACTAAACTAAAAAACTCTGTTGTCAGTTATTTCTTGTGCTATAAGGATCCCTATCCTTCAGAATTAAAAGTAGTTAAGAAGCATTTGCATGATCAGTAATGCTGACTAATCTTATTTCTGACATCCTCGCTGTCAGCTCTCTGTTCTCAATGCAAGTTATTTCCTTGTGGTCACTCCTGAAGGCTGAAGCGGTTCAGAATGTAGTTTTATCTGTTTAATATCAAGACAAATGAGAGAAAATTCAGAAGGTTATTCAAAGAATGTTGTCACTGTAGTCTAACAATGGGAATGTATCATGTGGAGCTGGACAACTCTGGCTTTCAGCATCAGTAGTCCTTACTGCCTCATAGGAATATATCACCATGTGGTTTCCTTGCACTGGCTACGCACAAGCATTAAATACTATCAAACCATAACTTAGGTTATAAACATCTGAGCAATATTATTAAATACAAAAGAACAATACTTGATACAAACAGTGTGTTTACAGTAATTACAGATGTCTACTAATTTCAAAATGCCAAAAACAATCTTCTCCTGCACAAACCCTCATTTAAAACAGGTGATAATACAGCCTCATTTTATTACATAGCTACTTGCTCACCCAAGTTCCATGGTCAAAAGTCACACAGGGTCTAGGCCCGAAACATCAGCCTTCCTGCTCCTCTGATGCTGCTTGGCTTGCTGTGTTCATCCAGCTCTACACCTTGTTATACCAGGATATAGTCCAACAGGTTTATTTGAAATCACAAGCTTTCATAGTGCTGCCCCTTCATCAGGTGAAGTGAAGAGAGGCACAGACTTTATATTCAGAGAGATCAAAAGATCATACAAATGGTGTGAGTGGAGTGTTGGCAGGCTGAATAATAGTTCTCTGCAGGTGATCAAAAGTGTCAGATGGTGTGAGTAAACTGCCAACAGCTGAATAGCAAGCAAGGGGATGACCAAAATCCGATCAATTGAGGAAGAGAGATAATTACAAAAATTTAAAAATACTGTGGTGTTAAAGACAAACCAAATGTCAGAGTAACACTTTAAGTATAAGAGTCGCACGCCAAGGGTCTAAATGTAGTAGCAATCCAAAACTGTACAAACTAACTAGGCAAAGAGATCATAAAAAGTTATCAAGGTGATGGTGTCAAAACAGGACAGTAATGAAGATTTTACAGAACAGTATGGTGGGGTCACATGTGGTCAAGTTTCATGATTGACAATGTCAAACTAATTGATCTCTGGCTTCAATTTAGCTAAGACAGAGCCCAAATTCCTTTGCAGTTAAACTGAAAGAAGGGACATTTAAGCCATATTTCTCCTAACTGCATCCAGTGAAACATGCACATAATTCAAAATGGAGAGCTGCTATCAAAATAATCGACCTTTATAAAAGAACCACAGATCATTGAATTGAACAGCTTCAACCTGTAAGAAAGTATTCTGATCCACTTTAATGCTGCTATAAAAATCAAATTGGTTCCTTTCAGCAGCTACATTGAACACAGTAGACTAGTCAATTAGGATAATAATTTCTGATATACAGTTGTATATCTGAATATCTTTATTGGGAATATATCATCCAGCTTCATCAAAAAAACAACCTGAAGTGAACCTTAGTTTAGAGTTGTCTGTGTTTTGGCCAATATGACAGAATCTAATAAATAATCCACCAAAAACACAAATGCCTCATTTTTGTTCCATAGCCAAACTTACTTTTCTTATCATAATACAATTGAATTGCATATTAAGTTCCATTCTCAAACCTAATATGGAATTCAATTGTTCAATGATAAGAAAAGTATGTTTGGCTAATAGTTAACTTCAAACCAAAAGTTTTAAACATAACAAAAGGAAAGTACATTATTACAAGGGGAGTGCTATCTAGAGTTGATTAGAAAATATGGCGATAAATAAGTACAGGAAAACATTTATTCAAAATTTTAAACAAATGTACATTTAATTAAAAAAGCAGGAAGTCAATGGGAAAGATCCATCCATAACATCCGAAAGAAGTTAAAGACATTATTTGATCGAAAGATGCTTTTAAGGTTCCAAGAAATGGCAGTAAGTATGAGGATTAGGAATGTATTAGAAACCCAAAAAAAGTGCCCAAAAAGTTGATAGAAAGGGGAATGTGAGAGTGTACTAGACAGAAAAGTAAACGAGAGTTTGTAAGGGATTTTCTGTATGTATAAAAAGGAGTAGAGTTGCTAAACTAAATGTTCATGCCTGCAAGCAGAAAGTTCAACATGGGAAATGAGGAAATGACAGCAATGTTGAACAAATATTTTGTCTCCATCTTAATGTAGAAGACATATGTTCCAGACCAGATATAATGGATAGCCAAGAGACTTATAGTGTGAAAAATTTAAGATTATTAAGATCACCCAAGAAAAAAATATTAGAATAATGTATGGGACTGAAAGCTGACAAATCCGGATGGCATGTGTCTGACAGTTTTCAAAGTCATGTTGAGGTTGTACAGGACGCTGGTGAGCCCTCTTCTGGAGCACTGTGTGCAGTTCTCATCGCCCTGTTATAGGAAAGATGTTATTAAACTGGACAGGATTCAGAAAAGATTTACCAGGGTTTTACTAGGAATGGAAGATTTGAGATACAGGTAGTTCTGCTATAATGTTAACACAAATTGGCTTTAATACAATTGGTGAATAGTTGAACAAAGCAAAGTTACTGGAAAAGCTCAGCAGGTATGGCAGCATCTGTAAAGCAAAAAATAGAGTTAACCTTTCGGGGCCGGTGACCCTTCCTCCGCTATTGAGCATCAGTAGTGGAGGGAGTGAATGCTTGCGGATGTGGTGCAAATCAAGTGGATTGCTTTGTCCTGGATGGTGTCAAACTTCTTGAGTGTTATTGTAGCTGCACCCATCCAGGCAAGTGCGGAATATTCCATCACACTCTTGACTTGTGCCTTGTATCTAATGGACAGACTTTTGGGAGTCAGGAGGTGAATTACTCGCCACAGTATTCCTAGCCTCTGACTTGCTCTCGCAGCCACTGTGTTTATGTGGTGAGTCCAGATTTTCATGCTGTCAGTGGTAGAACTGTTCTCTTTGCTGAAACATCTTCACAATCACAGAATCCCTACAGTGTGGAAACAGGCCATTCGGCCCAACAAGTCCACACTGCCCCTCCGAAGAGCATTCCACCCTGACTCATTGCCCTATACCTGCATTTCCCCACGTCTAACCCACCTAACCTAAACATCCCTGAACACTACGGGCAATTTAGCATGGCCAGTCCACCTAGCCTGCACATCTTTGGACTGTGGGAGGAAACCGGAGTACCCAGAGGAAACCCACGCAGACACAGGGCGAATGTGCAAACTCCACACAGACAGTCGCCCGAAGGTGGAATTGAACCCGGGTCCCTGGCGCTGTGAGGTGGCAGCGCTAACCAGTGAGCCACCATGCCACCCAAAAAAAATCAGCTTTTCTGTTCAGAGATGACACCACATACCTCCAGAGCAGGTAGGACTTGAACCCCAGTCTCCTTGCTCAGCAATAGGGACACAACTGCTATGCCAGAAGAGCCCATATCTTATTACACACATCCCAGGAACATGGGGATCTATTTTTCTTAAATCCCATTGACTCTTGAGCTGGTCACAGGTCCACAGATTGGATTGGATTGGGTTTTCAAGCCTGGAAATGGACCTTAGGAAATTGTCATTCCTGTCTATTTACCCCTTAAACCGTTTTGCTCCCCTACTCTTTTTACATTCCAACATATAGTGAATAATTTCCATCTGAAAATGTAACATTTTATATTGCTTGGTACTAAACTTCTGATTCCACTGACCTATCCATCTTTTCTGTTATAATTTCTTTAAAGACTGATATCTTTGAAAGAAAGATTTGAATTCCCAATGATCAACCTGAAGGAAACACGTGAGATTTCAAGTTTTAGGGTCTTACAGTAACATATAGACTAAAAGCAAAATCAACAAAACACCATTTAGGAGACAACCAGAACATGGTTGAAACAAAAAAGACAGTAATGATAATGTTAATTCATGTTTTAATGCTCCTGATAACACTATGGTGCATACATCCACATTAAAACATCCTCTCCACAGGATTGTAGACTTTCTCGGTAACAGCACACACGCATGTATGCGCACACACACCACTCAAACCACCACCACCCCTTTCCCCTTCCTTCAACGTCCAGTACAGTGTCAGTTTACCCATCTTGCTGACTTTCACAATTTGGTTACTATCAAAATGTACATTCCTCAGTTTTCAGAGAATTTCCAAACCAACTGCCAGCAGAAAGGTTTCTGCTGTTGTGACTTCTTGCAACCTCATGAGCAGAAATTTTCCCGAGCTTCTGGATTGCTACAGGATGTATCTCTTTGACCAGAAACTGTTTTCCCTCCTACCTTCTACCTGAGAGCTCATTAATGGTTTGTTGCCTTCTTCCGTCTGCTGACCACACCAGCAGCAGCTCCTAGCTGTCTATGAGATCTTTCTCTTTCTCTCTCTTTCTCTCTATCTGTCTCTGTCTCTGTCTCACTCTCTCTCTCTCTCACTTGCTCTTTCTGTCTAAAAAACTCAAAGACTAAAAGTCTGTTACAGTCAAGCCGGGTCTCTTGCCTTAGTCCTCAGGGAAAAACATTTTGCACCTTGTTCCCATTAATCTGAGGCTGGACCCTCCTGTCCCAGTGTAATCAATCCACCAGGGGCTTACTGTCAGGTAGAATTCAAAGAAGCTCACATGATTCTTTCCATTACTCCATGTTACATAAGAACATAAGAACTAGAAGCAGGAGTAGGCCATCTGGCCCCTCAAGCCTGCTCCGCCATTTAATAAGATCATGGCTGATCTTTTTAAGACTCAGCTCCACTTACCCGCCACATGCTACCTGGAATTAAAGTGACGAATAATCTTCTCATAAAACCTCACATTCATAACACCTCCGGAAATAGTCTCCAGTCCTGTTCACAGCCCAGCTGTTGTTGGGGTATCAGGTTCGGTCTCCAGAAGGTTAACAGAAACAGGGCATTGAAAATGCTGTACAGCATACAGAGAGCTAAAGAAGAGCCTAATGACCTACGAGGGGCAGGGGGGTCGGCAATAGGAAATAGAGAGGAAGTTTGAGCGTTTCCTGAGAGCCATTGATATAAGAAATGAATCAGGATGGAACTCAGAAAAGCAGGCCAGTAGATTTTAAAGAGGTCAATGATGAGTAAAGGAATTTACAAAGAATGAAGGAACTAAACCAGAGTTCTGATTACCCAAAATCTTCTTTCCAGATTTAAATATAGTCAGAGAATGTCCCCAAATGAGCGGACAGCAGTGAGGGAGCTCAATTGCTCGATTGAAAAGCCACATGGCAGGGCAGCAGATGGTAACCAACCAGCTGTGTATCTGACAGGACACACGACACATTGCAAACAACCCCATCATCAAAGTCATGGAAATGTGAAAGTAAATACTTCGGAAAATGAACAACACCTTTAAAAGCCACAAGTGCAGCAAAGACAAAATTAATACAGGATCAGGTTCAAAACTTAAATCCATCCAAAGCCAACCTGTTTTTCAACAGGTCAGGGTAGGATCATTAATAGCCTTTCTTTTGAAGTTCACAGAAAAGCATTTTGCTGGAATTATTTAAATTAGGATAAATTACTCTAGAGTAAGAAACCACACACATCACATACAAAACGTACTTGATCTTGGGCAGGAAGAAAATATGAGGCCAATCTTTTTCCATTTACAGTTAAAATGTTTTGTTGAGGGTAATTCATGGTCCCTGGTCCACCACGGCCTGCAGAGAACTTTCGGACACAATCTCCTGGTCTTCATCTCATTAATTATACAATCAGGTTCTCAGTACATTTTTCAAGGAATCACATGACAGAAGAAGGAAAGGTGCTCTCTACTACTGGAAAATTCCAGCTTTCAGGTCTCTGCTACTATATTTAATATCCAGATGCTTACCACTTAGAATGAGGGTTAGGGCTAGGGTCAGGGTCAGGGTCAGGGTCAGGGTCAGGGTCAAGTTTGGGGTTAAGATTAGGGTTTAGGGTTAAGGTTAGGGTACACACCATTTCAGAAGCTGAAGGCCAGGAAATACCCCTCACACTGCAGTATCTGGCGATTGTTGTTGAACACATGTCCCAGTGGAAAGGAAAGGTAGCTGCTCACTTCATCGGGGACAGGGACCAGGAGATGTTGGTCTTAAACAGGATGGCCCCACTTTCTCCAACCAACAAACACAGCAGGTCACAAACACAAATACAGCTTGTAGGGAGACATATTGCAGCTGGGGCTCGTGCTGTGTCCTCGTTGAAAAGGACTACCCAGCTGTGCAGGAAAAAGCTCCACAGGTTAATTGCTACCATTGTCTCCCTGCTACCTCACCCTCAAAGGGCCTGCATCCACTCTAACTCTGCCTTTACACAAGCATTTTACCAAAACTCATGGGCTACGTCCCTCAGTATGTCCAGTCAACAGCTCTGTACCAACCCTTCCTGCTCACTGTGCTTCCTACACACTCAAAGCACCTGATGAAGTGGCTGCACTCCAAAAGCTATGGTTTGAAATAAGCTTGGACTATAACTTGGAGTCATGTAATTTTTGACTCTACACACTCTCTGGGTTAGGATTAGTGTTAGGGTTGTGTTTAGGGTTAGGGTTAGGTTCAGGGTTAGGTTCAGGGTTATCAAGATACAATGATGTGAGACATCCTCCTGGCTTATACTGCAAAGCCTTACCACAGCTGTCCAGTCATCAAACCCTCATCACAAGGAGGTCTGTGATCTGTTATACTGTGTCTAGTTACATAAGCATAAGCAGCACTTTTTCTCTGTTGTGTATCTGTATTGAATATTTTGTAAAGGTCTCATCAGTCATGTTGGGAGGGAGTAGCCCTTCTTTCCCTGTTTCCCAGACCCTGTATAGTCTCAGGATCTTGGAAGGAGACTGAAAGCTATGAGTTCCCTGGTTCACAACAGTCTTGGCAGCTCCTACAGACCACCAAAATCTGGCACTGATTGTGAAATATAATTTGAACACAAGGGGTAGAAGCCTTTTCTGTTGACAAGCTCTGCAGTTACTGATAGGGTTAGGATTAGGGTGAAAGTGTCATGTATACAATGAAGAGCACCCTGTACCTTGGGAAAGCCACCAAAGGCAGAGAATCCCATTAACTCTCTCTGTCACAGGAGATTTGGAGAAAACAGCATTGGTGATGTCAAACATACACTGACTGTGGGTTGAGGATTAGGATGTGCTACACAGATCCCTAGTTATCCCTTCAAATGAGCTGCTGACACACAACTAGGATCTTGACAGCTACTGGGATGAGTTAGCCTACCAGTCTCCTAAGCATAGGTTGGATTATGGGGAGTGAACATTAATCAACACCTGCACTGATATTCAACAGTTGAAGAAAATGACAGCAAGACCTGTAGATGCAGGTCTCATCATTCCCCTCTGCCTCCTTGGTGGATCTTCACCTGTTTCTCTCTCGGGACATGGTGTGGCAGGTGCTGAAGGTTGTTCTTCTTTCTGTTCTTGCTGGTGAAGTTGTAATCACTGTCTCCAGAGTAGCACCGCATCTCATTGGATCTAGCGATAATGTCCTTCATGTGAGAATGGTTAGCAGATAGTGTGTGGAAACTGTCAGAGAAGTAATTCAACTTCATTGAAGAATCTTCTGAGCCTGACATCCATGACAATGAAGCCTCACATTGTTCCCACACATTGTGTGATATAGAGAGTTCCCAAAGACAATGCCATATCTTCACAAAGAGCCTTGAGCTATGTCACTGCATCCTGTATATTCTGTAACTAAAATTATCACATTACATTTAGAGTAGAATTCTGCCAGTAAGCCACATGATAGCAGCCCCCCACCTCAAAGAAAAAGGACTGTTCCACATTGTCTTTGCATTCTTACAGTTGAGTGACTGAATCTAGCAGCGGCCATGCATCATATTCCAGGAGTGTGGTTGTGAAATAGAAACACCAAGTCTTAAGTGCCCAGTTCTTCTTAAAGTTGCTTCGCTGACATGACAAGAAGTGACACAATGAAATGCTAATGATTGTTTGAGGCTATAATTATTAAAGTTCCTCCTTGAACAATGGATGACGCTGGTGGGTGGCATTACTGAATCAGTGGGGTATGATTACTGCAACTGCCCCTGGCAGAGCTTCAATTCCAAAATTTTTACTCCATTCCAAACAAACTTACTGCGCCCACATTGCATCCGGTGTTTTGTAGAGCTACTGTACAGTTGACATTTGGTCTGGAACGGTAAGGGTTCCAACCTTGTTTCTATGTGAGTGCGTTGTGGGCTCCACGTGTGATACACAAACCCCCCCAATTTCATATTTCCGTTTGTGTTGCTGTCCCTGTGGTCCCTATGATCTTTCAGTCTGCCCCGGTCTCCATTGATCACTTTACAAAACTATTAAAACCCCACTTTGTCTCCTGAGACCATGCCTTTGTTAGTCCTACACTCTCCCCACTTCGAGGCCAAATGCGGTGATCTGTTTGAACACCCCTTTTCAGAGCTTTCAGCTCCCTCCCTGTGATCACTATGAAGTCCCAACCTACTATCTAATCGCCCTGAACAGTCAACATTCCCTCAGCAAGAGTTCAATGATGCCAATCTGCAGACTTTCCCACTAGTTGTCCATTTTCCCCAGGACTCCATGGGGATCCCCCTGAGAAGCTTTTTGACCAAACCCCCACAGGTGACTCATGCCTCCTGACCTCCCCCCCTCCCCACCCAGTGACCTGGCAGGACAGCCCGATTGACCATGGCCCTTCCCTGTTTTGATGTCTCTACAAAACGGCAAATAATGGCCCCATCGTTCCCAGACTGTTTGGAATTGACCTGTCAGCCTGACTGTGACCCAGTCCCCAGGCTGCAAAGACAAGGACCCCAAGGCTCTTGTAGGAGCTAGTGGCTGACTGAACATGGCCCATCCCTGTGGACAGGAGTAAACTGAACTCCTTGAAGTAAACTGAACTCCTTGACTGTCCATGGGGGCATCTGGTGAATAACCTTCCCCACACCAAGGGCTGTTCCCCTGATTTTCACACATGGCCATTTGCTTGAATCAGTCTCATTTCTCAGTGAAGAAGAGAATTTAACGTAGTGTATAAATAAGGTGAGTTGGGGTTTCAATGAGACGCAAATGCAAGAAAATAAGGTAGTGACTGCTCAATGGTGAGACTCTCAATTTGCCATTTACCGCTTGAAGGGATAATCTGGAGCATCTTTCTCTACGTTTAGAATCTGATGTTTTTCATTCTCATTGTATCTTCTCACCATTACTCACCAGGGAAGACAAAATTTACCCATAACTTCAGTCTGTGACATCAAATATCAGCCATTATTTATAACATTCCTGTCTGAAAAGCACTGATGAACTACCACTCTGTAAATTAGTTTAATTAATTTTGTATCTATGCTACCACATTTGTTTTAATATTACTGTTTCTGCTGGATAAGGAACCTTTGGGTGCATAATCCAAGAAGTTGTCAGTGCAAATAATTTCAGGTACCCAAATATACAAATGAAATCTAATAGTTTTGGGTTTTGGATCCTCAAGAAATCATCAGTTTTCTGGAGTGGGGGTTAATCTCCAAATTAATTCTGTGTCTCAAAGTCATGAAGAAGGATTTAAATGTTTATATTTGTGTGGTTTTCTGCGTGAAATGAAAGGTTTTCATCAGGATATTAAAGCGACTTTGCCTACTTTCTTTGTTCGATTGCCAAGGGATGATTAACATTGTCGTTTTGAAATGATTATTGGGTTTTAGGTTTTTACGAAAGATAAGTGATGAGAAAACATTGTAAACCTGTACAACCCAAATTTCCCTCAGACACTGACAGAAGTGGTGTTTCCAGACTACATTCCCACTATTCATTACAGTAAAGAACAGGATACAGATTGCTGAACTGGCTACAGCATGTGAAGGTGATGTAGATTCATGCACTGTATGCAACTGGTTTAGAATGTGGGGTGGAAGTAAATCCAGACCCTCTGAAGGGTCTAGGCCCAAAACGTCAGCTTTCCTGCACCTCTGATGCAGCTTGGCCTGCTGTGTTCATCCAGCTCTACACCTTGTTACCTCTGTAAACCCAGACTAGTTGCTAGGAACTAAAGTAAATGGTCTGAGGAATCAACAAAACTTGATCTTTGAATTTCATCTGCTTTTATAATGTGAGATACACCACTGGTTACACGACCATAGACACTTTGTCAGAGTGAAAACGTCAATTTCCAACTGACAGGAAGATACCTCTGTGGACATTGCATTATTTTAGTTAGTATTGTATCCATGGTATTTCCATTTTGTATCTTATTAACTAATTTTGTTCATGTCGCCCTTAAAAGCCTTTTAGGAAATGAGTAAAGATAGAAAACACAATTTTCAGTAAAGTAGAATAAAGTGTCACATTTGGAAGTGTACTGGTTCTCTATGTGGTCTTACACATGATAACTAAAATTAATAAATTGATTATAAAAGTCGTGCTTTACTCTGTCAAAGTTGTCACATGTAACCTGGTTATGAAGAAGTCATGTGGGTGAAGATGTACCTCATGGTGGTAGATGCTGGCGTGATGAAGGAAGGATTTTGTCCAAGGACATTATTGTTGGGACACCAGGAACAGCATTTACTAATGCAAATATGAACACACAGTTTAGGACACATCTCTTTGAGAGAGAGATTTGCCACAGCTGCCTCACCCAGAGCAATTAACCTAGACAATGGCCATTCAGCTATGTCTGAATGGTTTCTTGCTGCCCTGTTGAGATACAGAAATTGTATACCATTAATGGCATACATCGGGAGACAACCCATGTTGAGAACAGGATATGACTACATGGGGAACAAAAACAAAAGTTGCTGGAAAAGCTCGGCAGGTCTAGAAGCATCTGTGAAGAAAAATCAGAGTTAATGTTTTGGGTCCAGTGAACCAGGTTAATAATGCAATTGGATGGCTCAATTTATGGTATTGCTTTATATATCAAGGCACAGAGAATGGAATGGGCACAAAGAAAAAGCTTAAATAGGTCAATTTTGTCAGCCAGAAAATAGAGTCCTCCTACATGGGAAGTGCGGTTTGCTCAACTACATTGGCCATGGCAGGTTGTGGGGATGGGTCTGGGTGAGATGCTCTTCAGAGGGTCACTGAGGATCACATGCTCTGAGGATCACTGTGGACTTGTTGGGCTGAATGGCCTGTTTCCACACTGTAAGGATTCTATGGATTCTATGGATAAAAACTGTTCTGTGATTTTTTTTTTCCCATGAAGAGATTATGCATTAAGCAAATCAGTTGTTCTTTGCCATTTCGATATCCAAAGGTAAAGTTAGAAACTAGAATAAACAGTTGAGACATATTTTCTACATACTTTCTATATATCACTGGCAGAGTCACTGAGGTAGTTTCAAATTAAAATGAATTATGATTGCCTGGTTGATATTCCCATAGAACACCAGAGCTTTTTTGATATGTCTCACTGTCAGTGTACCTTTAACAGACAAGCTTGTAATATTGTCACTGTATCATGGCTTGTGACCCAAGCCTGTTTTCTTGGGTACCACTTCATAGAATCATAGAATCCCTATAGTGTGGAAACAGGCCCTTCAGCCCAACAAGTCCACAGTGATCCTCAGAGCATCCCACCCAGACCCAACCCCCTATAACTCACCTAATCTACACATCCCTGAACACCAGAGGCAATTTAGCATGGCCAATTGACCTAACCTGCACATCTTTGGACAGTGGGAGGAAACTAGAACACGCAGAGGAAACCCACGCAGACACGGGGAGAATGTGCAAACTCCACACAGACAGTCGCCTGAGGTTGGAATCGAACCTGGGTCCCTCGCACTGTGAGGCAGCAGTGCTAACCACTGAGCCACCATGCTTGAAGAATGAGATGCTCCTGGAAGCATACTGCTCAATTGCAATTGAATATTTTGTTTATAGTAGTTAACTGTAATAAATATCTGATGGATTCTTCAATATAATGACATCCATGTCCACTTTCTTATGTACAGAAGATAATGTAAGAATTGCTGCATCAGGTAAAAACACCCAGCTAGAAGCAAAATCATGGTTAGCAGTGGTGGCTCTCTGTAAATAACTTGGTGATAGATATTTGGAAAACTAATTGAAAACTGACCACACAACAGCCTTGGGCATCAGAAAACTTGAACAATCTGCAGAACAGTTTCAGTGAGCGCACATAGCTGGACTGATCTCTGGATAAGATTTTAATTTATTCCTTCAGGGCATGTACATTTTGCTGGCTAAGTCAGCATTTATTGCCCAAAACTAATTGCCCTTGGGATAAGTGGTGGTGAATTGCCTTCTTGAAAAACTGAAGTCCATTTGATGGTGATACACCTGCAATGCTATCAGGGAGGGGATTTCAGAATTTTGACCCAGTGACACTGAAGGAACAGTAACATTTTCCAAGTCAGTCAATGCTGTAGCACAGTCATGGGGGAGGCACCCTGTGAATTTGTGTCAGTGAAGAATATTGTTCCTGTGTGCACGGCCAATGAGCAGCTGCAGAGGAAATCCCCTCCCTCACAAGTTGGCTCATTTACCCAACCCATCGTGGGTCCCTTCCTGGACATTCGCCTCAACATTGCACACTGTCCATGAGCTTCATGGTTGGTGTGAGAGTGAGTGATCCTCTGTGAGTAGCTTTCAGCCTCAGTGTTAACGTTCTGCTGAAACCCCAAAATCACCCTCTCTTTTCCAGGTGTGTATTCCATTCAACCCACCAGCACTTTCCCAGGTTACCATTCAAGCTGTGTGCATGTAACTAAACCAGTCGACATATCCCTCTTTCCCTCCATGTTCCCCAGTCTCTTTCCCCAACTCCTTAGCTCTAGCCCCTTTCCCCAAGTTGAAGACATAAAGAGTCCAAGATAACAAGGCGTGGGGCTAGATGAACACGGCAGGCCAAGCAGCATCAGAGGAGCAGGAAAGCTGACGTTTCGGGCCTAGACCCTTCATCAGAAATGGGGGAGGGGAAGAGGGTTCTGAAATAAATAGGGAGAGAGGGGGAGGCGGATAGAGGATGGATAGAGGAGAGGATAGGTGGAGAGGAGGCAGCCAAGTCGAAGAGGCGGGGATGGAGCCAGTAAAGGTGAGTGTAGGTGGGGGGGGTAGGGAGGAGTTAGGTCAGTCCAGAGAGGACGGACAGGTCAAGGGGGCGGGATGATGTTAGTAGATAGGAGATGGGGGTGGGGCTTGAGGTGGGAGGAGGGGATAGGTGAGAGGAAAAACAGGTTAGGGAGGTGGAGATGAGCTGGGCTGGTTTGGGATGCGGTTGGGGGAGGGGAGATTTCGAAGCTTGTGAAATCCACATTGATACCATTGGGCTGCAGGGTTCCCAGGCTGAATATGATTTGCTGTTCCTGCAGCCTTCGGGTGGCATCACTGTGGCATTGCAGGAGGCCCAGGATGGACATGTCGTCTGAGGAATGGGAGGAGGAGTTGAAATGGTTCACGGCTGTGAGGTGCACCTCTCACCTATCCCCTCCTCCCACCTCAAGCCCCACCCCCATCTCCTATCTACTAACATCATCCCGCCCCCTTGACCTGTCTGTCCTCCCTGGACTGACCTATCTTCTCCCTACCCCCCTACCTACACTCACCTTTACTGGCTCCATCCCCGCCTCTTCGACTTGTCTGCCTCCTCTCCACCTATCCTCTCCTCTATCCATCTTCTCTCCGCCTCCCCCTCTCTCCCTATTTATTTCAGAACCCTCTTCCCCTCCCCCATTTCTGATGAAGGGTCTAGGCCCGAAACGTCAAGTTTTCCTGCTCCTATGATGCTGCTTGGCCTGCTGTGTTCATCCAGCCCCACGCCTTGTTATCTCGGATTCTCCAGCATCTGCAGTACCTTTTATCTCTGATACATAAAGAGTCCACTCTGGTTTCCATTTGGATTTTCCTGAAGGCTAGTTGTTATGTTGAATTTGGAAACCAGAGAAAGTTGTGTGCACAGCCCAGATCATCACGCAAGCCAACCTCCCATCTATTGACTCCATCTACACTTCTCATAGCCGCAGAAAGGCTACGAACATCATCAAAGACCCCTCCCACCCCATTAATGCTCTCCTCCAAACTGTTCCATCAGGCAGAAGATACACGTACCAAAAGGTTCAGGAAGAGTTTCTTCCCCGCTGTTATTAGACTGCTGATTGGATCTCTCTAATTTCAAATCTATTGTTGATTTTGCTTGAGCACCTCCTGTGTAGCTGTGATCTTGTATTCCTTGATATAACAAGATGTAGAGCTGGATGAACACAGCAGGCCAAGCAGCATCAGAGTAGCAGGATGGCTGACGTTTCGGG
>JAHRHZ010000009.1:1410214-1450595 GCA_024137785.1 Ginglymostoma cirratum
ATTGGGAATAGGGGATGGCATTTTTGCAGGAAGGTGGGTGGGAGGAGGTGTATTCCAGGTAGCTGTGGGAGTCAGTGGGCTTGAAATGGACATCGGTTTCTAGGTGGTTACCCGAGATGGAGATAGACAGGTCCAGGAAGGAGAGAGAGGTGTTAGAGATGGTTCAAAATCTCCCCTCCCCCAACCGCATCCCAAAACCAGCCCAGCTCATCTCCACCTCCCTAACCTGTCCTTCCTCTCACCTATCCCCTCCTCCCACCTCAAGCCCCAACCCCATCTCCTATCTACGAACATCATCCCGCCCCCTTGACCTGTCTGTCCTCCCTGGACTGACCTATCTCCTCCCTACCCCCCCCCCCACATACACTTCCCTTTACTGGCTCCATCCCCGCCTCTTCGACTTGTCTGCCTCCTCTCCACCTATCCTCTCCTCTATCGACCTTCCCCTCTCTCCCTATTTATTTCAGAACCCTCTTCCCCTGCCCCATTTCTGATGGAGGGTCTCGGCCCGAAAGGTCAAGCTTTCCTGCTCCTATGATGTTGCTTGACCTGCTGTGTTCATCCAGCCCCACACCTTGTTATCTCGGATTCTCCAGCATCTGCAGTACCTTTTATCTCTTTATCACTAATTGTTTACACTGGTTTGACTGATTTTTGTTCAGATCTCTCACTAGTGCAAATGAACAGAAACTATGCTGTTGTCCTTTGCTTTGAGTCAAATGAATGTGAGAGAAAAACAGGGTGTAAGTACGTGTTTGAATGTTACGGTTCTTCTACCAAAGCTGTAAACTTGTGGAAAATAATAAGTGACTATTTCAGTTTTGTAGAAGCAATAGAATAGGACAACATACTCTACAGAGTGGAACAGAGCATTAGAAGAAAGAAAGACTTGTATTCATATTGTGCCTTCTAAGATTTTAGGCGATCCTAAAGTGCTTCACAGCCAGTCTCGTCACTTTGAAATGTTACTAGTTATTCTTGTAATCAATGTAGGAGATGTGGGTTTCAATTTGTGTAGCAATATGATTAGGACCAGATCATCTGTTTTAACTTGCTGATTATAAGATAAATAGTGGCAAATCCCACCCCTCTGCTCTTCTTCAAAATAAAACCCTCCAAATTTGATCTCACTCAGAGACCAGGCAGAGCCTCAGTAAAATGCCCCACCTGAATGATTGCCCTGCAAACAACAGAGCACTTCCTCAGTTAAGTTTTTGCATTGCCACTTTAGATTTTGTACTCTCGAACTTAGAGTAGGATTTGAAACTCTAACCTTCTGATGAAGAATGTAGAGTACTTCTAGGGAGCGACAGCCGACACAAATTGCTATGTTAGAATTGATAGTGGCAAAAAATAAATTTTATAGCTAGGGCCTTTTATATTTCCAGGAACCCAAAGCAATTCATGACCAATGAGTTAATTTTGAATTGCAGTTACAGTTATGTAAACATATTTAGAAGTATGTGTGAGAAATGCATTGACAAATAGTATCTATTCATTAGATTTATTCATTTTATGCCTTTTTTTTAATCCAATAGGCATTTTTCCAGGATCCAAATGTTTTGGCTAATCTCAAAGTACTCTCTCCTTTATCTTCTCAATGGACAACTCTAGGTATGGATAATGTTATTTACATTACTGACAAGGCTGTTGTTAGTGACACCACTTGGTTTCTTTAAATTCAATGTGATTGAGATGGATTTTGATTGAACACCAATCGCCGTTTGTACCTTCTTTATAAATATGTACAGATATTGATAATATGTTTCCATGTATCTTTAATTCTGTCTAAAAAGGGAAAGAAGTTAAGGAAACAGAGGCTGAAGAGGTTCCTTGTAATCAACTTTCAATGTTATTCTTTGATTGTTTGTACACCGAAGGAATTGTGCGAGAAACAGGACACATTACAAAGTGTCTGGATGAGTTTTATGACGACTTTGTTATCTCTGATCAGCTGCGGCAGGTAAGATATTTGTGGAACAGAAAATGCCATTTTGTGTTCATGGCATCTGTACACATAATTTCATTTTAATGATGCAAGTGAACATATTGCTTGTTTCACAAATGAAACATTGCTGTTTTTGGTACCTGAATGTGCCCACCACAACACAGATTAATTTTCACTACTTAGCTTAGCTGTAAGATGGAGAGGTTTGCAAGTGCAGTGTGTTCGTCAGATGAAAGAAAGTATTTATATAGCTTATTTTAAAGAAATATAATTAATGGGATCCCAGACCACAGTGCAGTTGTATAATTATGCAATTTATAGAGATTACTCTCTGCTTCCACCTCTGTCCACACACGTAAACCTATCTCTCTGACTAAGCTTTCAATCATCTGTAACAAAACCGGCTGCAGAAACTCAGCAGGCCTGTGGGAAGAAAGCAGGGTTAATCTATTGAGTCCGATGACACTCTTCAGAACTGATAGTCGCTAGGGAAAAAAAGTGCTTTATGCTGAAACTGAAGTGGCGGTGGGGGAAGGTGGATATGAGCAGATACATGGAGATGAGCAGAGAGAAAGATGAAAGGGGTTGGTAAACAAGGAGATTATGGATAGCAGGCCAGGACAGAAGAAAAGCTGAGTAAGGAACAATAAGAGCTGAGAGTGAGAAAATGGGTCTCTAGGAATACATGGGAATGGGTGACTGTGCTAAAAGCATCCTATGCCTGACTTCATAAAACAATTAAATATCTTGCATTATCAAGCTTCAGTCTAAGGGACTGTATACTTCGCGATCACTGCTCTGAACACAACTACCAACTGCATAATGTCATCTCGGCTTGACCAGATCTTTTTAAGGGTGTTCATTTGCACGGTTGTTTTTCCCTGCCTCAGTTGCACACCATAAGGCATTTTGTCACTGAATAAAATGCTTCAAGAGTTTGCATTAAACAAGAGAAGATTACACAGTTCAATTTATATCACTTGCAACCATGCTTACGTGAACCCCATTATTGCTACCTTTTGTGTTTTTATTTGATTCATGCACTCATTATTAATGCATTATGCCTGTCAATATCTATAATTGCATTCTCTTAGCTTCCTTTTGAAAGAAAACTAGCTGTCACAACAGAGAGGTTCGCTAGCTTTACCCTAGGGTTTCTCGACCTCCATTCTTTATCCCTATGAAGGAGAGGCTTTAGAGTTTCCAGAGGGACATAAGTGTTTTAGATGTAGGAAAAGCAGAGAGCTGGTGAAAGCTGGGAGTTTATTGTGGCATTTGGTTTATTTTACTGCTCTGGCTGTTGGATCATATGTACACTACAAATTTCTAAGAAACCATAAAATAACTTTTTCCACAGAAGGTCACATGTAAAATCTCCTTGTCAGCCACTTGTCCTTGCAGCTCCTCTTCCTCCACCTTCCTGTCAGACAGAAGAAGAGGCAGAATTTTCAATCCAATATATACAATGATGACATACCTAGCCACACTGCCTCCAAAATTAGCAGCACTGCATTGCTGAAACATCCCTCATCGTCCCGAGCATCAGCAAAAGGAGTTACCTCTGGATAGCGATAATGGGTGAGCCATAGCAGAGAACACTATGATATACAAAGCATGAATGAGTATGGAGAGATGGAAGAGAAGATATTGAGCCAAAGTCTGGGGAAATCACAGAACGTAGCCCTTAGCTGCAAAGCCTCTGCATCCAGACCTGAACAATCGGGTTATTAAAAGAAATATTTTGAAAGCATTAAACACAAGTTGAGGCATGCAGAGTGTTTTCCAAAAATTGAAACTGTAGGCTATTTCTCTCCTTCAAATAAGAAAACAATAAACTTCCACGGATTACCTGCAACTTTCTCATCACCTCACATCACATTCAGAATATTGCTGGTTGAAATGGAAAATATACAAGATGTCAGAGAGGCCAGTGTGTTGAATTATTTATTCAGAAACAAATTGAATTTAAAAGTTAACTGACTGGGGTCTATCTAATGTAATGGGCCAAACCAAACCCCTCTCGAATATATTAAGGAGCTAGCTTAGACCCTAACTTTTAACTTATTTAAAGGCACATGTAAAGTGCTGTGTTCCAGGTGTAATTCGATTACACTGCTTGGCTTTAAGCAAAGCATATTTTATTCTTACTCTACAGTTAGAGGAAAAAAAAGAATTGGTATAACTCTATTCAAAAACTTAACAGAATAATTGATTATTTAACTCCTAAACAATGACTGTTTCAATGTAGTGATGTCCCATAAACACACCTTTGGCAAAGGCAAATTCATTAAAATAGATTGTCTTACATGCAATTTGTCTCCAGTCCAGGAGGAAAGAACACCAAGAGAAAATTATGGTAGAGAGAGATGTATGGCAGCTCCAACAGCTGCTGAAAGCTACAATAAAACCCTGGTTCCATGGGAGCCTGACCCTACCCATTCATGCTACTTCTATTGTTCCAACTCTTTTAAAAGAAACAAGGTCTCACAAGCTGTTTACTTTATTGGCTTCGAATTGACAGCACCTAAGGCATAAAATCTCTCCAAAAAAAATCCCAGACAAACTACCTCTCTTACAGTCATAATATCATCACACTAGAGGTCAGTGTTTATTCTTTCCAATGCATAACCTTTTGTGGTTCAATTTTTCCTTTAACTAATTGAGAAGAATGTGACATACAAAATTTGATTTAATAACATTTGTATAAATATACAAATATGCACAAAATATTCTCTAAAATATCATTTCTTCTCTGATCCCGAACTCTTGAGCATCTCCAATTTTAATGTCCCTGCCATTGATGGCAGTTCCACCACCTACTGAGGCCTTAAGCTCTGGAATTCCCTCCTTTCTATCTCTTCATCTTCTCTCCTTTTAAGATAATCCTTTGAACCTACACCTTCAATCAAACTTGTGCTTTTTTTTTGGGTCCGTTCAGGTTTTTTTTAAATAAGGCTCCTGGAGACTCCCTGAAACATTTCACTTCACTTCCTTTGAATGTTTCATGAATACCCCTTGTTTTTACTACACTCCACCTGACAGTAAACTTTGCCCAGACTTTGTAGCGTTAAGATGGTGAACTGTCAGCATTTGCCTTCCTTACCCCTTTGAAACTGACCACAACTTTGTGATTTAGCACAGGTAATTATGGCTTTACTTATGGAGGATATTCCTGAGAGAATGTCCAGTGAAGTCATATGGTGGAACTCCGGAATAAGGCAGGGATGATCACTTTGTTGGGATTGTACTGTAGACCCTCCAATAGTCAGTGGAAAATTGAGAAGCAAAAATACAAGGAGATCTCAGATATCTGTAAGAATAATGGGGGATTTTAACTTTCTAAACATAGACTGGGACTGACATAGTATTAAGGGCTTAGATAGGGCGGAATTTGTTGTGTGTACAAGAGAATTTTCTTCATCAACATGTAGATGTACCTCCTAGAGAAGGAGCAAAACTTGACCTTCTCTTGGGAAATAAGGCAGGGCAATAGACTGAGATGTCAGTGGGAGAGCGCTTTGGGGCCAGTGACCATAATTTTATTAGTCTTAAAATACTGATAGACCAGATCTAAAAGTTGCAGTTCTAAATTGGAGGAAGGCCAATTTTGACAGTATTAGGCAAGAACTTTCAAAAGTTGATAGTGAAAGGACTGTTCACAGGTAAAGGGATGGTTGGAAAGTGGAAGACCTTCTAAAATGGGATAACAAGAGTCTAGAGACAGTATGTTCCTGTTAGTGTGAAGGGCAAGGCTGGTAGATGTAGAGAATACTGGATGACCAGAGAAATTGAGGCGATGGTCAAGAAAAGGAAGAAGGCATAAGGCAGGTATAGACAGCTGAGATCAAGTGAATCCCTGGAGGAGTATAAGGGCAGTAGGAGTACACTTAAGAGTGAAATCAGGAGGGCGAAAAGGGGATATGAGATACCTCTGACAAATAGGGTTAAAGATAATCCAAAGAGATTCTATAAATATATTAAGGACAAAAGAGTAACTCAGGAGAGAATAGGGCCCCTTTAAAGATCAAGAAAGCCATCTATATGTAGGACCACCGGAGATGGGTGAGCTATTAAATGAGTATTTACTATGGAGAAGGATATGCAAGCCAAAGGACCTGGAGAAATAAATAGTGATATCTCAAAGTTTCTATTTAACAGAAGAGGAGGTGTTAGACATCTTAAAATGTATAAAGGTGGATAAATCCCCAGGACCTGTTCAGGTATACCCCAGAACATTGTGGGAAGCTAGGGAAGTGATTGCTGGGTCCCTTGCTGAAATATTTGTATCATTGACAGCCAAGACTGGAGGTTAGCTAATGTGATGCTATTAGGAGTTGTTAGTTGGTTCGCTGAGCTGACCGGTTTCTCATGCAAACATTTCATCCCCCTTCTAAGTGACACCTTCTGTGCTGTCTAGCATCCGTTGAGATGTTTTGACTGGTTTTCCTGCTCAGTGTAAGGACTGTGGTTTGTCGGATAGCCTGTTGCATTTCATCCGTAAGTCCGTTAGATTTCAGAGTAGCCTCAAATGTAGGCTAAGTTTTCCTGCTCCTATGATGCTGCTTGACCTGCTGTGTTCATCCAGCCCCATGCTTGTTATCTAGGCTAGAAGTCTGTTTTGTTAGCATCCTTTGTAGTTGTAGTTAAGTTCCCACATTAGGACAGCTTTCTCTCTATCTGACAGATTTCTTGTCCACGTATCTGGCTTGGTCTTGTCCTTGCTATGCATCAATTTCATCAGTTTTTCCTGTAGTTTGTCTCTTCTTAGTTCTGGTCCTGTTTTGCTTGATACTGGTGGCTTGTTCGAGAGTTGTGGTTCACTGTTGGTCGGTCGAGTTCAAGTATAAACAGCGTTTCAATAGAGACTAGACAGCACTGAAGGTGTCACCTAGAAGGGGGACAAAACGTTTGTATGAAAACTGGTCAGCTCGGCAAACCAACCAACAACTCCAGCCACAACCCGAGCTACAGATCTTCTTTAAAACATTAAACCCCCACAGGAGAAACATGCTCAAACAAGCCTGAAAATAGGAAACCTATGCCAACCGGCTGAGTGCTACCTGCGAGCAGCTCCATTGTCTACATGAATGCATCAGAAACCAGATACTACCACAGTGTCAAATACAAACCTCCCCTTAACAACCCACAAGCAAACAAAACGGCCACAGGATACTACGAGTTACGATAACGGACGCCCATAACCGCCTCCACAAATGAGCAAGAAATTGGCTTAGATGGGAGCTCGACAGCACTGAAGATGTCACCTAGAAGGGGGATGAAACATTTGCATTAAAACCAGTCAGCTTGGTGAACCAACCAGCAACACCAGCCACAACCTGAGCTACAGGTGGTGCCATTATTTAAGGAAGGACAAAGACTGGTCAGGGATAGTCAACATGGCTTTGTGCATGAGAAATCGTGTCTCACCTCACCTGATTAAATTTTTTGAAAAAGTGATAAAGAAGATTGACGAAGGAAGATCAGTAGACACTGTCTACATGGACTTCAGCAAGATGTTCGACAAGGTTCTGCATGCTAGACTAATTAGCAAAGTTAGATGACATGGAATCCAAGGGGAGCTAGCCAGTTGGATGCAAAATTAGCTTGAAGGTAGAAGACAGAGGGTGGTGGTGGAGGGTTGTGTTTTGGACTGGAGGCCTGTGACCAGCAGTGTGCTGCAAGGTTGGTGCTGGGACCACGGATTTAGATGTGAATAAAGGAGGTGTCATTTGTAAATTGGCAGATGAAACCAAAATTGGAGGTGTAGTGTACAGTGAAGAAGATTATCTCCAGAGTACAATGGGACTTCTATCAGATGGGCCAATGGGCCAAGGAGTGGCAGATAGTTTAATTTAAATAAATGTTAGGTGCTTCAGGTTAGAGTGTTGCCAAACAAAGGGACCTAGAGGTGCAAGTGCATAATTCCTTGAAAGTGGAGTCACGGGCAGACAGGGTGATGAAGGTATTTGGCATCCTTGTCTTAATCGGTCAGTGCATTGAGTAGAGGAGTTGGGAGGTCATGTTGTGGCGATACAGGACATTGGCTAGGCCACTTTTGGAATACTGTGTGTAATTCTGGTCTCACTGTTGTTAAACTTGAAAGGGTTGAGAAAAGATTTACAAGGATGTTGCCAGAGTTGGAGGGGTTGAGCTACAGGGAGAGGGTGAATAAACTGGGATTATTCTCCCTGGAGTGTCCGAGGCTGAGGGGTGACCTTAGAGGCTTATAAAATCATGAGGGGCATGGATAGGGTGAATCGACAAGGTATTTTCCCCAGGGTAGAGGAGTTCAAAACTAGTGGGCAAAGGTTTAGGATGAGAGGAGAAAGATTGGACCCAAGGGGCAATCTCTTCAAACAGAGGGAATGAGCTGCCAGAGGAAGTGGTTGAGGCGAGTTCAAATGCAACATTTAAAAGGCATCTGAGTGGGTACATGAATGGGAAAGGTTAAGAGGGATATGGGCCAAATGCTGGCAAATAGGACCAGATCAATGTATCTGGTTGCATGGACAAGTTAGACCAAAGAGTCTGTTCCGTGCTGTGTAGCTCTACGATTCTGTAAGTGAAAATTAACACATGAAAGTTGAAGTTGTCAGCTTATTGTTCACTGCTCTGCCACAAGCTGCACAGTGGTCTTGCCTTACCCCCACTGCTTCTAGCCAGCATCATGAAGTGATAAGAACATCTCCTTTTCAGTGTTCAGTGATAGTTAGAACTTCTGTAAACTGTTATAACTTGTTTAATCAGTTGTACCCCTGGGCCTTTAGCATTAATTTGCCCAATAAGGGCAGCTGGGCCATTTGAAATCTTAGGCGGTCACCATCTCTACCTTTTGTATGTCGCCCTGGAGAAGGTTCTTGCTCTGGGTTACAATTCTGAACCAGTGAAAATGGCAGAAATGACAGAACTTCGAGGGCCATCAGCTGCTTACAGGCAGTGAATCCTACAGACTGCATTTCTTTCAAGACGGGGATCTTACTGACAATGGATCTTTCAAGGAGGAAATGATTATTTCCTTTAATCACAACTATTTTTATTAACTCGTGAGACATGGGGGTTCACTGGCTGGACCAGTGTTTATTGCCCATCCCTTGTTGCCTGTGAGAAGTTGCCCCTCTGAGTGTACCGATAGTAAGGACACAACAAACTTCCTTTAATATCAGTACACTCAGACAATGAAGGCCATCAGTTTAACTGGGACAAGATAACCATAGTAACCCAAGCCAAACATAGACACGCACAGGAATTCCTAGAGGCATGGTTCTCCACCTGTAATGCAATCAACAAACACATAGAATTGGATCCAATATACAAAACCCATACAGATCAATATCGGAAATGACACTACTCACCATAACGGACCAGACATTATAAATTCCAAGCGGAGTAGAATAACACTGCTTCACCAGAGGCTGCACTAATGATGTTACCAGCATGGTGAGGAAACATCTGAAGGAGAACAAGCCAGCTCAGCAAACAATTCAACCACCTCAGTCCTCTGACTCTTCATTGTGTTGTTACAAATTAATTTTCATATTTATTTTGCGTCTTGGGTTTTAAGGCGAAAGATGGCTTTGAACTCATGATATTGCAAAATTTGAGAATCATTGTCTGATTTTTTTTTTTTTTTTTTTAAATTTGTTCATGGGATATGAGTATTTCTGATCAAAACAATATTTATTGTCCATTCCTAATTGTCTGGTGGGTAGTTACAAGTTAACCATATTGCTGAGAGTTCCGCAGTCACGTGTAGACCAGACCGGGTAAGGATGGCAGATTTCCTTCCCTAAAAGAGTTTAGTGAACCAGAAGAGTATTTTTAATGGTGCTTAGATGGTCACCATTAGACCACCTTTTAATTAAATTGTGTTAAATGTTATTACTTCTTTACCAAATTTAAGAATTAAAATTTATTTAAAACTTTTTTTATACAGTTTGAGATTGCATCATCAGTCATAGGTTTTGAACCCATGGCCCTAAAACATTAGCCTGGGTTAGCCAACAAGTTGTTGTGATATTCCCACTATCGTCCTTACCAACGCTCCCAACTTTGCGTTGATGAAGTGAATGAACTCTTTTAAAGAAACAAGGAGCGAATTAATTTTGTTTATCTTGAAACAGCAGGGAAAGATAATGCACAAAATAGAAACAATATTGTTTGAGAAATGTGCCAAGTTATATATTTGCCATCAATTATAAAGCCTAACGAACAAATTTTGTTTATTTCCCAATTTTCCTCTGAAGTTTATTTTTGTATTTAACTACTTCACACTTAATTTAGGTGTTACTTTTGGAAGAATCGGATAAATATCAAATATTCAGTGACAAAGAACGTGAGGAATTTGTCTTTCGTATCTTCAAACATCTCTGTTTGGGTGGAGTCCTCTGCCAATATGAAGATACAATTGATCCTTATCTGGAAACCTGCAAGACAATGTACAAGGAGTTGGTCAGGTTTGAAAAATATGTCCTCAGTTTATTTTCTTTGAGTAGCAAAGTATAGACTTTTCAAGGCCTCAGTTTGCACCTGTTGAGTAAACTTGGAGAGTTCTTCATGTCTCTGTTTCATGGAAATATCCAAAATGGTCTGGGACATTTTCTGTATCTTTTCTTTCTTTCTAACTTAATAATTCTTCAATTTTGTTTGTGTCCTCTGTATATTTTATCACGTACTCCATAACAGTAAGATATGGAGGAAAACTTGCAACAGCGAATTTGCTGGACGAGTGAGGAGGAAACCTTTAGTCCTGTTATTGCTTGTATTTGTGCTTCTCCTTCTGATGTGAATGCAGACAATGCAACGTTACATTTACAGGAAAGTTGCACAGTTTGTGATGCGTTCATTTTGCTGTTATGCTATTGTATTTGCCTTACGTCTTGAAGCCCTAAGAATTGAACAAAAAACAAAACATAGTAATCTTGACCAAAGAGCCCTGAATAAAAACCAGAAGAACTGCGGATGCTGTAAATCAGGAACAAAAACAAAGTTGCTGGACAAGCTCAGCAGGGCTGGCAGCATCTATGGAGGAGAAAACCGAGTTAACGTTTCGGGTCCGGTGACCCTTCCTCAGAACTGATGGTGGCTGGGAAAACGCCAGTTTACATGCAGAAAATAGGGAGGTGGGTGGGGTAGGGAGTAAACGATAGGATAGAGCCCAAAGAGACAGAAAGACAGTTGGACAAACAGAGGAGTTGCTAACGATCAGGCTGGGAGGGTGAATAGTTGTTAACGGGGACTGTTAGCCTGCCACTACACACCCCACTGTTGTTAGTCACTATGTGGTAACGAGGCCTGGTGTGTGGGGTGGGGGGCTGGGACATGGGAGAGTTTAGGCCCTAAAATTATCGAACTCAGTATTGAGTCCGGAGGGCCGTAGGGTCCCCAAGCGGAAAATGAGGTGCTGTTCCTCCAGCTTGTGCTGGGCCTCACTGGAACACTGTAGCAAGCCGGAGACAGAGATGTTGGCTAGGGAGCAAGGCGGTGCATTGAAGTGGCAGGCAACAGGTGGTTCAGGGTCTTTTTTGCGAGCAGCACATAGATGTTCTGCGAAGCGGTCGCCAAGTCTATGCTTCATTTCCCTCATGTAGGGGAGACCACATTGTGAGCAGCGAATGCAGTAGACTAGTTTCTTGGAAGTGCACGTGAAGTGTTGTTCACCTGGAAGGTATGTTTTGGCCCTTGGATACTGGGGAGGAGGTAAATGGGCAGGTGTTGCACCTTCGCCGGTTACAGGGAAGGTGCTGTGGGGAGGTGTTGGGGATGAAGGAAGTATGGACCAGGGTGTCCTGGAGGGAACGGTCCCTGACCATTAGATGCCATATCCGCCATCACCAGACACATATTCCCCTCCCCTCCCCTCCCTTGTCCACCTTCCGCAGGGACCTTTCCCACCCGGACATCCTGATCCATACTTCCTTCACCCCCAACACCTCCCCACAGCCCTAGATACCTTCCCCTGTAACCGGCGAAGGTGCAACACATGAGCATTTCCCTCCTCCCTCCCCAGTATCCAAGGGCCCAAACATACCTTCCAGGTGAAGCAACACTTCACCTGCACTTCCAAGAAACTAGTCTACTGCATTTGCTGCTCACAATGTGGTCTCCTCTACATTGGGGAAATGAAGCGTAGACTTGGCGACCGCTTTGCAGAACATCTACGTTCTGCTCACAAAAAAGACCCTGAACTACCTGTTGCCTGCCACTTCAATGCACCACCCTGCTCCCTGACCAACATCTCTGTCTCCGACTTGCTGAAGTGTTCCAGTGAAGCCCAGTGCAAGCTGGAGGAACAACGCCTCATTTTCCGCTTGGGGACCCTACAGCCCTCTGGACTCAATATTGAGTCCAATAATTTTAGGGCCTAAACTCTCCCCTGTCCTAGCTCCCCACCCCACACACCAGGCCTTGTTGCCACATAGCCTGCCACCACTTACCCCCTGTTGTTAGTCACTAACAGTCCCCATTAACAACTATTCACCCTCCAGCCTGATGGTTAGCAACTCCTTCATCTGTCCAGAGATAATAGGTACTGCAGATGCTGGAGAATCTGAGATAACAAGGTGTGGAGCTGGATCAACACAGCAGGCCAAGCAGCATCATAGGAGCACTCCTATGATGCTGCTTGGCCTGTTGTGTTCACCCACCTCCACACCTTTGTCTGTCCAACTGTCTTTCTCTCTCTCTCTTTGGGCTCTACCCCACCCACCTCCCTATTTTCTGCATATAAAGTGATGTTTTCCCAGCCACCATCAGTTCTGAGGAAGGGTCACCGGACCTGAAATGTTAACTCTGTTTTCTCCTCCACAGATGCTGCCAGACCTGCTGAGCTTTTGCAGCAACTTTGTTTTTGTGCAAAGAGCCCTGAAGTTGTTTGGGATATGTCAGTATCACATTGCCTTCAATTACATCAGGCCTCAGTCGACAGCTTCCAAGTTGCTTGGATATTGGCTTGTTGCTGAATGGACAGAATGAAAAGCTTGTTGAAAAGTATGAAGGTGTGAGAATAATATGCAAAGCTGAAATTGAGGTATCTAATAAACTGCAAGAGTGAGCCATGAGCAATTTAAGGTGATCAGGAGATCTTTAAGTTTGTTTTTTTTTTTTGTTACAGCACAAAGCATTCTCCTGTTTGCTTCATTTCTTTACGCACTATATATTTACATGAATTTTTCCTTTGCAAATATGTATATTTTTGTCTTGTGTTCAGACAATCAGAAATATATTGGTAACTAATGCATCAAAGATACTCAGTTTATGGTTATTCACAATCATGGTTTTTTAACGTGAAAATATGTGGCAGATGTGAAAAAATCTTGCAGTAATTATGATGAAAATATACCTATTACTGAGGACCATTGAAGGAAATTAAAGAACTTCATTAGGAATTAATTCACTGCACCTCACTGGGAATTGAAAATCTTATGTATAATGGTACGTAGGAAACAATGGAGGTAATTAAAAGATTCTTACTTTGCAGTTCCTTAATTTTGTAAAACTACTTGTAAAATTTACCAGGACGTGATAAGCTACTGGGAAGCACTTGGCAATACTGACAATGTTGGCGTGTGTGGTTCTAGATCTAGTTTATAAATTCTGTTGTACATTTACATTTGTTAAGTAATAATCAGGTTTTATTGGAGGCTCACTGAAAGTTCCTGCAATAACTTAATCTTGTAGAGGGTTTTGAGATCAGTATAATGCTGGAGTACATGAAGTGTGTGCTTCCTTGAAATCTCAGGTATTTCCTGTGGGTTATTATGGCCTTAGGTACTCCTTCCATTCCATTCCATGTTAACCGAAGAGGACCTCTCTCAATATGCCCGTGACCAAATACTTCTCCTGTCCTGTTATATCTATAAGGTGTTTACTGAGATGGGGGAGAATGTTTACTTATTTTAGGTGAAATTCTGAATTTGGTTTTGAAATATATGTTGCTGGAACAGTAACAGTTTCAGAAAGTCTCCTAATTTTTTTTTGAGGCCCTATTCAAGTTATTATGAAATGATGAATATTCCTTGAGAGAGCATTAGAAAGCCACAGCAACACTGTTTAATTTTCCTCCTTCTACTCCTACTCCTAATCCCTACTCCTACTTCCCCTCCCTGTTCTGATTCTTCCTCCTCCTTCTCCTAGTTCTTGGTGTGCTCCTGCTGCTGCTTGGTTTGAGTGAGAGATTCTCTTATGTCCCGTTGCGGTGTTTGATTAGCTAATACTGCAGCTGGGCTGAATGGACTGATGTCCTATTTGGGGCAGAGGCTTGTTCCTGGATGTTCTGAGAGCACACTCCTTCCTCCTTCCTCCTTCCACTTCGTGGTGCAAATCCAATACCTTCCCAAAGGCTTTTCTGCTGAGGCACCACCAATACTTTGTGACTGACAAACCTTTACAATGTTTTGCCTGAGGGCTTCCCGCTGTGATCCTGACTACACAGAACTAGTATGCTGTGCTTAGGCTTCTAAAGCCTGGATATCTCCTCTGGAGACTGCCTGCAGTCTGTAAGGCCATACTCTAGGGAACACCTCACAAAATCAAGACCTACAAGTATTCATGGCATCAATTTTCTTACGAATGCCAACACCAGTACCAGTTGTTGACTTTCAGTCATTTCACTTCCACGATTGTTGTGATGCCTAATTGTTTGTTTAATATGAACACTAGTCTGAATACTCTTTAATCAATGTATACATTGTTTATTCCTACAAGAGACTTGACAACATAGCTCCTGATCTCACCCTCTTTCCCGGCTGCTCCCTGAGCTCTATTCTAACTCCACTCACCATCTCTCCTCCCACCTTATATTCTGAGACATTATCAAGTCTATCTACTGCCACCTTTTTAATATGTTTAGCTTGAACCCCACACACCCTGCTGTTTCAGAAATCAACTTTTCTCCATTTCCCATCTACAAATTCAACTTCTCCAGTGTTTTCTTTACAAATCAGAGGCAACTCATTTGCAGTTCCACACTCATTGCATTCAATTCAAATATCGTCTCCCTATCATGTCCAAAGCTCTATATTCTTCAGTCTTTCTTCACCTCTTCAGCCATTGAGGACTGTTTGGACTAATTTCATCTGGAACTTCCCCCTGACAATGTTGCCATGGCTGTTCCTGACAGGAGCAACAAGCTCATGATAGCATCAGTCGAATTCTTGCCTGGCTGCTGAAACTTCTCCACTTGTCCCGGATGGGGATCTGTGGAAAGAATGCATGAATCCAACCTTCTACAAATTACAGCAGTGAGTCTTTGACCACAAAAATCTCCACAAGTCAACAAAGGTCACAGTATACAGAGTATTTATCATCAATAATATCTGTACTGCAATGAGGCCTAAACCCACTATATAAGCACGGGTGCTGAAGAAATTTCATCACGATTTCCTCCACCACATCCTCTAGGTTTAATGAGAGGACTGCCGAAGTAACAGTAGCTTCCTATCGAAGCAAGCTCCTCACTAACATCGGGTCTGTACTTATTGAATGGCAGAGCAGATCCAATGGGCCGAATGATCTACTTCCTCTCCTGTTTCTTCTGTTCTTATTCGGGCAAAACTCAATTACAATGGACTAGACACCATTTATGGATGGTCAAGAAGTATCTTCCTCAATGGATCCTGTTTTCTGAACACTCAAATGGCCTGGGTTCTAAGGTTGGACAAAGAAAATGCTTCAAAGACTCTTTAAAGTGTTCTCTAGAGCGCAGCATTGTTGACATTAATGAGTAGGAGGAGCTGGGTGAGAATGGCAGCAACAACCTGTCCATCAAGCTGTATCCTGCTTTGAGGTGAATGCTTTCATAATGAGGCAGACTGGCTGAGAAGGAACAAGTCCAACACTCTGACTCGAGTTACTCATGCTAGCACTTGTCTCATGCCCAAAGATCTGAGCTGAGAATCAGTCTGTTAGTCACGTGAAGATCCAAGGCAGAAACCATGATCCTGACTTAAAGGTCATCTTCAAATCAAGAGCCAGACAATGACATTCTTCAATTAATTTTATTCCAAGTTGTCATTTTCAATTGCAAATTCTTGAATACATTTCTTCTGCCTTACTTTTGCAATAGCTGCCTGTTTTACATTCCAACTTGCACTGTTCCACTTCGGTTTAAACCGTTCTCCTTTTGTCTTGTTTTATCTTCCTTCAAAAACTGATTGTAAAATTACTTTTCTGATTATACGTTCAGTTACATACCCTAACTGTTTACCCCATATTCTTTCAACGTCTGGTCTTCACTGGTGAAATTCCTCAGGTGAGTTTCACATCAAAGATTGTATACAAATGCAAGTTGTGATCCTGCCTGAGATTTAAGGTCAGTTGGATCCAGTGAGATACTAAAACGTTAAAAATTTCAAACCACCTCCAATCAGCCCTGTTTCAGGTTTAACTGAGATGTGACATGAGGTGAGAAGCCAGAGTCAGCTATTTGAATATTAAAGAGCCTGAAACTTACTGATTTTTGCCTAATTTGCAACTGTAATCTTGTCTAACCAGATATCCCAAGCACAAAAAACGTGGCAACATAAAGGAGGCAAGAACAGCTTTGGGAAACTTCCCCTGGTCTATCAAGCTGCCCCCCCCCCCCTTCACACCCCCGTCTGGGGTTTGCAATTGGACACACCCAGCTCAGTAGTGAAGATCAGTTCCTCCCCTTTTCTCTCTCATGCTTGCATTAACAATTTACCTGCAGTTAAAACTTTCAAGTGTTCTCTGCCCAAGGGGAAACAAAGCCCAAACTCAATATCATGTGGGAAAAACTGATCTTCCCAGTTTCCCACAGAAACTCCCCCAAGCTAAATCAGGTTAGTTTCTGCCAGACGCAAGGATTGTGTGAAACACATTTGTACTATAGCTTAAATATGTGCTCATTAGCTATAAGGTTCTGCTGTATAAGCAGATGGAACAGCATGTAGCACAGTGTGTTACGCTTTAAAAATCTCCCTATTTAAACAATAACATAAGCATTTTGCTTTGTCAGTTTATATCATACGTCTGAGAGAAAATGTGGAATATTACAGTGCAAGCAATTAACATATCTTCTCTAAATTTTCTAAACTATTTTGGCTCAGACAGTATCCTGCTTAAAATAGCTAAGGTAATACCTCAACGAAAGTAACCGAGAATTTCAATAACATCCATTAAGTGCTCAAGCACAGTGCCAGATGTTTAAAATCAGGGCAGATTTGTATCTGAATCATATTTTTAAAATTGTTTTGATGAATTTCATTCACCTTTTTTAAGTTAATTTAAGGTTTTTTTAACCTGTGAAATTTTAAGATTAACTTTTCAGCGTTCTAAAAAATATGTATTTTGTTTTAAAGTTGTAACTTTATATTACAGTTTTATTTCCCCAAACATTGGACACAATCTTCTGCCCTCAGAGGTGGAAAGCTTGGAGGCAGGAAGGGCCGTGGCAGTGCCAAACCCAGCAGCCTTCCCAACATCACCAGAATGAAGTTCTGGCCAGAAAGACCATGACTGACCTTCCTACTCCATTGATGCCCTTAAGCAGCAAATTTAGGTTCAGTGAAGGGTCTTGGCTCACCACCACTGAAATTAAGCCAACTGCAGGTGGGCCTGTTGCATTTTGCGTTGGGCTGGAAAGGGACTAGGACTATTCCGCTACCGAAGGCTGTCGCCTTGTAGGGGAACTGGTCATGGGCCAGCATGTGGCTGCTGGCAGTCACCACCTGCACTTGCTTCTTATCCCTTTTCATGCCACCCCCAATTCAATAAATCTCCTCCCCTCCCCCACCCCACACTAACCACCTCCTTTCATCCTGAACGCTCTGTGATCTTGACTATGGGTGTGGTTTTGGAGTTGGAGTCACAGCCTTCTGTAATTTAAAACCTGTGGGCTTGCCTATGAAAAGGGTCTGTTTAAAACCAGAGATTGACAAGGATGGCTGCATGATTTGAAAGTAAGGAATTGAATACCAATTGTGAATCCAGTTTGTGTAGCTGTTGGTTCTAGCAATGTGCAGACAACCTGGAGCTGAGGATCATTTACAAGTGAAACTGATTGATAACTGATAACTGATAACTGGTCTCTAGTCCACAAAACAATGACAAAGGTCTTTTAGAGATAACTGCACATGCCAGGATCGGAGCGAACACAGCAGGCCAGGCAGGGTCAGAGGAGCAGGAAAGTTGACTTGACTTGAAAGTTGACAAAACGTTAACTTTCCTGCCCCTCCTGACAAAGGTCTTTTGCCTTGCAAAAATTGAGATTGTTTTTTAGGTAGCTGAAAATCTTGGGCTGTGGGCAAGACACAGAGAAGGTAATCACTCTAGAAGAGAACCAGCAGGTCTGCAGTGGCCAAAACCTCCCTCAGTTCTCTGCAGTAAGTCACTTTAAACCTGAGAAAACCAGCTGATCTTTCCTTCAGCTGATGCTGTAAGTTGTGATTTCAAATTGAATAAGTCAAAAACCATTCATAAGTGAACCAGCCACCCTGTGCCTCTTGCAAATCAGTGGAAACAATTGGTTCTTGCCAATCTGAAGGTTTCTCCTCTACCTTCTTTTTCCAATATAACACATCATGTGACTGAAGTCTATAGACCTGCTTTCCCAGTTTTCCCTCAGCCCATGTGTTTTCCTTGTTTGTGTAAGGTGAAGTTTATAGTTTTAATTTCTACAGCTTGCATCGTAGAGTTTAATTGTTTACATGTAGCTAGAATCTAATTCCATGTAATAAACAGTGAAGTACAGGAACCTGTTCGTGCTTTCTATCAAAGTGAGTCTGAAAATTGGGTAATTTGGGGATTTTGTGTATTTCTTTTAAAAGCGTTAACTTTTGTGATGACTCTGGGACTAGATGTGCTTCCCCAGAGAGTTGTAACACAATTGACTCTAGTTTTATAAGGCTTCTTGATGACATACTTGGTTAAATGCACCCTTAATGTCGAAGGAAGTCACTTTCATTGTATCTCCAGATTTCAGTTCATTTGTTCATGCTTGGACCAAGGCTGTGATGAGACTAGGAACTGAGTGGCTATAGCAGAATCCAGACTAAACGTCAGTGAGCAGCTTATTGTAGAGCAAGTGCCACTTGGAGGCACTACCAATGATCTGTTCTGTTACTTCGCTGATAATAGAAGGTGGACTGGGTTGGAGCTGACCTGCTTTATTGTGGATAGGACATATCTAGGCAATTTTCCACATTGTTGGGTTGATACCAGTATTGTAGCTGTGCTGGAACCGTTCGCCTGGGGGGTGCAGCTAATTCTAGAGCACCAATCTTCAGTATTGTCACCAAAAGCCTATGAATCACATCCCATTTGCTCAATATCACTACATTCAGCTGAATGCTTCCAGACTTTGAATGGAAAGTTCAATCACATTACTGTGGGTCTGGAGTCACATATCGGCTCATATGAATATAATTTGGAATCTGTTCAACAGATACAGAAGCCTGAAAACAAACACGCATGAGCAGGTTCAGGACCAGCTTCTTTCCGGCCATTATCAGACTGTTGAATGGACATCTAGCCTCAAATAATGTAACCTGTGTGCCTCTTGGTCTTTTTGATGTATACATCCTTTGCTTGCCGTGATTTGCCTGTACCACTCGTAAACAAGGCTTTTCACTGTATTTTGGTACACGTGACAATAAAAAAATCAATCAATGAAGAAATAAGTTGAATATAGGTAGTTATACAATCAAACTTGAAAACGGCATGTGAATATCGTAACAAATTGCAATGCTACGTGTGTCATCACTGGTAAAGTTTGTTGGTATTAGACACAGAGCTTCGTCCTAGTGTCACTGCTTTAGAAGGGAAATTCAACCATTGATTTTAAACTTATTTTATCCCTGGCCTGATAGTTTTCATGCATTGTTCATTTTAAAATCTAATTAGGAACAAAGGTAACTGTAACTTTTGTTTTTAATTGTTGCATTAATGCCTTCCTGAAAAGGTTTCTGATATTTATAAGCTAAGGCATAGAATATAAGAGCAGGGTGGTTATGCCCATGAGACCATAACTGGAGTACTACATACAGTTCTGACCACCGCATTACAAGAGAACATAAGACACAGGAATAAAATTAGGCCATTTGATCCTGGCTGATATATTTCTCATTGCCATTCTCCTGCCTTCTTCCTGTAACCCCCCATCCCCTCACCAATCAAGAAGAATGTGATTACTTCAGAGAGGGTACAAAGGAATTTCACAAAACTATTGCTTGGATTGGAAAACTTCAGCCGCGAGGAAGGATTGGATAGGCTGACATTCTTTTATTTGGGATAGAAGAGGCTGAGGGGAAATTAAATGATGCACGTAAAATCATGACAGGTCTCAAATGTCTGGGACAACCTCTTTCCTTTAACAGTGAGGTCATTACTTCAAGGGGCATAGATTTAAATTAATTTTCAGTAGAATTAGAGGGAAGTTGAGGAGAAATCTTTTCACCCAGAAAGTGGTGTGGGTCAGAAGCTCATTGATAGGGTGGTCAAGGCAAAAACGCCTCATCTTATTTAAAAAGTATTTGATATACATTTGACTCAACAAAACAACGGATCAAGCCTTTGAAAGTAAGATTAGGCTGGATAGCTCTTTCCAAGCTGGCACAGATTGAACAGCATATTGCGTGTCTGTATAGCCCTTTCCTCCTTCAGCAATGGGAAAATTACAATGATTCATTGGGACTGATGTATAGTTTTTTATAGAGCCATAAACATGAATTGAAGCTTTGAATTCCGAGAGAAAGTAACATTAAGTAGCCCGTTACAACATAACTCTTTGGTGTCAAGACTTTTTCAGATTGTAGAACATTTTCATGTTACAGCGAATGCTGTAAAATATTTTTAATGGCTGGATTTTCCATCTGTTTTTGGCAATATATGAAAACGTTACCCAAATGCTGAGAAGATTGACAATTAAGACCAACAAGCTTGAAGCAGAGACTAACACAATCACTAATGATCATTAATATTCCAGGCAAATTCTAATGAGCTGCATTCAATGTGGGCAGTATTTTTATTCCACTCTTTCAGTGTGACAAAATTTTTGCAACAAAACATTGTGGAAGTGATTACAACACAGTGTGGAGCTGGAGGAACACAGCAGGCCAGGCAGCGTCAGAGGAGCAGGAAAGCTGACGTTTCGGGTGCAGTCCCTTCTGCTGAAGAAGGGTCCTGACCTGAAACAGCAACATTCCTGCTCTTCTGATGCTGCCTGGCCTGCTGTGTTCCTCCAGTTCCACACCTTGTTATCTCTGACTCCAGCATCTGCAATTCTTGCTACCTTATTGTGGAAGTGATTGGGGCTTTAGTCTTGATTTTCTGGTCTCTAGATTGTTGGATATTGAACACACAATCCAAGATATATCTCAGGATGTGGAAAAACCTATGTTCTGACCTGTGTGCCAATTGCCCAGGATGTTTAAACTTCTGACAGGCAATTACCATGCTCCCTGATCCTCCTCAGTCCTCTGACTCTGAGCTAGAGTCAAAGATTGCACAATTCTGTGGTACATAATTGAATAGTTACTCAGGAAATGTTAGACAGGAAATTTTGATTCTAATTTCTGGGTAACTACAGGACTGGCTGCCCAATCATTCAAACTGACCCCTCCCCTCCCCCACCAATTCCCATTATGACTACACCAATACCTCTCCAATACTTCGACTAACCCCACAACCACAAGTTGCACCTTGGCTTAGCCATTAGCTATTCCCAACTGTCAATCATAAGGTCCTGGGTTCAGGTTCCACTCTTAAGCTAAAACTGAAGGCTAACACTCCAATGCAGTCATGAGGAAGTACTATGCTTTTAGACGTGCTGTGTTTTTGATGAGATATTACACAAAGGCCCCAGCAGCCTGTTTCAATAGATGTAAAAGACCCTGTGGTACCACTATAAAGATAAACATATAAAACACTTCTGTGTAAGTGAAAAGTATCTGTTTTTGTTGAGAAAAACATCATGAAGATTGCCAATCCTTGCTACTATCCCAGTGAGAGTAGCCTACCTGTCTGCTCGGAGTATTCTTTTCAGCTAACTAAGATTGACAGCAAACTGTTCTTGCTGCATCTCCATGCCAACCATGATCCAGCCGATCTTCACATGCTGTATCAGTTACTGTTCTCTCTCCAAGTTTGGTTTCTTGCAGGTTAGTCCTGATGAGTGCCAGCTGAAAAGCTTCCACTGTTTGTCTTTTAGCTGTTTAAGAATAGGAGAGTTATCTGGTACAAACGTTAACTCTGATTTCTGTCCACCGATGCTACCAAACCTGCTGAGCTTTTCCAGCAATTTCTGCTTTTGTTCCTGATTTACAGCGTCTGCAGTTCTTTCAGTTTTTGAGTTATACCGGGTGTCCTGGTCAATAGTTACCCTCAGTCAACATCATAAAATACAGATTATCTGGTCATTATCACCTTACTGTTTGTGGGAGTTTTCTGAGCACATATTGGCTGTTGTATCCCCTACATTATGACAGTAACTACATTTAAAAAGTACCTTATTTATTGTGAAGCACTTTACGTATCTCAATGTGGTGAAAAAGGCTGTACACATGCAAGTGTTCCTTTCAGAAGAAGAGGTGAGTACATATTTCCATTGTCCAATAAAGTTCATATTATTGGAGGACTATGACCTACAACTCTCTTCTGCTCCCCCACCCCCACCCCACTGGTCACTTTTACAAGCCAAGTTGTAGGTTTCCCTAAAAAGAGAGAAAGCAGAGACAAAGAGAACTCCTAAAGAGTGTGGAGGAGGGAGGGACACAGTTTGTGAAGATTGACTGTGAACAATGGAATGAGTGTGATGGGGACGTCAAGGATTTGGACACAAAGGAATGAGTGGAGCTGCAAGGCGTATACAAGACAAGAGAATACTGCAAAAGTACAAGAATCGGGGGGACAAAAAAACTATGGATGCTAAAAATCTGAAACAAAAACAGAAATTGCTGGAAAAGCTCAGCAAGTCTGGCAGCATCTATGGAGAAAAATCCAAGTTAAGGTTTTGGTTCAGAACTGAGTAAGGATTACTGGACCTGAAACGTTAACTCTGATTTCTCTCACAGATGCTGCCAGACCTGTAAAAGAATGGGACCTGGCACCTGATGGTTTTATGCTGCTCATCTGTCACACCTTCCTGGATCATTATGATTCACTGGCTCCAGCCTGGAGGGAATCTGGTGATTCTGTTGCTAATCTTCAATCACTTGCCCCAATGGAGAGGTTGTTCTTTTCGTCCTGTTACTGAGAAAGATAACCTCATTGCAACTACCTTTAAACATGCAGGAAAATTCCCATGTACCTTGTTACCTCTTGAATCCATTTTTACTCTTTACCTGAATGGTTATTTCTAAAACAAAAGGAAAATGCCGCAGAAGCTGCAAATCTGAAGTAAAAACAGAAAATACTGGAAATACTCCGTATAAAAGGCATTGTCTGTGGGGAGAAACAGAGCTAATGTTTCAGGATGATCATGTTTCATCAGAACAAAGGAAAGACGGAAGTCTGAGATAACAAGGCGTGGAGCTGGATGAACACAGCAGGCCAAGCAGCATCATAGGAGCAGGAAAGCTTGACGTTTCAGGCCTAGACCCTTCATCAGAAATGGGGGAGGGGAAGAGGGGGAGGCGGATAGAGGATGGATAGAGGAGAGGAGGCAGCCAAGTCGAAGAGGCGGGGTGGAGCCAGTAAAGGTGAGTGTAGGTAGGGGGGTAGGGAGGAGATAGGTCAGTCCAGGAAGGATGGACAGGTGAAGGGGGCGGGATGATGTTAGTAGATAGGAGATGGGGGTGTGGCTTGAGGTGGGAGGAGGGGATAGGTGAGAGGAAAAACAGGTTAGGGAGATGGAGATGAGATAACAAGCATGGAGCTGGATGAACACAGCAGGTCAAGCAGCATCATAGGAGCAGGAAAACTTGATGTTTCGGGCCTAAACCCTTCATCAGAAATGGGGGAGGGGAAGAGGGTTCTGAAATAAATAGGGAGAGAGGGGGAGATGAGCTGGGCTGGTTTTGGGATACGGTTGGGAAAATAGGTTTTGAGCTCCCCCAATTCCTTATCACTTACTCTTGTGATTTTTTTTTTTTGTTTGTTTTGTTCTCCAAACTCATTCCATGCCTCACGCATTTAACTGATTTCTCATTTTCTTTTTATAGTTACTTAATCCAGCCCTTTCTGGCCTGTGTTTTAAATTCTTTTCAGTTTGCATTTGCTTCAGCTGACCCACCTCAGTAGGTCCCTAGCGTTATCCAATCAGCTGTTTAGGCAACTGTGACGCTGGGTACTGTTACACAAATTCAAAATACGACAGGAAACAGAACCAATTAGAAAAATAAGAAGATTGATTAGTAGATTCATCCAGAGAAGTGGAAGGATTTTGCTGATAAATAGCGTCAGTTAAAAAGGCTGTGACACCAGCGTTTCAGAAACAGATTTGTCATTGAACTGAAGCACATTGCTGTACAGTAGAACATGATAAAATACTGAACCAAAATTTGTTTCCCTGTAGTGTACAGAAAGATCCGGACACAAAAAATATACGAATCATCTCCACAGTATTAAAGGTAACAGCTCGTGTAAGTATCAGTTCCAATACAATTCTTGCTTTTGATTTCCTTTAAGTTTGTGGCTGATGTGCTAATTTACAAAGACAGAACCTAGATATTAAATTTGCCAATATTATTTGCACATATGCAATTCCAGTCCATTACATAATGGGAGCATTACCATTTAAAATAACATCATCAACATCTGAGTTAAAGTTACCATCATCCTCTCAGACCATTGGAGTTTTCTCATCACAGAGACACAACTGGTGATTTAACCTGAATTTGCTGAGCTCTGAGGAAGGGTCACCAGACCCGAAACATTAACTCTGATTTTTTTCTTCACAGAAGGTGCCAAACCTGCTGAGCTTTTCCAGCAACTTCTGTTTCTGTTCCTGTTTTACAGTATCTGCAGTTCTTTCGGTTTTTATTAGGTGGTTCAACGTGAGGGTTGCCATATCTCAGGTGAGGGGAAAGGTTGAGAAGGAGAGTCCTTCATGGTAACCTCCGCTGGTGCAGGAGTTGAAGCCACGCTTTTGGCATCAATGTGCGTTGCAAACCAGCCATCCGGCCAACTGAGCTAACCGACCGCCCTTCAGTTAAAATAACAGACTGAAGAATGTAATACAGTGATGTTAGTTATTCATTATTATTTCCAACCAGTATTTTCACCTCTTACCAAGTCAAATCATTGACAAGAATTGTGAAATAATATCTGATACGAACATAAGAAATAGGAGTGGGTATAGACCTTTCTGTCCATAGTGTGCACTGCCATTCAGTATGATCATGAGTGTTCTTTACGCTCTATTCTATTCTCATGCCTGCTTCACCGACCCCTTAAGTCCCTAAGGGACCAAAGTCACATTTATCTTAGCCTTATATATAATCATGGCAGAGCACCCACAACCACTGAAACTACACCCCTGTGTTCAAGATATCCTAGTTAGGGAAAACTGCCTCCCTGGATCAATCTGCCAAGTCCTTTCAAACACTCATTTATAGAGTCATAGAGTCTTACAGTACAGAGACAGGCCCTTTGGCCCAAACTGGTCCATGCTGACCGAAATGTCCATCCACGCCAACTCCATTTCCCTGCACTTGGCCCATATCCTTCTAAACCTTTCCATGTATTTGTCCAAATGCCGTTTAAAAGTTGTGAATGTACCCGCCTCAACCACTTCCGCTGGCAGCTCATTCCATATGCGTACCACCCTCTGTGTTTAAAAAAAAGTTGCCCCTCAGGTTCTCATGTATTCTTTTCCGTCTTACCTTAAACTGATGCCCTCTCGACTTTGATTCCCCAACCCCACCCTATCCATGCCTGTCATAATACTCTACACTTTTATAAGATCTTCCTCAGTCTCCTATGCGCTAAAGAAAAAAGTCCTAGCTTGTCCAACCTCTCCTTATAACTCAGACCCTTGAGTCCCAGCAACATCCTTGTAAATTTCTTCTGCACTCTTTCCAGTTTAATAACTTCTTTCCTGTAGCAACGTGACCAGAGCTGAACACAATACTCAAAGTGCGGCCTCACCAACATCCTGTACAACTGTAAGATAACTTCCCAACTTCTATACTAATGCCCTGACTGATGAAAACCAGTGTGCCAAAAGACTTTTTCAGTGCCCTGTCTACCTGTGACTCCCCTTTCAGATAATTGTGCACACGAACTCCAAGGTCCTTCTGTTCCACTACACTCCTTAAGGCTCTACCATTCACCATGAGACTCCTACTTTGATTTGACTTTCCAAAATGCAAAACCTCACACTTAACTATATTAAACTCCATTTGCCATTTCTCAGCCCACTTCCCCAGCTGATCAAGAGCCTGCTGCAATTCCTGATAACATTCCTCACTGTCCATAATACCGCCTATTTTAGTGTCATCCGCAAAGTTACTATTCATGCCTTGTACATTCTCATTCAAATCATTGATATAGATAATGAACAGGTAATGTCTTTTGAACTCCAGAGGTTATAAACCCAATTTGCTTAGCCTCTCGTCATAGGACAAGCCTTTCATCTAAGGAATAAATCTATTGAGCTTTTGCCATACCGTCTTTAAGGCAAGTATTCCTCCTTTTAATTATCAAATTTAATTTCCCTTGCAATAAAGATCAATTCAGCAGTTTACCATTAATTACTAATTGTAGCTGTAAACCAACTTCCTACATTCCATGAATGAGTACACCCAGGTTTAAATGAAAAGCAACATTTACAAGTGTTATGCCTTTTTAAATAAACATTTTCTATACTTTTGACCATATTAAATAGTCTCGTATTTCCCTACATCATGGTCCATCTGCCACGTTCCCACTCAGTTAACATGTCTACATCCCTTTGTGACCTCCTTGTTTCTTCCTGACATTTTGCATTCCCACCTAGCTTTGTATTGTCCTAAAGTGTAGATACACTACCCTCTATCACTTTATTTAGGCTATTAATATAGATTGTAAGTAACTGAGGCCCCACCTATGATTCTTGCAGCACTTCTCTAGTCAGAACTTGCCCATTATAGCCATGCTTTTCCCTCACATCTGCATGCTTGCACTTTCATACAGTGGCCTCTATTTAGAAATAATCCAAGCTAAGTTGCTTTTTTTGTACCCCCTGGTCTACTCATGCTAACACTATTTACTTAAGTACTATCTTAACTGTGATCACCTAGTCAATAGACACCTTATCTTATGTCACTGTGCTAAACCAGGCAATATCGTTACTCACTCGGTCATTGGGGATTTTTTTGCTTTGTTTTATCCTAAAATAAAAGCAATTTTGAAGATGGTAATGATTCTATTATTTATGTGAGTATTGATATAATTATTTGCCTAAGTATTTCATAATTATTATTGCCTTCCAAAATTGTGTTGCTTTGTTACTTATATTTGTGAAAATGTGACAAACGGGGATACTAATTGTTCATGTCTGTCATTTTACTAGGATGATCATGGCATTTGCTACCCATCAACAAACAAGCATGAACAGACCTTTGCCTATCTGATAGTGGATCCCCTAAAACGTCATGTACATGTGCTATACCATTGCTTTGGAGGAGGATTATTTTGTAACTAACATTTAAAGTGCCTTTGTTAGAACATTATTACAAGTGGATTATTTAGTTGAAAATGTTCTATGGTGAAAACATTCTGTGTTATAAGAAGTAAAACGAAGGATTATTTGTTTCAATATTTCGGACTTCTCTTTGTACACCTTTGTATTCAATTGGAATTGAAAGTGGAAAGAAATGTAGGCAGCTTCAAAAATTCTGTGAAGTACAGTTGCTTAAGTTTTTCATCTGGCTAAATAGCAAAGTTTGTTAATAACTGTTTTATCGCAAGAGTTTTCTTCTGAGATAATTTATAAACTACATCTGGAAAATCTGAATCTTATGAAATATACATTTAGTGTAACTTACCTTTTTCATTACTCGTTAAACTATTTTGGATATAACGCCATTCTTTTCATCTCAACTTTCAACACTGTTGAATACCTTTGCACATGTATTTTTAACACGTCTGGTGCAGACAAGATGGACTGAATGGCCTCCTCTTTCACATTAACAATTCTGTGATTCTATAACAATTCTTCTGTGATTTAGAGTTTCTGAGTTAATAAAAATCTATCTGAAATGTAATTTATATATGCTTGTAATAAATTGCAATTCTGTGTAACTTTTTAAAACAATTTTGCTTTTGACATTATTTACAATGGAACTTTTTTGTTATGGTAACTAATTAATAACCACTTTTTTTAAAAACAGTGCAGTTTAAAACCTATAAAACAAAATTATTTTTGTTATTTCTTGACCAGTTTTATAATAGTAGTTTTGAATTCCAGTTCCAACCATTTTACATTGATAACACCAGACCTTCTTATTGGTTTCATGACCACTACTGCCCCCATGATTGAGCAGGTCAAGTGAATGGTATAAGAACCATTAGACTAAACAAAGGCTTATAATGTTGCAAAGAATACAAGTATGTCTGATCATTTAGTGTTTTTTAGAAACCAACAAAGAATCACCAAAAAGTTAATTTAAAAAAAAATTAAATAAAAGATACAGCATATGAGAATAAATTAGCCAGGAGCATAAAAATGGATCATAAGAACCTTTACAAGTCTCTAGGGTTATAGAGATGCGCAGCATGGAAATAGACGTTTTGGCCCAACTCACCCAGGCTGACCAGACATCCTAAAGTAATCCAGTCTCATTTGCCCGCATTTGTCCCATATCTCTCTATCCCCTTCCTATTCGTGTACACATCCAAATGCCTTTTAAATGTTGTAATTGTATCAGCCTCCACCACTTCTTCTGGCAACTCATTCTATACTCGCTCCATGCACCTATAAAAGGCAAGCAAGTAACTAAACATTAGTCCCTTCCTTATGGGAAATGAGGAATTGGCAGAGACAATGAAGATATATTTTGGGCTGGATTTTCACTATTGAGATGAAGAACTCAAATCCAGATATTTCCTAGCCATCCAGACCATCTCAGTAGAAATACCTAAATGCCGTGATCTCCACTCTGACATGGAAGGGTTCATGTCGGTGTAGAATGAAGATAAGTTCACTGACCACAGAAGCAGAGCATTGGCAGTTAATAGGAAAGTGCTAATGTGGGCTGGTTAGAAGCCCCAGCAGGATGGCTCTCCAGAAGTTCAGCTCAGACGTATTAAAGGCTGTTAGATCCTTCAGGCCTCACCCTCCCTGTCCCTTCAGCCTCAAATCGACTCCCTGACCTACTTAATCTTTTCATGTTCATCCTTCCATCCTTTCCAGTTAGAACAGCCATCTAACAATCTGCATACTAGAAACCATTCCCTTGGACTAACAATGGGTGAAGAGTCTGTGTATAATGGATAAGGAGAGTGCTGGTGAACACCACCAAATGTTTCCCCATACTGAAAGTAGTAAGTGAGAGCCGTTCACAGAGGGATCAGTATTTTGCTATCTCAGACAGTACCTTGGTGGTGTAGGCCATGTGTTGGATGCCTGGGTTTCCAAGGTGGTGTCCATTTGCTGTCACTATTAGATGTGAATCCCTGAGAGCATCCACAGCTTCTAGGTCCAGCCCTGTATGCAAATTTCTTTTTAGCTGCACAATTACCTCGAAACTCCTCGTCTTATTCCCATTGCACTCCTTGTTTGAATAAGGGAGTTACCCTGGCAACATAACGCTCTCTGAGTTTCTGTCAGCCTGTCAGACCCAGAAACATCACAGGCTGAATTTGTTTATTAATCACACTTTGCTTCATCTATAACGCAGTCAAAGAATTAAGCACAGAACTTCAATCTTCTATCTTATCTGGACCTTCTTGGGCTTTATCTTAAAACTCACCATTTGGAGGAATTCCATCATCTTTTCCAGTAGCCCCTCGCACTCTCTATTTCTCATCTTCTAAATTCAGCAACAAGTTATCCACAGAGAATAGGCCAGCCTGGCTGCCTACACTGTGTCAGCTCTTTGGCCATGTGCTGATGAAAAGTAAGTTACTTTGGAACCACTGTGACAGACAGTGTGCATATGGCCACCCTTATATTGTTTTTCTGGAAATCTTTTGTCTAATACCATGATTGCATTGGTGGACCTGGAGGATATTATCAATGACGTCACTCATGATGGTCACCATGGCATACAAGTAGGGATGTTCTGAAGAATGGTCACCGCACCTGAAACATCAACTATGCTTTCTCTCTCCTCAGATGTTACCAGAACTGCTGATTTCTCCAGCAATTTCTCTTTATGATTGTAGGACAAGCAAAATAAATACAAGCATGGGAATTCCTGGAGGCCTGGTTTTCAACCATCAATGTATTAAACAAACGTTGAAATGGACCCAATCTATGTACCACTACGGAACAAAACCGGAAGCAGGACTACCCACCATGACAGACTGGACCATATAAGTTCAGATAGGACAGAACAACAGCGCTTCAATTGAGGCTAGACAGCACTGAAGATGTCACCTAGAAGGGAGACGAACGTTTGCACAGAAACCAGTGAAGTCGACAAACCAACCAACAACTCCAAAGTCACAACGTTCAGGACATAACCATGACTTTAATGGATGACCTACTTCAATGAGAAACTAGGAAATGGCAGAGTTTTGAAAAGTATTTTGTTTCTATCTTCACATTAAAATATTTGTGAGTGGGGTCTGTTTTCTTATACGTAAAACTGTCCCAACGAAATAATTCCAGCAGCAAGCTTTTTGTGAATCTTAACACAAGGTTTATGATTACTATACACTCTTGTCTTAGATTTTTAAATGCAATATCTCACTGTCTTTCACCCCTCTTACTGGATGTGGGTGTCCATTCCTGGCTGCCTTTGAATTAAGTGACTTGATAGTCCATTTCCAATGGTTATCAAGAGTAAACCAGGTCGCTTTGGGTCTGGAGTCACATATAAGCTAGACCGTGTAAGGATGGCAGATTTCCTTGTCTGGAAGATTTTCACCACATTCATGCTGTATAACTCTATGGTGACCATTAGACAATTTTTTATTCCAATATTTTTATTGAATTCAAATTTTACCATCTACCTAGGGACACAGCAATTACTGATCCCACAGCATTGGCACTACATCATCCACCTCCCTAGCCTACCTTCAACATAAAAGTTAGATACATATTATGGTTAAACTAAATGGTTATAGCTTATAACTATATTTGTCTCTTTTGCAACACCTCTTCAGTTTATCTGATGGTGATGATGATTTAAAGTTGAAGCAAAATTCTTGAAAGGCAAAAGATTGTCAATGAGGTGTGAGGTTTTCTTATAGTTCCATTTCCAGGAGGTTGGTTTTTAAATGAGTTTGAAGGTGGAATGGGCTGGGCAGAATCCCTTTAGGAAGCTCCTATTTCCAAATTTGCTCATTATGTTGGTTGTTTGGATGATTTAACAGTAATGTGATTTAACAAAATGTTTCCTTCATCATGTGATTTCAACAAGTTCATAGTCATTCAAATGTAGTGATTCCAGTTGTCCTGTCTTGTTGTTTGGTACCTTCAGATTCATCTTTAGTCTGAAGAAGAGATGAAGGACAAAGGGATGTGTGAGTTCCCAGATTGCTCTCAATGTCAATATTTAATTAGGTAATTGCTTGATATTCATTACTCCATGGAGCTGAAAATGTCAAAGGTCACATGATTTTCCATGGTAAAAGTATTTTAATAGTCTGTATGTGACCAAATTTTAAATGTATACAATGAATGTTCACAATATACGTGAGGACAGCAATATAATCAGGCAAAGTGAACGTGGTTTTGGTGAAATGTAATTTGTGCATGACAAACTTAGAAGAATATATTGTGTTTGGCTATCTGAAGTAATTCAATAAGGTGCCACCTAAACGTTTGCTCTAAAGGTTAAGAGCGTATGGTGTTGAGTGTGATATATTAGCATGGAAGAAGAATAACAAGAAACAGTCAGGACAAATGGTTGATTTTCAGTGTGGCAAACCATAACTAGTAGAGTGTTGCAGGGATCAGCACTGGAACTTCAACTATTTACAATCTACATTAATGCCTTACATGATAAGACCAAATGTATCGTAGTTGCATTTGATGACAATATGAACATAGATAGGAAACAACTTGTGAGGAAGATATAAGGCATCTGTAAAGGGTAATAGATAGGTAAAGTGAGTGAGCAAAGATCTGACAGATGGCGCATAATGTTGGAAAATCTGGTCTTGTCTAGTTTGTAAGAAAAACCAGAAAAACAGAACATTATTTAAAAGGTGAGAGACCTCAAAATGCTGCAGTACAGGGAGACTTTGAATACTCTTGAACCAGTATTTCCCCTCCCTCCCAATAATGCAGGCTCCAAGTGAAAACTTAAAGTTCATTTTCTTCTTTATTGTGTCCTTTCAGTGTAGTCATCTGGTCTATATCCAAGAAATTGTCCTTGGGATTCTTCTTCCTGTTCCAACCTTTTTTAATCACGTACAATTTTCTTTAACTTCTCTGTTTTGCATGGTACTTCCAATACTCAATCTAATATGGTCCAAGCACCATCATCATTGGGTGGCATGTACCATCTCTGATGTATCAGGTTCATGGCTATTGGTCAATCCCATTGCAATGGAATGACCTGATTCCCGATCTCAATCACTTTCTTCCCCTTCCCGTCCCTGCTTGTAGAGGGAATCATGACCATAATAAATCTTTTTGAATCTATAATTTTTGATCTTTTCCCTTGATCTTTTTACAGTCAGCGTGAGTATTGTTTCTCTAGAATATGTTTCTGAGTGGCCTTATTTGTGACCTTCGCATCCTATTGGTTTCCTCTAACCACTCAGCTCAATATTCCTGCTTAGACCCTGCCCAACAATTCACTGATCCTTAGTCTTTATTCACTGGTTCTCAAGAAACTGTTCTTGGTTAAATCATTTTGTCTTTTAAAACTTGAGATTCTCCTACCTCCCGTTTCTTCGTCTAGTTGCTACAGAAGTTGTTTCTCTGTCGCTGTCCTTTTCTGCTGTCTCTTGATTATGTCTTTGCATTTTAGTGCTTGTCTGTTCAGCGATTTTAACCTGCTTCTGGTATGCCATCCGCCTTCATCATTGCTGCCTAACACATGGACACTGTGCCCAGTGTTTGGTCTGAGACCATGTCATTTCCATCTGTGACCTACATACATCTTCTTTGAGAAATCACTTCCCTGGCACATGGTTTGAGACCAACTCATTCGTTATCTTTACCATTCTTTGTTATAGATAGGTTCCTATTTGGATACCTTGGTCTAACAGTACTTACTGCCTGGATTTGTCATTGAACAGATAACCCAGAACAAAGCTTTGAGATTAAAAGTTTCTTTACTTAAATTGATAATTGTTACAATTAATCAGGAGCACACATAAACACACACTAACATCAAGGAGTTGTCAATTCAGTAGGTTCTTTCTGTATAACTGACAACTCACTGCAGCATATGGTCATAGTCTAATACAGCACAGGAACAAGCCCTTCAGCCCACCATGTCTATGCTGACCATCAGTATCAACCAATCAAGAGTAACCTTGAACTGCTATCTTTATATCCAATAACTTAGCAGCATCACCCAAAACTGTACAAGTCCCAAAATACATTAACTCTTGTCAATTGTTGATACCTCATCTCCTCAGCCTTGAGATGGCTAACAGTATCTCTGAATAGGTTGCAGGAGCTGAAGGTTTGTTAGCAGAATTCTTAATGTCCGTTTCTGTATTGGAGCTAGGCACAGATATCTCAATCATAGCCTTGTGGCTTTCTCAGTCAGGCACCATAATCTTGTTCATATCAGCTTGACCTCACACCTTACCATAGAAAACTCACAGCTTCTTACTCAAGCAATTATGTTTAGCTTAGTAAAATAACCTGAGACTGCAGCAACTCCATTTTTAGGAACATAGAATATACACCTTCTTTACCACCTTATCCACTTGCAGGAAGCAATGGACTGGCACCCAGAGATTCCGCTGTAGAACAATGCTTCAAAGGGTTCTGCCATTTACTTTATCAGTAAATCTAGTAGTTGCCAATTAACTCATTCGTCAGCCTCTCAAGGCAACTGGTGCATTAAATTTGTTCAGATCACTGCATACATTTGGTGACTCTATTCCAAGTAAAATCATACAACTGATTATCAGAGGTGTTTGAGGGTAATCAATAACCTCATTAACAGGAGTAATTGTGGATTCAGAAGTGGAAGACCTGCTTGATAAACATCCTTGAAAGTGACAACTCGAAATAATGTTCATAAAATTTCTCATGATAGATATTATTTTAACTCCAGCCTGCAGGGATTGCAGGTAAGTGAACCCTGAGGGTGAGTAAGTAATTTCAAATAGCACTGGACAATGGGAACTCATTGGGAGAGCTGTGCTAGAGCATTCGATATACTGAGTATTGAATGTAATGCAGAAATAGCTTAGATACTGAAAGCAAAGCACCCAGCATTATAATTTGGGTGAAAATGGATGGGGCAATGGGCAAAATACAGAATCAGTTTGATAAAATATACAAGAACACAGAACAGTAGGAGATTAAATTTAATACCAACTAATGTGAAGTGCCACATACAAAATGAAAAGGAGATGAACTGTACATCCTGTGACCGATGTTGACATGGCTAAGGATGAAGTTTGAAAAGGCACCGGAGTCTTACCAAACTTAATGCAAATTAATTATGTTCAATCAATGCAGAGCAGCAATGAATAAAATTGTTAGGATTTTAAATACATAGACTTGACAACACTACTGGACTTTGAGGCTGCCCTCTCATTGGAGAGAGATGATTGGTTTAACCTGAGGGTCACCATGTCTGAGGCAAAAACAGAGGTTGAGAAGGAGAATCCTTCATGGTCACCTCAGCTTAGCTGGGAATTGAGCCCCTGCTGGTGGTATCAGAGTGCATGGCAAACCAGCTGTGCAACCAATTGAGCTAACTAAGTTAATGTAGAATGTACCTTGAATTATACTAAGGAACTAGAACGAGAGTACAGTTTCACACTAGTAATATATTGTTTAGGATTCATGTGAGAATCCTTCACACAGAAAGTGGTCAATGAATGGAATAAACTTCCAGATAAAGTAGTGAAGACAAAAATCTGGAATTCAGTTAAGGGACAATTATAAGGTTTATTGGGGGATCTGCACAGGGTCTTACTGAACAGGCAAATTGAGTGGAATGGTCTTCATCACCTATAATTGACCATCCTTGCGAGCAGGCAAATTCAAACACTCAGTAGAGGCTGGTAGTTTGGCACCTCTAGGGGCTCCAGCCTGAGAGCACCCGACTGCAGGCAACAACTTAGTATTTGTTTCAGCAGCTTGACTTAGTTGGCTTTCTGCAGAATAAACATGAGTTGATTATGTATCAGGGAAACAGAACTGTTGTTATCACCAGAGATATATTCATGTTTCATTTCCATTGCACAGTGCAAATTCAACAGGAAGGGTGCTACAAACTGCGCCATGTCAGACACCAAACCTGATAAACAATTTCCTGCAATTATTTTTTGTAGACCTTTAGAAAATAGGCCCAGCAAAGTATCCTTAACAGCCCAATTCTTAAGTAAACTAGTTTGTTTGCCACTGGGCCATACAGACCACAAAGATCAGACAGTTTTAATTGCAGCAGCAGTGAGTGTTTGGAAAGCAGGAGTCAGTTAGCTGGAGAGCTGGTCTGTGATACAGAGTGATACCAATAGTGTGGGTTCAATTCCTGTACTGGCTGCGGTCACTATGAAGGTCATATCTTCTCTATGTCTCTCCTTGACTGAGATGTGGTGACCTTCAGGTTAGACTACCACCTATCATCTCCCTCTAATGCGAGAGCAGCCCGTGGTCTGCCAGGATGATGGTAATTTTACCTCCATTGCAAGAGGAGTGAAGAATAAAGTTAAATAGGTGTATTTGTTCCTAGGACTGTTCTTTTACCTTGTGGATGCATAGACATGAAGTAAGACATTGTGATGATGCCTCGTGCAACTGAATGTGCAAACCGTTCACATTCTAGGTCCATTTACAACCAAGAATTACTACTGAAAGATACTTAAGGGGTACTGGACTGTAGAACTATATGTGAGCAAGCGGTTCCAGATTCGGGACGGAAGAAGTGTTGAGCTTAGACCATAGGTTGAACATTTTGTACTTGAACATTTCTGGTCTCTTCAGTCAGTGAGGAAAGCAGATGAAATCAGTATAAACCCTGTCACAGGGGCTGATGACAATGGCTTTGATCTGGCCGATGTTTAACTGAAATATATTTTTGAGGTCCTTCTAAACAAGTAAAGGGGTTAATGACTTCAGTTGTAGGATCCTAGTAGAAACACGTAGCATTTGAATTGCTAATAGCCAACTTGAAATCTTGTTGTGTGATTCTTTTAAGTTTTAAGAAAATGTACTTTAAAAATCAAACTAAAATCACCACCAACGAAACATTATTCAGTAGGCAACAAATTCACTGATCTTTAGAACATGTATCCACTATTAGCTTCTTCACACGACTAATAACCACATGCTACATTGACACATTATGCTGCACTCTCAGGACGACTGAGTAAAATGATAACTTTGTTTTAAAATCCTGTATTCCTCCAAACATTTCAATAGGTTGTCTTTTCCCTGTTACACCAGGCCAAGTCTTCCAGAGTCCTTTTAAAAGTCCCTGTGCTCAATTGTCCTGACAACACTCGAATGGACTTCCATCAGGAAGGTCTGTAGACCTCATTGCTGTGTGTCTCTACAAGAGATATTAGTGACATTTCTTCCAACGGGGAATCGGTCTGACCAGTATTCTGTGTCTCCACCAGGTAGCATCTCTTACTTTCTTGTACCAGTCTCTGAGTCTGAATGAGAGCCTGTAAGAATGCATGAAGCAAGGTCAGCTGCTTCTCCCTTCATTGGGTGTTAAATCTGGCATTTGACTTTAATCAGACTTGACCTTGGTTCTAGACCACACAGGGGACCAGATCAAATCAGCTTATCACCAGGCAAAACTGATAGGAAGTCACATGCTTTATTTTACCTTGAATCAGAAAAGGCAATTTAATGCATAACCATTTTTAGAAAACTACATTAATAATACAATGCACAAAGAAACTTAACACATACATACTTAGAAGAGCACTGCCAGAAGAAATTAAAACTCAATATTATAACACGGAACAAAATAACCCAACTGTTGTTGTCAAACTCATTACAGTCATGTGACTGGCTGAAAACTCAGGATTCAAAGCATATTGATAGAATACATGACATATTTTTTGCACAATTAACTAGTAAGAGCTCATACATGCTTTGGTTGTAAGTATACGTATGGGTCTTACTAACAACAATTTATATCCTTGTGAACTACTTATCTAGCATGTTTATGGACACATAACTGGGATACACAGAAAATAAAATTAGAATTATGGACTTTCAAAATGAAAGTTATCTTTGTTTTTGATAAAGCTTACGTAGTATCGCCTAGATCCAGATCTGTATGTACTTTATCCAAGGGCTGTTGGGTGACGCTGTGTTTGAAGCTGAAACCTTCAGCCTGCTCCCACAGCTCAGATTCTGTGTGGTCTCACTGGCTGCTGATCAGGAAAGATCAAGAGCGGATGAAATGAGCCGAAAAATGTGAAAAAAAAGGGAAACACAAGCTGGAGAGGTAGAAGCTCTGCCATGGAGATGTTTTGTTGATGGAGATGGAACTGTGTTACTTCACTGAGAGAATGTCATATGGTCAACAGTCTGTTGCCTCATCATATTGCTGTGCACACCGTAGCTGCAGAAACCCTGTGCTAGCTTGACCAGTGTAAGAAAAATCATTACTGAATAGTTTCCTGACCATAATTGTCGGTTTAACAGCTTTTTTTCATTAATTCCAGCGATGTTTGCATATTGGTCAATGAACTTGTGGATAATTTAATGCCCCCTTAAGATCCTCATCCTCCCACTGCTCAGAGTTAACTGGTGACAGGAGAGGCCGCCTCTCATCATGCAGTGCAACAAGTCTGACCCTGCAGGATGCTGGCTGATGAAGGATGGGACAGCCTTCTTCCCAGATCCCCTGGATCCCACCCCCTTCAGTGTCGTGTCCCCATCTACACCACCCTATTCAATTCGAATGTCCCTGCCCCTCCCTCACCATGGCCTGCCAAGCTGCCCCAGGGGTGACCCCAGACCAAACTGGAAGTCTGGTTTATTGTCGAGTGTCTCCACAATATCCTTGGTGCAATACAAGTGATAGACAATGTTCCTGGAGGCACTGAGCTTGTGCTGAGCGACCAGCTTGAAATAGAGGCAGGAGTTCTTCCTGGAGAGGTGTGGAAATAACAATCACAGGCCTGGGTCAAAGTAATTAAACCACGACAAGCTAGCTGAGCAGATGTTAACTCACACCAATATTATTGCTGTGGTATGAGGAGCCTGCCCTCAGCCTCTAATCCAGCCTCAGGCTCAAGTCTTATCTGATCCAGAGATGTATAATAACATCGGTTGACAGGTTGGTTAGAAAACACCTATAATCCAGCTCCTGCTCACATTCCAAAGGTAGTGACTTAGACTGAAACCTGCTTCAGAATCTGTTAAGAAGAGAGAAGACCCTGAATGACTTGTGATTTCTGAACTTGTTAGGTTGGCATACCAAGACTTTAGCTCATGACAGACGGTGATAGTTCTCAGTCACAGAAGGAAGTAAATGTGAAAGCTTTGCAGTCAGCTGTTATCTGTGTGTATTTTTAAAACTTTGATCATCTTAGCTGGGAACAGATTTTTTTTAAAAACTGATTTTATTCTTCAGTACATGACAAAGTCTGTGATGCCTGGAAATATGGAGGAATTCTCTTCCAGGATGAGCAGAGTTCTTTTAAGTGGCATTTCCACTTTGCAGTGTACTGTAATGCACCTGGTGATCTCCAGGAATACTACAGTTTGGCATCATAGCCACAGTCTAATTCACAGGCCTTTGTAGCTTTAACAGGAGCTTAGCTGGCTTCCATCCAGACACTGTTTTCTAATTTTTGCTTCACCTTGGATAAACTGGTAGACCACATGGACACAGTCTTTCCAACATATTACTCATGGCCTGCTACCTGCCCTCCTCCAGATAATATTGCTGTGGAACTGACACTGGCTTTCTGGGATGATTACCTGTTGCCCTCCTAGAAAGGCAACATGGTGGCTTTTTTCTGTTTCTCCCTTTCTTTCACCTCTGTTGTTGGAAATGGTCTTTGTCTGGCATTTGTGTGACATGGATGGTACTTGCCAGTTATCAACCCAGTTCCTCATCAGACAATGACTTTCCTTACCAATCCTGCTGTTCTCCTTCCACTATTATCTCTGGACTGTGATAATGCGCAGAATGCAGCAAACCTCCACTGTGAAGCATATTACAGGAATTCTCAAAACTTATCAAGGCACTTGAACTACTGTTGGAATCCAATTATAGGCACAATTGCTTGTATTATTTTACAGAATGTGAATATTGCTGGAATGACCAGAATCTATTGTCTGTGCTTAAGCCTTTTGCACAGATCATAACAGTTGGGCCTTCTTGAACTCTCACAGTAGTTCACCAGCTGTAGGTATGGCTATCATGCTGTTAAGAGGGGAGGTCCATTGACCAATGGTAGAGAAAGAATGGTATTATAATTATGTCATGCGGGGAAGTAAGAGATGGTGATAGTAACATGAATGAGTGGCCTTCATCTTTCTAGGTGATACAAATGGCTGGTTTTGTTGGTGATGTCAAAGGAAGCTGGGTGAGTTATTGCAGTGCATTTTGTAGATAGTACACACTGCTGCCAAAGTGCATAAGCAGTCAATGTAGTGATGGTAAACAGAGTGCTGTACAAGTGGATTTTTTTGTCCTGATGTTGTTAAACTTCTTAAGTGTTGTTGGAGCTACATTAATATTGGCAAATGGAGAGTATTCTATCACACTCCTAATGGTAACGCATAGATGCGAGCCAGATTTTGAGAGTCTGAAGGTAGTTACCTAGTTCAGAATTGCCAGCCTCTGACCTGTTCTCGGAGCCACAGCATTTCTATGTAGTATTTAAGCTTCTGGTCAATGATAAACTCCAGGTTCTTGATAGTGGGGAATACAGTTATGGCAATATCATTAACATCACAGACATTAGCAAATGGCTAACTTCTCTGTTGTTGGAAATGGTCTTTGTCTGGCATTTGTGTGACATGGATGGTACTTGCCAGTTATTAACCCAAGCCTGAACAGGTTGTATCAGAGATAAAAGGTACTGCAGATGCTGGAGAATCCGAGATAACAAGCATGGGGCTGGATGAACACAGCAGGTCAAGCAGCATCATAGGAGCAGGAAAACTTGACGTTTCGGGCCTAAACCCTTCATCAGAAATGGGGGAGGGGAAGAGGGTTCTGAAATAAATAGGGAGAGAGGGGGAGGCGGATAGAGGATGGATAG
>JAHRHZ010000009.1:1450995-1464411 GCA_024137785.1 Ginglymostoma cirratum
TCCTCCCGGGACTGACCTATCTCCTCCCTACCCCCCTACCTACACTCACCTTTACTGGCTCCATCCCCGCCTCTTCGACTTGTCTGCCTCCTCTCCACCTATCCTCTCCTCTATCCATCCTCTATCCGCCTCCCCCTCTCTCCCTATTTATTTCAGAACCCTCTTCCCCTCCCCCATTTCTGATGAAGGGTTTAGGCCCGAAACGTCAAGTTTTCCTGCTCCTATGATGCTGCTTGACCTGCTGTGTTCATCCAGCCCCATGCTTGTTATCCTGAACAGGTTGTGCTGGTTTTGGAACGTGGACTGCTTCAATGTCCGAGTCATTGGTGAACACCGCCCTTCTGACTTTATGATGAACAGAGGATCATTGATGAAGCAGCTGAAGGTGTTTGGGCTGAGGTTACTATCCTGCACGGCTTCATTATTTCCCCCACCTCCATTTCATGATAATATAACCCCTCCCTCTTTTTCTACCCTTCACTTTTGTTATTGTTGCCTGTCCACATTTGTGTTATTTGTTGTCTGTGTTAATTTGCTAACTGGGTAATTTGTTAATGAGATCTTCAAAAAGACTAAAAAGTCCTGAGGAACTCCTTCAGTGACATCCTATGACTGAAATGATTAGCCTGTATAACAACCACAACCATCTTCCTTTGTGCTAAGTGTAGCTTTAACCAGTGTAGCAATTCTCCCTGATTCACAGTGTCATAGAGTAATAAAGTTTTACAGCAAGGGAAAGACCCTTTGGTCCAACTCATCTGTGCCGACCAAATATCCTAAAATAATCTAGTCCCATTTTCCAGCATTTGGCCCACATCCCTCTAAAACTATTCTATTCATGTACCCATACAGATGCCTTTTAAATGTTGTAATCGTACCTGCCTTCACCACTTCCTCTGGCAGTGCATTCCATACAGGCATCACCCTCGGCATGAAAATATGAGTTTATGTCGCTAGTGCTTTTTGATGCCACAGTCAACCAAGTGTTGTCTTGATGTTAAGGGCAGTCAAACTTACTGCCCCTCAAGTTCAGCTCTTTTGTCCGTGTTTAGACGTAGCTATAGGCTGTAATAAGGTCTGGAGTCAGGTGGCACTAACAGAACCCACAACACACATAGGTGAACAAGTTATTGCTTCATAAGTTCTGCTTGATAGCACTGCTGATGACTCTTTCTATCACTTTGTTAATGATCAAGACTAAAACCGATGGAGCAGTAACTAGTTGACTGGATTGTCCTGCATTTTGTGCCCACGTCAGCCATAGATCGTAGGATTAGAAAAAAGGAAGTTAGACATGCCCAATAAGATGTAATCAAGTGTAATTTACTGCAACTGTATAGAAGTGATTTAGGGATTGACTAAAAATTCAAATTGAGGACAACAAAAGTGAGAACGAGAAAGGAAATGGAAGGAAAAAAACAGAAAATAAGAGATGACCCTAAAAGCCAGAAAGGTGGTGGACAGGGAAGAAAGGAAACACAAATAGCAAAACATAACAAAGTAAATGTCAAGTGAAATGAAAGATGAACGGTTTATACAATATGCAACTAATCCACAACACCAGTGTGTGTTTGTTTTTAGCTCTCTACAAAATAACAGAGAAAACAAACACAAACAGGGCACTGAAAAATACACAGAAAGAAAGCCATGGTCTACAGAAAGTGTCTGGATGGACATGGGAATATATATTAAGACATAGCAAAAAGACTGTTGTGAAAACTTCACCTTCAGCACCATAATCCCAAACAAACTAGTCTCCAAACTCCAAGACCTTGGTCTGTTCCACCATCTGCAACTGGATCCTTGACTTCCTGACCCACTGACTGCAATCAGTGAGAATAGGGATCAACACCTCCTCCACGATAAATCTTAACACTGACGTCCCACAGAGCTGTGTACTCAGCCCTTTACTATGCTCCCTGTACACTCATGACTGTGTGGCCAAATTCCATCCCAACTCCATCTACAAGTTCACTGATAACACCACAGTTGTAGACCAGATTTCAAACAATGACGAGACAGAATGCTTGGTGGTATGGTGTAAAGATAACAATTTCTCCCACAATGTCATCAAAATGAAGTAGGTGGTTATTGACTTCAGGAAGCAAGATGAAAGGCATGCCCCTGTCTACCTCAATGGTGCTGAGGTGGAGATGACTGAGAGCATCAAGTTCCTAGGAGTGATGATCAACAACAATCTGTCCTGGTCCACCTACGTTGACACTGTGGTCAAGAAAGCGCAACACCACCTATACTTCCCTGGGATGCTCAAGGAAATTCGGCATATCCATACAAACTCTTAGGAATTTTTATAGATGAATCAGAAAGCATTCTATCCTCATGTATCACAGCTCGGTATGGCAACTGCTCTGACCAGGACCATAAGAAACTAAAGAGAGTCACGAACACAGTCCCGTCCATCATGCAAGCCAACCGTCCATCCACTGACTTTTTCTATACTTCTCGTTGCCTCAGGAAGGCAGCCAACATAATCAAAACCGAAAGAACTGTGGATGCTGTAAATCAGGAACAAAAACAGAAGTTGCTGGAAAAGTTCAGCAGGTCTGTCAAAACTGAGCTTTGAGGAAGGATCACTGGACCCAAAACGTTAAATCTGTTTTTTTTTCTTCACTGAAGCTGTCAGACCTGCTGAGCTTTCCAGCAACTTAATCAAAGAGCCCTCCCATCCCGGCTATAATCTCTTCCAACCTCTTCCATTGGGCAGAAGATACTAAAGTTTAAACACATGTATCAACAGATTCAAGAACAGCTTCTTCCCCACTGTTATTAGACTTCCGAATGGACCTCTCAAATTTTAAATTTAATGTTGATCTTGTGCTTAATGCATCTCCTCTGTAGCCGTAACATTGTATTCTTCACTCTGTTCTATTATCCTAATATACTTTGTATGGTATGATCTGCCTGTACTGCATGCAAAACAATACTTTTCATTGTACCTAGGTACATTTGACAAGAATAAATAAAATCAAAAAAGATCTAACTAATCATTCTTCACTGTTTACCTGGAGGATCGAACCAAACCATCTATCGCTTCCCTCACAAACTAAACATGTTTAACATGAAACAATTCTACTATTTGCCTCATCAAAATAAATAAATGTAACATGACATAATTATAAACCTTGACTGCGTTTACATTGTATACATATCATGGTAATCTCATGAAAGAATAGAACAATGATACATCAGAGGTTAGATTTTTTGACCTTGAAATTTGATCACACTGAGAAATGGACAGGCACTGCACATACGTGTAGTGTTGCCCCAGACAGCAATAATATTTGTGCAGCTAATTATAATAGCTCAAGCATACAGCCAGGAATACTTGTTCTATTGATTGGCTACTGCCTATTTGGGAAAGCAGATATCGATCACCTCCGGCCACACTTAACAGTCACCGCTTCTTACAAAGTTGGTGCATTCTGATTGCCAAATAATAGGAAACCATTTGATTGCAGCTAATGCTGTAAACAAAAGTTATTTTTTAATAAAAACGGAAAGTGCTGGAGAAACCCAATAGGTCTTACAGCATCTTCCTTGGACGTCCTTGTACAGGCACTAGATAGGAGTTGGGAAATTCTCTTCCACCCCCTGAGTGCAGAAAATGCTCTTGACATCAACCTTCCTTGAGAGATCAGTACACGCTACTTATCTCCAGGGACATGGCTGCAGTCCAGCAAGAAATTCAATAACCTCAGAATGATCCACCTTCACCAGCTGCATACTCACTCGTTACAATACTCTCTCCTGCTTCTCTTCATTTCTATACATCCACAAAACCGTACTTCACTACTCCTCCCACTCACCACCTTTACAAACTTCACTTCCACACACCTCACATGTGACACATTGAATACCATCTATTCCACCATGATAACCACCATGATTCTCTACACATCCTCACAAGACAATTACTACCCTACTCCCTTTGCTACTGTGAGAAAGGGTTGTGCACACAAAGCTGCTACTGGAGGAGTCAAAGGTAACACAGCACGGAGCTGGAGAAGCACAGTAGGCCGGAAAGCATCAGAGGAGCAGGAAAGCTGACGTTTCATGTCGGGACCCTTCTTCAGAAATGGGGAGGGGGAAGGGAGCTCAGAGATAAATAAAGAGAGGAGGGTTGGGGTTGGGGAAGGTAGGTGGGATAGTGATAGGTGAGTGCAGATGGGGATTGGTTAGTGAGGTGGGAGAGAAGATGGACAGGTTGTGTCAGGTCAAGGAGGTGGGGATGAGAGGGAGGATTGGACATGAGATGAGGCTGGGGGTAGCTAGAAAAAGATGGTATGGATGCTGCAGATGTAGAGGCGCATTGGGGGCGGGGGGAGTTAGATAATAAAGTGAGACAATAGGTGGAGACAGAGCCAGAGGGAGGGAAAGTCAAGCAGATAAACAAATGGTGGGCCAGGGAGGGAGAAAACCCAATAATGGGTTGGCTGTGCTGAAAGCAGCCCATGTGATGACAGGGCCTGGGGTGTGGGTTTGGATAAATGACACAGAGGAAAGTGTTTGGCTCTAAAATTATCGAACTTGTTTTTGAGTCCTGAAGGTTGCAAGTGGAAAATGAGATGTTGCTCTAAGCTTTACGATAAGCCTATATAAAACACTCATTTGGCCTCAACTGGAGTATTATGGGCATCACAATTCACAAAGAATGGGAAGGCATTAGAGAGGGCACAGAAAAAGTTTCCCAAGAATAGCTCCACAATAAGGACCTTCTGTCACTTGGATAGGTTAGAGAAGCTGGGGCTGTTCTCTGTAAAGAAAAGGTTTAAATATGATTTGAATATCAGTGGTGAAGGATCCTTCCTTACCATTGGTCAGAGTGGCTGGTGGTAAGTCAGGTAGTAGGACATACCAAGATGAGAAAGTTATCCTCCAAGAACTGCAGCACCATGAGTTGAATGCACTGTTCATCATAATTCCAGAAAACATTCATCATACAGAAGGGAACCAAGCTCAATACAGAAAGTCCAGAGGTGATCTAAATAAAAGGGCTATGAGGGACTGAAAGAGAATGTGTGAATAGTGGCTGAAGAGGTGGGGAGATGGACAACAGTTTTTTGTGTGTGTGTGTGTAAGAGAGACAGAGAGAGAGAGAGAGACAGAGAGAGAAAGGTGTTGCTGCAGCCCATCAAGCCTGTCATTCAATAGGATCGTGGCTCATCAAATACCTTTACCCACCCCAGTCCTATGAGTGCACACACCATTCATGATCAGCAAGCTATCAATTTCTACCTTAAACATACTCAAAGACTAAGCTTCCACAGGCCTCTGTGGTAGAGAATTCCACAGGTTCGCCGTCCACTGAGTAAAACAAATTCTCATCATCTCAGACCTAAGGGACATCCTCCTTAATTTTTAAATTGTGCCCTCTCTCCTAAACTCCCCAACGAGAGGAAATACTTTATCTACGTTCTCCATCGCTTTAATTATTTTGTGAGTTTCAATGAGATCCCTTCTCATTCTTCAAAACTGTAGAGAATGCAGGCCCAGTTTGCTCAGCTTCTTCATAAGACAGTCCTGCCATCTTAAGACCCTTTCACTCTGGTGAACTTTCACTGCAATCCCTCTATGGCAATAATATCTTTCTTGAGAGAAGGAAACCAAAATTGTACACAATACTCCAGGTGCAGTCTAACTAAATTCCTATACAACTGAAGCAAGACTTCATTGTTACTATACTCAAATCCTCTTGCAATAAAGGCTAATGTTCCATTAATCTCCCTAGTAACTTGTTGCACCTGCACATTAGCCTTCAGTAACTTATCGACAAGGACACCAAGGCTCTTTTGTACATCAACAATTTCCAATCTTTTACCATTTAAGAAATGCACTGCACATTGTTCCTCCTACTTAAGTTTGTCACTCACCAAGCCTCTCCATATACTCCTGAAACCTCTTTAAATATTCTTCACAACATAAATTCCCACTTAGCTTTTCATCATCTGCAAATTTGGAAATATTACATTTGGTTCCCAACTCAAAATCATTGATATTCCTTATGAACAGCTGGGGCCAAAGCACTGATTTTTGCAGCAATCCACTAATCACAATCTCTTGAGGCGAGAATGACCCATTTATGTCTGTTTTCTGTCATTTGCCAATCATTAATCCATAGCAGTACATTACCTGTTATCCCACGTGCTTCAATTTTTCTAACTGGCCTCCTATGCTGGACTTTTCAAAAGCTTCCTGAAACTTTAAGTATACTAATGTCCAATAGCTCTCTTTTCTCGGTTTTGTTTGTGATGTCTTCAAAAACTCCAACAAATTTATTAGATACAATTTCCCATTCAGAATCCATGCGGACTATACCCAATCAGATAGTTACTATCCAAATGCCTGTTTAACCCATCTTTATAACAGATTCTAGAAATTTCCCTGCTACTGACATAAGGCTAATATGTCTGTGGTTTCCCGTTTTCTCTGTCACTCCCTTCTTAAATAGCAGGGTCGCATTTGCTATTTTTTATTCCATTACAATTATTCCAGAATCAATAAAATTTTGGCAGATAACCACCAATGTATTGACTGCCTCTAAAGCCACCTTCTTTAACTTTCTGGGATGTAGAATATCAAGTCCTTGGGATTTATCAGCTTTCAGCCCCGTCAATTTCTCCTATATAAATCTTCATATTAATATTCTCTTCCTCCAGCTCCTCGTTCTTGTCATGCACTTAGATCTCTAGTTCTGGCCAGTTTCTGGTATCTTCCTCAGTAAAAACAGACCAAGTAATAATTTAGTTTCTCTGTCACTTCTTCATGCCCCATTTTAAATTCTCCTGACTCTGCCTGGAATGGACGCACATTCATTTTAGCCAAAGGTTTCCTCTTTACCCTTCTACAGAAGATGTTACAGTTCGTTTTTCTGTTACTGCAGAATTACATTCATATTCTATTCTCTCCTTCTTTAGTAGTTTCATGGTCTTAACTTGCTGAATTTTAAAAACCTCCCAATCCTTAGAATTATTAATACTTCTGTCAATTTTATACGGTTTTTGTTTTAATCTTTTACAAGCCTGAACTCCATTTGTTAGTCAAGGTTTTTGCACCTCAAAGGAATGCACAGCTGTTGTTGGCCATGTAAGGGTTCTTTAAAGCCCTATTGCCCATGTACATGTACAGACATGTCTTTTAATGTATTTTCCTAATCAGCCATTCGGGTTTTGTAATTTCAGAATTCCCCTTATCCAAACTTGGCGCTTTTGCTTCAGATTGAACTATTTCATTTTCAAACATGATGTAAAATTCTATCATGGCCCCCACCTTAGGATGCACAGTGGTGACAGAAAGCTACTCTGTAAACATTGCTGGAGAGACGACATTTCATTTCATCAGCCCCATCCTCCAGCTCACCACAGCCTACTCTCCAGGCCTTCCTCAGCATCTGTGGGCCATGTGCACATGCACTGGTGTGAACACCACAGCACGTGGAACATAACGGTGTCATGGACAGGTATGTAGAGGCTTGCTGCAGCCTGTCACAGCCAACTGACTTCATGGACCACACCTGTGCAGGCTTAGGGTCATTTTGGTCATTTACACACATGCAGAGGCCTTAATAGAGTTAGGAATGATCATCTGATATTGGATAGTATAAAAACTGAGGCATAGGAGCTGCTTAGAAGTCTGGCAGTCTTCATTTTTGTTTTATTCGCTGTGGGACATGGATATTGCTGGCTGGCCAGCATTTTTATTGTCCATCTCTACAATGAAAATACAACTGGTCTGGATGGAATGCAGCCTAAATTATGGGGGAAAGTTACTGTAGAAGTTGCAGATTCTGGTCACAATCATTCGGTCATCCTTACCTGTGGGTGCAGTTCCAGAGAACTGAAGAATTGCAAACATTATCCCCGCAGGAAAAAATGGAGAAAAGCACAACTGGGTCAGTGAGTCTAACATCAGTGGTGGGAAAAGAGTTTACACAGTAATCTGAGACAAAATTAATGGTGTTACAAAAGTTGTGTGTTAATAAGTGAAAGTCATCATGGATTTGTTAAAGGTAAATCATATGTTTAGGTTATTTTTTTTTAATGAACCTACAGAGAGTACTGATTTGAATAGAGTGGTTGATGTGCATATTACTTTTCAAAAGCTGTTTAACTAAGTACCACATAATAGACTTGTTAATAAAAGTAAAACTCAGGGGATTAAATGCACAGTGATGGTGTCGATATAAACTTGGCTAAGAGACAGAAAGCAGAGAGTCATTTTTCAGACCGGCACAAGTATACAATGGTATTCCCCAGGTGCAGGAATTAGAACCATGCTCATTTTTGCTATAACTTAATGACCTAGATTTGAGCATACAGGGTGTCATTTCAAAGGTTCACTGAAAATTATACTTCATTCCCATGGAGAATCTGTAAGTCAAAGCAACGAAATTTATCAAATGGCCATCCAACGAGGACATTACCAGCAGGATTTCATCTTTTGTAACTTTTACTTTAACAAGAATCAGAATCAATGAAAATTAATATGGATTAGGAGACAAGTGATGCTTCAAATAAGAGTGTAAATTTCACTTTAAGTAGTCAAAGAAAGAAGATACAATCAAAAGAACAGGCATCATTCCCTACACAAATGTGACACTGCGTAACTGCACAGTTCCACTTCTATAAGCCGGTTTGTATTCGTGTACGGTAGTGCTAACTGGTAACAGTTTTTACCTTAAAGTTTCACCGAGATAACTAGCATCAGCAGGGCATATTCCTGCAAATCCACTCTCTCAGCTCACAACAGTCCTGATGTGGTCATTTTCCTGAATTATTTTTCAACTAACCAACAACACCTTGGCTCATGGTTGAACCATTTCTGGGAAAATACTGAGTTTTAGTATCATCAAGATATTCACACAGCTTTCCAGATTTTGTACTTTTAGCAAGTTTCCACATTGTCTTAAGAGGTCCTTCTACTTTTCAGCCAAACATTAAAAATAGACTTCTCGAGAGAGATTAGTTTCTTCACCCACTTCCAAACCACACAAGACTTGCTTTTGTTTTATGTTGGAATCCATGTAGTTTCCTTCACCTTCTTGCTCTCTTGGTTGTAGCCCTCCTTTGTACCCTCAGCCTTAAGGTTTCTGGTCATAAGTTTCTTCCTGGCGAAAACTAATTTCCTTTCTGGATTTGGTCTAAGCACATAGGGATATGGTTAATTCTTAACTGCCCTTTGAAATTGTGTAACAAACAACTCAATTGTTAGAGTTTGTAGATGAAGGCCAGCCTTGCCAATGATGCCCATGTACTGTGAAAGAATATAGAAAAAAGAGACTTGTTATAATAACAGCAAGAAGCTGCAAAATCTCAGCAGATCTGGCATCATCCATGGTGAGAGAAAAACAAAGTTAATGATTCAAGTCAAATTTGACTCTTCAGAACTGATTCAATTGAGTTCTATGGATGCGCCCCTTAAGTTAAATGGAAAGACTGAAAAACCTGGGTACGTTCTCCTTAGAGCAAAGAAGGTTAAGTGGAGTTTTCATTGATGTGTTCAAAATTACTAATGCTTTAATAAAATAAATAAGCAAAAACTGTGGCAGAAGACTCAGTAACAAGATAAAACTTCAACATTTGCCAATGATACAAAACTTGCAGATGTGGAAGAAATGAAGAAGATACAAATAAACTGCAACAGGACACAGATAGGTCAGGAGAACAGACAAATACATGGCAGCTGGCAAATGGAATTTAATAGGGAGAAATGTGAGAAGAAGCCTTTTTGGAGAAACAATATAAACATTACAATTCTAAACAGTGTATAAGAACGTGAAAACCTTGAAGGTTCATATACATAAATATTTGAAGGAGGCAGGGCATTTTGAGGAAATTAGTTGGAAAAATATATAGAATCTTGTACTTCATAAATAGAAGTATTACCAGAATGGTTCCAGGAATTGGTTAGGGTGGAGAAACTGGGGTTATGGCCCTCAGTGCAAAAGGGATTGAGGTGAAATTTGATAAGAGGCACACAAGTGCATGACAGGATTAGAAAAGATAGATAAAGAAAAACTGCTCTACCTGATATTGTAGGGAAGACACAGATTTAGGGATTTTGACAAGAGGTGCAGGGGCTTGTGAAAAAAAAACTTTACAATATTGTAAACAGCAACGAGTAGGACATGCTGTTCAAAAGAACCAGCCCAGGAGCAATGAGTCAAACGGGGACATGACCTGAAACGTCACCTTTCCTGCTCTTCTGATGCTGCCTGACCTGCTGTGTTCCTCCAGCTCCACACTGTATTAACTCTGACTCCAGCATCTGCGGTCCTTGCTATCTCCTATCAATGAGCCAAATGGTTGTCCTTATTGTCATTGCCATATTTTGATTCTATGATTTAAATAGTTCAGGCATGCGTTCTGCAGGACATGACTCCAATATGCTGCAGCATGCTTCCTGCCTAATGTACTTAGGGCTTCAGCATCCATTTGACACAACAGTAACATACAGAACCTTCAAATTTCCCAAGCCTTCCGGTCCTTTATTGCAGATTCAGCATTTGCAATCATTTTGCAAGCTTTCCTTTATTTGTGAGAGTTAAAACTTAGCAGTGTTGGAAGATCATTATGATTAAATATAGTACCATAGAAAACAAGAGCAGGAGTAGGCCATTCAGCCTTTGAATCTGCTTCACCATTCAATATGATCACGGCTGATCATCCAACCCAGTACATGTTCCCACTTTCTCTCCATACCCCTTGATCCCTTTAGCTCTAAGAACTATGTCTCACTCGTTCTTGAAAACATTCAATGTTTTGACCTCAGTTACTTGCTGTGACAGAGAATTCCATAGGCTCACCACTCTCTGGCTGAAGGAATTTCTCTTCTTCTCAGTCAAAGCATGAAAGCGTGAATAATACAAACAAACCTGAAAAAAACATTTGTTATGAAGTTGAAGTTGGGAGTAGAGAATAATTCCAATCATTGCTTTAGTTTTTCCTGATATCTGTGATTTCTTTGAATAGTTGTTCCTTTTGTGAGTTTGTCCACCATAATAATTTGTTTCTCATCTGTAGTGTATCATGATATCATGTGACCTACATTTCAAACTGATTGAACGTCCAAAACTGCAACCTTTTGAATCTGAGTTACAACTTTGCCTTGGTAACTGATTCATTGTGACCATAAGGAACAGCTATGATTTATGGGGGTTATTATTTGGACATGATCATAAAATCGCAAGAGACTTTCGGAAAACACAGCTCCATGAAATAATATTGGTGGAAAGCATTTATTAAAATATTTTTAAAAAATGATTCGGCAACATCCAACGGGTCTGGTACAACAACATTAATGCTTGCCTCTTCCGACAGAAACAACAGTGTTCCCATTATACCTTTTTTGATCAGGATAAGTTATGGGGCTATAACACATACTAACTTTGTTCTATTTTAAAGAAAGGTGGTAAATAATTCTATTTAGAAATGGGGTACATTCCGTATCTGTTGCTCTCTAGAGGGGGAGGGGTACAGGGAGTGATTTTTTTCACTTTTGGTCGATCTCACCACTACCAATATAGCCTTGTTCCAACTAGCGAAAACTTTAAAATGTTCTAAATGTTGTCATCACGCATCCAAAATAAATCAAATCCACTTTTTGAAATACTTTGTCATATCTGTAATGTAGAAACGTGAAATGAAACGGTACCAATTGAGAGCAGTCCCCACGGTGATTGATTTTCCCTGATATATTGCCTTGTATTCACCAGCTCCAACAAAAAGATTACAGAAAACACATCTGCCATGTGTGTGGTCTGGGAAGTCGGGCCGGTTAAACATATCTGCGGAGGAACCGCCATTAGCTACCAAAATGATTACTGTCTACAAGGATTTAAGAAAGCTCGGAAACAGAGTTCATTTGCAGACTCTTCCTTAATAAAATTACTTTGTTTTATGGCTTGAGATGCGATACAATTCAGGGAAAGGGTGGAGAACTTCAGCCGTTAAACAATGTGATGAAAACTTTCCCTTCCTCAAACTCAAATATTGTGCGGTACCGTGTTCAGGATAATGACAAAACCACAGTTTATGTTTACATTGGTAAAGCTTTGGAAAACTCTGTACGTTTATGAGCTCGTGCACGTACATTATCGGACTCTTTCTCGGATGTTACCTGCAACTCATGTTTTTATGAGCGATTCTACCATTTTCTGTGAAATTGTTGTCCTGACTTGTGCAACGACATTTAACTACCTCGTGTCGAGCCGGTAAGTTAAAAAGTAGGGAGACAAATAAAACCGTGACCTGTCTCATCAACAACGAACCAAGATCTGAAACATTTGAAAGACGGACAGAAAATACAGGAAATACTCAACAAATCCGGCAGCATCTAGGGACGGAACCAAAGTTAATATTTCAAGTCGATGACGTTTGACCAGAACAAGTACTTATTCGTTTATTATAAAAATAATACATTTCTGTTTTTATGTTCGGAGCAAATTTCTCGCTTATTCTAAACAATATTTCTATATTATTCCTCAACGACTGGGCATTGAACGGTTTTAATTACCTTTCTTTTTGCAATGAGAGAACGTTTTAGGGAGGAAGTATAAGGTGTTTTTTCTTTTTGCAGCCTGATTTCAAATACTGCAATGTATCTTTTACTGACTGTACCCTGGATTCATTGCTGCGGTGTTCCTTTCCTGTTGAGGGTGTGGAATCCAGGCACTTTCTGGTTTGTAAGGGGTAACAAGGCACAGCGCAGGATCATCAGAATCTCTACACCGCAGAAAGAGGCCATTTGGCCCAACAAGTCCACACTGACCCTCCGAAGACCATCCCACCCAGACCCATCCCCCTACCCTTTCCCAGTAATGCTGCATTTACCATAGCCTACACATCCCTGGACATTTTGGACAATTTCCACCTAGCCTGCACATCTTTGGCCTGTGGAAGCCGGAGCACCCAGAGAAAACACACGGAGACAGTCGCCTGAGGCTGGAATCAAATCTCGGTCCCAGGCGCTGTGAAACAGCAGTGCTAACCACTGAGCCACCGTGCCGTCCCAGCACAGTCTTCACTCTGCCCTTTCAGTACCGTTTTAAATACACCATCCCCTATGATAGCGCGGAAACCGCCAGCACAGACGGCAATTTCCCAAATGGAGCAAACTGTAAGTTTGCCCCTTCATGAGGCAAACGTGATGAGATCGGCCTGTGAGGCGGCTGGAAGCACTGAAGATCACAAATGACAGCGGGGAGGGAGAGAGAGAAAATAGAGGGATAGGGAGAGAGAGGCTGGGGAGAGAATTGGGGAAATGGAGGGGGTGACAGGGAGAAAACAGAGGGAAAGAAGTTGGGGAGAGGGGTGAGAGGGAGAGAGGCTGGGGGGGGAGAAATGGGGAAAGAGGGGGTGAGAGGGAGAGAGGCTGGGGGGAGAAATGGGGAAGAGGGGG